>OY757910.1:50830714-50998214 GCA_963585895.1 Sepioteuthis lessoniana | reverse complement strand
ATATATATATATATATATATATATATATATATATATATATATACATATATATATATATATGTGTGTGTGTGTGTGTGTGTGTGTGTACTTTTATTCCTTCAGCAAAAATCTTTCGAAATGCCCTATTTTGATACAAGAAGAAGGCGATAATGTACATATTTTTGGAAAATTTTTCTGGTTACCAACAAGGCAACGTAAATCTTTATCAAATGAATGGAGAACTCTTCCCAAAATATAAGTTTAAGAATATCTAACTTATACCTCAAGCCATTTTCAAGTATTCTGGTAAATATATTTTTTAAGCAAAGTTAATTTTCATTGCGCGTCTTAATATATTTTAAAGTATCGTGTGAAATAGCTCTTTATGTATTTGTTTTTCGATAAATGAAATCTAACTTGTACTTTACATCAGAATCATGTAAAAGTCTCAATTTGTGGGGATAAATAATGTATTAGATATTTTTTTTAAAAAATGATACCATTTCTTAATCTTTAATGTCAAAAATTCTTGTTCAAATAATCTAAAATTTTCAAAGCATATTTTTAAATAATTGAACATTTTTTAGTTAATATTTTATGTTTTTATTCTGGTATTGAAATACCATTCACTCGTAAAAATTAAAGATGTTTAAACTGAACATAAAATCTGTGGTATTCCTACACATAGTGTTAAAATCTGAGATCTTTTGGAAGAAAATCAAGCAAGAGTCTATTGAGTACGATATGTTATACATTTTCCAAAGCACTCTTCACACGTAAATTTCTATCAAAGATTTTGGAATACCCCCCCATATATATATATATATATATATATATATATATATATATATATATATATATATATATATATATATATATATATATTGTTATCCACAGACAGACTGTTTCATTCTATCAGAACTCTTCAGTGTGGCTAGACACGCAGGACGCTCGAAGCCGGGATCGAAACCCGTCCAACTTTACGTTAGACTATATATATATATATATATATATATAATTCGTGCATTTTGGTGTCTGAGAATCGCATGCATTGTGATTGCGCGTGCAAATTCGCTTAAATGTGTAACTATTTGCTAAATTAGTTCAAAATTTTGTCCAATCTACATTCATCACTGACCTGATAGCTACTTATAATTAACTGTCAGACGCACTGAAATTCCTATTTTAACTCTGTTGTGACGCTGATCAGTGTTCTTTACGAAAGACTGATTTCCCTGCTTGAATCTGTGTTTTTCTTTCGGCACATTGCAATAAAAGAAGCATCTGACATTCCAAATTTTCATGATCCATTTGACAGAACTGAAGACTATGATAAGATATGTTGCATGAAGCCCATAGTAGAGTGGGTGTTCACCTAGAGTGGATAATAAATTCAACGTTAAGTATATTAGGTTTATAAATAGTAACCTCAAATCAGGTATCAAACAAATTCTTAAGTGATTGGGATGCATTCCAGGCACCCATATGTACGCAATAAACATTCAGGGCCAGCTCGATCAAGCATCGACAGCAGACATGAAAGGAAAAGAAAACTACAGATTGAGAAAGGACATGAATCAGTTTCGCTGTTAAATGGCCAAAATATCAAGTTAGAAACTAGTAATAACATGAGAGGTTCAGCAATATATACATATATATATATGTATATATATATATATATATATATATATATATATATATATATATATATATATATATATATATATATATATATATACGTGTGTGTGTGTATGTGTGTGATCAAGAGAGAGAGAGAGGGGGGGAAGAGAATTTAAAAGGGACCACGATAATTATTGTCCTGTGTAAATACTTCTAATCCAAATCTACAAAGATATCATTACAATACAATGGAATATATATATATATATATATATATATATATATATATATATATATATATATATATGTGTGTGTGTGTGTGTGTGTGTGTGTGTGTGTGTGTGTGTGTGTGTGTGTGATATATTTAACTCTCTCTCAGTCTTATTTCTGTCTTCTATCTTCTTTCTTGGTCTCCCTCCTAACTATATCTTTCTTTCTCTCTCTCTCTCTCTCTCTCTCTCTCTCTCTCTCACTCTCTTTTTTCCCCCTCTCTCTCTCTCTATATATATATATATATATAAATATATATAAGGTAATATATTGCGATTTTTATAAATTATTTTAATTCTTTACAAAATTTACTCCAAATCTGTAAAGATGTAAAGACTGTTCATTACTCCAGTATCTTATTAGAATATTGATTTATATATATATATATATATATATATATATATATATATATATATATATATATATATATATATGCATGTGTGTGCGCGTGCGTGCGTGCGTTTGTACGTGTGTGTTCTCTTATGTGTGATTGTTTTTGTGTGCGTGTGTGTGTGACTCACATTGTCCACGTGCGCACTCTCATATGAGGCTGTTGCGTCGGCTGATCCGTCTTATGGGGAGAGTGCTCGCCAATGATCCGGGAGACAGGTGTTCAATCCCAGGTTGCGTTATACCAAAGGCTTTCAAAATGGTACTTGATACTTGCTTGCTTTACACACTTAGCCTTATAAGGTACGTATCAAGGCTAAAGTGGAGCAGTCCTGGGAAAGGAGTAGCTCCCCCCCTATGTCTCGGTGTAATAGCCATTGAAAAAGGAGCCTTCTGGTCGCCCTCGACTACGGTTGCTAACTTTATATATATATATATATATATATATATATATATATATATATATATATATATATATATATATATATATATATATATATACGTTTAAATTTCCTATCCAGATTGTAAATCTAGAGAAGGATTTACAGTTACCAATATTATTCAGAGTTCCTTCTTTTTTCTGTATTCTTACACATATATATAAACACAGTAACACTCTCTGAACCGCATTGACAGTTAGACGTGTATAGAGACACTCAACTATATACACCACCGCGTACTCCATACGCATAAACACACGGACAAACACTGACAGACAAGCGTGCATACAGAAGCATCCACGTGCACAAACAACACGCAGAATTATATATATATATATATATATATATATATATATATATATATATATATATTCCCAATAAAACGGCCTTGTGCCACATACGTTCTCTGATGAAAGCAACAAGCTGGAAACATACATATATATAACGTGCATGTAAGAACAAAATAACTAAATTAAAAAAAAACAAATTTCTTCATGGACCTTCTTATTTTAGAATACATCCTTATTCTTTCTTTCTTTGGACCTAAAACAACCATCTTTAGATATATATATATATATATATATATATATATATATATATATATATATACCTTTTTAATGAACCATTATTTAAGATCCTAGCCGAAATCATGGATTAGAAATAACCCAAACAAATAAAGAACGACAGAGATAGATATAGTGAGAAAAAATACCACTCGCCAGTAAGTCGCTGTGAGCAATTGAGGACAATTCTGTATGGATGCTAGTTATTGCAGCCCTCTTTCAGGCTTTATGTCCGTCATTGCTGGGAAGAAAATGAAATGGGGAAACTAGCTAGATAGATCGATATATAGATTGATAGATAAATTATTAAATAACAGCAGGTGTCTGACACTTATTTACAATTGGCAGACATGGAAACTCTTTACAATGGAGTGTTTTAACCTGACGAAATTATGTGAGGAACGTGTTCCAGTGCATTATTGATGCACTTTCATATCCGTTTTGACGGGAAAGAATACTTATCTTAGATAAACTTAAAAGACTGATGTTCCCTGTATGAAGAATTTTGAATGACTTCGGCATAACATTTTCGGGAATTTTCTCACTCGCACATGACTGACCAGAAGCAAAGTGCTTAATAAATACATATACACATATATTCATTGGTGAAGATCCGCGTTTGATAGTCCTGAAATCAATCATGTTATTAAGCAATTTCCGACGCTGATGTAATTGGAAACATTTATACTGAGAAACAATAAAACGAAGATGTTATATCTTAGCTTGCATTCACAGAACTTAAAACCCGCTTCCCAAATATGTGAAAGTCTTGTAAAGACAATTACAATCTTTGATGTAGTTTAGAGGATACGGTATTTGATAAGCTACCGTAAAAGATCAGCAACTTGATTATTATTTGATACTGCAGTCATAAGTGGTTTATCAAGAATGAAGTATTACTCTGTCATCGCTAATCATTACCCCACGAGTAACTCCTTATATTACCTCCTAATATTACCTTTCCGACGTACGAAATAGAAACGACAACCCGAGTTCAAAACCTGAATGAGGCTGTTTGTATTTCACATAACGCTTCAAATCATGAATCCAATTATTCTCTCTCCAGCTATGGATACTCAGGAAAGCAGACTGGGCCCCTTAACCATCGTATTGCAGCTGGTCTAGGAGAAGAAAAATACCGATTTTAAACTCCCTTGATTAATCCTGCTCAGGCCAAAGACGCAAGCGTTTTTTTTTTACATCCACATTTCTTCTACGTTATGACCCCCATCTCATCGCTTGATTTCATTTGTATTGCCGTTGTGTCTATCTTCTATGTGCAATCTTTTTTTCCCATTGCTTTCTGTTCCGATTACTTTGGTTTGGATGGATCTCATGGCGTATCATCTCATTGTTGGTCAGATAATAAATAAACTCATTTTTGGCACACGGTTTTATAGTTCCAAGTAGTTCTATTGAATGGCAATAATTTTATTTACTTTTAATCATTTTTTTGTTCACAGTTAAATGGTTGCAAGTATTGCTATGTAATAGTAAGAACTTACCATCAGAAATTGGCTTTTACACATTTAAGTAGACATACATAATAAGAAAAAATATTAGTTTGTCGGTAATTTAATTTTTACATGATTAGATTAATTTGTGTGTATAATAGTATTATTATAGTTTCTACACGGTTAACTGGTTTTAATTATTGCTCTCTTTTAATTATAATTCTAATCAACATTACTCTTCCATTTGCACACAGTTAAATGTTTCCAAGTATTGCTATATATCAGTAACAATTCAATTAATCATCAGTCATTTGTTTACACATAGTTAAATGATCAAACAGTTATATTTGTAACAATTCAATTTAGCGAAACTCATTTGTTTTCACAAATATTACATGTCAAACAAATCTATTGGACCCATTGATAAGGACACTTTCTGGTGTTACCAATCCGTATCAGAGTCGACATGTGAGCGATGACAATGAATGTGTATTCTGTATTCCCCAATGCTTCATGATTACTGAAGCCTCACCATCCGATTGTTTATTGTCATATCTGGGACACTATTTGGTCACGTGCTATGCCTCTGCAGAGATACAGACGTTGCATCTACTAACACGGCCAATTGGGTTGTGTTCTGAGTTGGGATTAATAACAATTCAGACACATTTCTATGTGCCAAAAAATTATGTAATTTTTGACGGTAATTTTCATCTTAGTGAATTCTGATTCTCTTGTCGAGTGGCAGTGATCAGAATATAGCTAGAAAAAGTAATTTTTTTCATTTGGGATTTTTGACAGGAGTTATTTATTTCTACACGTCATGTGTTATTTGATCACGTGACTTACATCCAATTAAAGCTAACTTCTCAAACGACCTTCGGATCGATTGAGACCATTTTAAACTAATTATAAGGCACGGATTAAAGACATATTGGAGAAATCCAAGGAAAGGAGTAGCGCCCTTCTTTAGACCTCGTTGTAGTAGCTATTGAAAAGGAAGCCTTCGGGTCACCTTTGACTAAGGTCGATAAATTTACTTTTTTTTTTACACTCACAGCAGACCTTCATGATTTTTAGATATCTTAGCATACAGACGATTAGAAATAGGAGCATTACATACCATAAACTAAAAATTATTGTTAAATACATAATATGGGTTTAAATAAGATACCATTTCTCATACAAAAAATAGTTTATCGTTGTGTACTCGAGCACGGAATCTAATCAGGAGATGCCGTATTTATAAATGCATTTCTAACCAAAATGGATTTTATAAAAATACTTTGTGTCCACTTTTATCAGGAGTGATTTGCTGAGTTTTCTTTTTTTTTTTTTTTTTTTTTCGTAGATATTAAATTTGTAGTGATTATATGTTATGGCAGATATTAAATTTGGTAGTGCAGTTATTAAATTTGAAGCCATTACACCAATCATTAGTTCATATATTTGTCTATATTACCAGTATCAGTCACACTTATAAAAAATAATCACGAGAATTTAAAAAAAAGCAACACAAAGAAGGTAGAAAATCTTAACATGAATATTTTCAATGATAAAATTTGTATTTTCCCAGAAGTTTATCGATCGAGGAAAACAGACAAGGTGTTTGCATAATAATCACCAAAAATAATTAAGATTAACCTGTAGATGAAAATTATGAAATTTATTTCTGGTTTCTGTATATTACTCGTATCCCTAACACTTATAAATAAATAAAAACAATCACAAAAATAATCTATCTATCTATCTATCTATCTATATATATATATATATATATATATATATATGTGTGTGTGTGTGTGTGTGTGTGTGTGTGTGTGTGTGTAAAGACACAAATATCAAAATCTCAACAAGCAAGACATTAACAGTAATAATCAGCAGCGGAGCACTCCTTTATAGCAATCATTCCTCTGTCCACCCTGGCCCGGAGTGGTAGTACCCGATTGCGTCCAATCTATGGTTTGAATAGAACTAAACTGCGTACTTACCCTAAACTGAATTGTTTGAATTCAAACTGTTTGACAAAACTGAATAGTCTCAAATAGAAGTGTTTTTGACAATTAAACTGTGTACTCACATTTAAACTATGTACTTATGCTCACCTGAATTCTTTGAAATGGAGCTGTTTATGATAGTGAAACGATACTTACGCTAAATTGAATTGTTTGATATGGAACTGTTTTGTGATTATAAGTAAAAAAAAAAATATATATTCTTATACTAAACTGAACAGTTTGAATAAGAACTGTTTCATTAAATTGAATAGATTGAAATAGAAATGTACTTGACAAATCAACTGTGTACTCTTGCTAAAATGAATTGTTTGAAATAGAACTGATTATCTTTATAAAAATGGATTTGACATTAGATAAGCTACAAATGTTTATATGCCATAAAACCAAAAGAAAAAAAAATAATCAGCAGGAATAATTTATTCTCACCAATAAGATGAAAATGTTAAAATATATTTCTAGTTTTAAGATTATCTCCAGAACTAAAATTTTCCAAATTCTCATTCAATCGGCATCGATTTACATACCTCAAATACTTTTTTGTATTTGAGGTGTGTAAATCGAAGCCGATTATAATGATTTCAATACAGCTCCTTTTTACTGGCATTTCGCCTGCTATTTGTGCCTAATACAGTTATTTTTCAAAGTCACTATGAGGAATGGAACAAATATCTTCTGGCCATTGACAGGTCTAGTTCTTTTTAAATGTCTTTTTTCCGCCAGTTTCTATCGATTTTTTTTATTCATGCACAGCTTGATATTAGAATTGAAATAGATACCGACTTCATTCGAAATGATCGGGGACCCTTTAATAACATCCTATGAATTTAGATCAATAATTGCACACAAGTGTGTTCACTTTCCAAGATTCAGCGCAAAAACAGTATAAGAAAAAGAGAGATCCTGAAACACACACACTCGTAGACAGAGAGAGAGAGAGAGAGAGAGAGAGAGAGAGAGAGAGAGAGAGAATCACACAGACATGATTAAGATGGCGTGGACTGCTATTAACTTGTTAATCATATAAAAATTTGATTTCACAGCAAAAATAAAATGGTAATTCTTCCAAGAAATGCCTGTGTCAATACTACTCAATAAATGCACCACCTGGAAAGCATGGGAACTACACAAAGATGCAAGATGCTGTTTTAAATAAACCCCAGGACCAGCACTTTGCAAAAAAACAGGTGTGCGGTATAAGCGAAATTCTATCAACGACTCCTACTCATAGACAAGCCCATGTGAGGCGACCAGGAAGGACTTACATATATCTGCTTTGCGTGGACACTAGATGTAGTCTGGAGGACCTACTACGAACAAAGAACGATTAGGAAGGATAGTGAAAGGGAATCATGGAACTCCTTGCTATCATTGACTCTTAATGATATATATATATATATATATATATATGTATATATATATCTTTAGACGGCAACTACAAAGAATGTTGAGAGCAATATTGAACAAGTACTGGTGACAACACCCCACAAGACACCAACTATACGGCCACATGCCTCCCATCACGAAAACTATACAAGTTAGACGAACCAGACACGCAGGGCACTGCTGGAGAAGCAAGGACGAGCTCATAAGTGATGTACTCCTATGGACCCCCACATATGGCCAAGCAAAAGCAGGACGACCAGCTCGAACTTACATACAGCAGCTATGTGAGGACACCGGATGTAATTCTGAAGACCTGCCGGAGGCGATGAATGATAGGGAGAAGTGGCGAGATAGGGTCAGGGATATGTATATATATATATAAATATATATATTCTCTCTCTCTCTCTCTCTCTCTCTCTCTCTCTCTTTCTCTCTGTGATAGGATAGATCTATTATATTGCTGAAAACTTTTCTCTTAAAACATTTAAAAATTTCGTAGTATATAAAGCTGACGATGATGTTAAAGAGTTAAAGAATAGGATGGTTCCAAGTCCAAAAGAACACAGGATAATAACAAAGTCTCTTACACCACATCTCATTTATAAATAATTAAATTCAAAATTGAAATTTAACAACAAATGACACTGGAGGAAATTTGTTTCCTGACGGAACTTTGGAGCAATTTCCGACTATTTAAGGAAGGATTTGTCCAGTTCATTAAAAACTTTATGTCTAGATTATTTTCTGAGAATAGTTAGCACTTTTTAGATCTCTCATTGCAAGTGTGTGACTTTTATTTAAAATAGAATATAATCGATTCTAACTCTGTTGGAGTAAACTTCTCAATCTATATAGAAACGAAATATATAGTTTGGAACGGTGTTATAATCTATGAGAGTGAATGTTGAGTTATCGTATATAATATAAAAAGAAATAATATAGGAAAAAAACAAAAACAATTCAAGTACATATAAGAAGAAATATATATATATATATATATATATATATATATATATATATATATATATATATTTAAACAAATAGATGAACAGATTGACAGTCGGGCAGTACACGAGAGATCATGAAAGACTTACCACGAGCAGAAATAGGCAAAAATATGCTCAGACAAATTATCGCCGAAAATTTTGAAGGACAAAGACGAATGTCATTTTTTTTTAATATACATTTAATGATATTTACCCAACCCCTCCGCTTAGGCAGGATATGACACAAAGTCGATTTATTTTAAGCGGAGTTTAACAGGTTTGAATTCAGATTTTTCCTTCTCCTAGACTAGTTGCCTAACCAAGGCTGAAGAACCTAGTCTGCCCTACTATTTACCCATAGCTGGAGGGAGAATAATTGGATTCATAGCTTTCCCAATGGTATTAGTGCTATGTGAAATGCAATCAGTCTCGTCCAGGATTTGAACTCGTATCGCCGTGTCCATTTCCTACGACGATAACCATTACTCCACGGGCACCTCCTAAAAAATTAATATACATTTAATGCTATTTCAGTCAGGGTGTTTTTTTCGTTGTTCCTTTCAGATATATGTATGTATGTATGTATGTATCTCTCTCTCTCTCTCTCTCTCTCTATATATATATATATATATATATATATATATATATGACAAAGCCATTCTATGAGCAAATCTATAATGGCATTCGGTCTAATACAGAGAAAACTCTAAATTCAAACCAATTAAATGTTGACCGTGTGTTGCAACACTTCTATTGTTGTGGTGTTGTATACATGCTTATATATATATATATATATATATATATATATATATATATATATATATATATATATATATATATGTGTGTGTGTGTGTGTGTGTGTGTGTGTGTGTGTGCTAACTTTCACGCTATGAAACTTACGCTAACAATAAGGAACTTCGTAAAATGTTTTCAACTTTGGAAAAGGTTTTTTTTATTTTTTTTTTTTGAGACTGTAAATTTTAGGTTTTCATCAATGAATAAAGTAAAATAAGAAACATCATATAGTTTTTTTTTTATACAGATTGCGAAGAAAGCACAGGAAGCTCACACACTCATACATGCACATGATAATTTTATGATATCCTGAGGTTTATATGAAACTTAGATAACAGCATTTAATTTAATCTTAGTTTAAATTGAAATTGAAAAAAAAAGAATAACTCAAGATTCGTTTGACAATAGCCTTACCATAAGATAGCATATTAAAATGTTTCAAATATTACTGTTAATCAAATAAAAGAATATAAGATTTTTAAAAAATCATCTTAAGTCTTTATAGTTACAGAAAACATGATTGGGAATTTTTTCTTAAAATAGATAACTAATCGCTTTGTATAAATTTCCTTAATATTTAAAGATTTCTTCTCCACGTTTTTTGCTTGTTAAATTAATTTCTGATATGTGCTTATGCTTCACTCTAAAATAAGTAAATGAAGAAATAAATAAATGAAATTGTGGCTTGCGATAAGCACTTCCCGGTAAATAATCCTATATTAAAACAAATATAAGATAACTTAAATAATCTGTGTATAAAACGCAATATTTCACGAGTGTTTTCAGACCAAAAGTCTGTTTTACATATGAGAACCGGCATCTATATACAATGCACAGTACAAATTCAACGATATATATACGAGAACTATATAATTACATTTCCTCGGCCACATGTTCACCAAATTCAGGACAGTATAACTGAAATTTAGTTACATCACTATAACAAAATAATGGAGGTGCCAGTGGTGTAATGGTTATCGTCGAAGGAATTGGACACGGTGACACGAGTTCAAATCCTGGACTGATTGCATTTCATATATCACTAATACCCTTGGGAAAGGTATGAATCCAATTATTCTCCCTCCAGCTATGGGTAAATAGTAGGGCAGACTAGGTTCTTCAGCCTTGGTGAGGCAACTAGTCTAGGAGAAGGAAAAATCTGAATTCAAACCTGTTAAAACTCCGCTTAAAAAATTGACGTTGTGTCATATCCTGCCCGAGCGGAGGGGTTAGGTAAATATGATAACAAAATAATGGGTTTTAGTTGTTACAGAGAAATACCCTTTGGAATCTGTGCTTCCTTATGATCTTATTTCTCCAAATGCGAGCTTATTTTCACCGCAGGCTAGTAGAATTGTTGTTTGAACGTGTCTGTGTACTTGCACTTAGTGCTAAGTAAATTTCATGTTTTATAACTAAATATAGACAAAATGAATTGTATTTTCAGTCAGTAGGAATCAATTAAACGTTGAAAAAATGCTGATTTTTGGTTAAATTTAGCCGTAACAAATTCTAAAATATCAGTATGTTTTATTTACAAATAATTTTCCACAATTTTGAAGAGTAGTTGTTAGAAAGCTCAACAAGCAAACCTACACGAGTGAGTTCAAGTCTCATTGGTACCTCTTTCATATGGCCTTGTGCCACAACTAAGCAAAACGCTTGTTTTGTAGAACTAAGTTAGTGATACGTGTTATACACGAGTGTGTTTAATAAATAGACAGTATATAGAATATTCAATAATTAGTAGCGGTATTGGCTGTTATTATCTAATTCCTGCACTAAATGCATTAACTTAAAAAATAAATGTATAGTATAAACTGAACACTTCCCTCATTATTAGGCTATGAAATTATTTAGATGGCAACATACTGAAAATTCTTCATCTTCTGGAATCTGAACTTCCAACTCTTTGTGGCTATTTTTCATCACGATCTGCGTTATTTAAACAGTTAAACTACTCAACCACACGTTGTGTAGGTTGTTTTAGAGAAGATTAGTCGGTCCCATGTTTTTTTCGAAACCTTAATAGGCATGAGTTAGCTTAAAAAAAAACGAAAAATAAGAAAATAAAGAAGCAAAAATGAAATCAGATAATACCAACGTTTGGTTGTCTTTATTGATAACAAATTTTCTAGCTTATCAAGGACGTGACACAGATGACAGATGAAGTTTCTTATCCTATCCAATTCAATCGACAACTTAACTTATCCTGTTTGTGCTTCCTTTTAGATCAACTCATGCTAATGGATTAAAGAGGTAGCACAATCAGAAATGCCACAGGCAGCAGCTATTGTGTCCATTTCCTGACTAGTTCTTTGGATTTATGTGGACCATGTGTCCGGAAAAGAACCCATACATGAATCTCCCAAAACTAGAGTACTAAAAAAAGAAATGATATATTTGTCTAGTGACCTCTAACTGCACAAGCACCCAAGACTCCTATTTATTACGGTCACAAAAGTACTTCCCGTTTCGTCTCTATAAAGAAAGACTTTCCTTTTATTTTATCATCTATAAAAATCTATGGACCTCAAAACCTGTTTAGCTATACTTTTGATACTATAAACATACCCATTAGGAGGTGCCAGTGGTGTAATGGTTATCGTCGTGGGAAATGGACACGGCGATACGAGTTCAAATCCTGGACAAAACTGTATTTCACATAGCACTAATACTCTTGGGAAAGGTATGAATCCAATTATTCTCTCTCCAGCTATGGGTAAATAGTAGGGCAGACTGTGTTCTTCAGCCTTGGTTAGGCAACTAGTCTAGGCAAAGGAAAACCATGAATTCAGACCTGTTAAACTCCGCTTAAAAATTGACCTTATGTCATATCCTGCCCGAGCAGAGGGGTTGGTAAATATGTGCATAAACATACCCATGTATTGGCATACGTATGCGCTACATATGGCCACGCCCGCACAGAGAGGCTTAGACCAAAACTCACATTCATACATACAAGCTCGCTCCATAAGCGTACATAATCATATAGACATGCTGACACATCCACAACTTATAGTATTTGAATGAATGCACCGAGGATCAGAAGAGCTTATAGTGCTCATCTTTGTATAAGAATACTCGAAATGTACCTATTTTAATACATCATACGAGAAGCAACCGTATTCTTTCTCTTATGCTGAAATCCTTTCTATTCACATCTTCACACTGACCATCATGTAAAGTTTATGGCTTCTTTGTTCTTATAAAGTAGCATTTTGAGGTTGGGAGTCCCATTGCTGAGCAAATTCCTTAAGATAATGTCAAGTTGACGGCTTACAATAGACTAAGATACTAATAAAAGAGAGATGACAATATAATTTCGACCCAATGCAATTTTGAAAGCGACCTGCTCATGCTTATTAATCGGGAGATAGTTTTCCAAACACCAGTGAACCTGCGGACTTATAATAAAGGGTCAACGAAGAAAACGTTCTTGTTACGTGTGAAATACATTCACAGGTCAGTTGCAGACGTTGAAAGGAGTTAACCAGTCAATTAGTAGTGGGTGGCGGACAAATTAGGGTCGTAAAATTCGGAGTTAAGGAAAGCAATTGGTAGGATTTATAGAAAAATAGGGTTTTTCCTGGATCGGATCCAAAAATACGACTTCACGTCTCTCTGTTTTTAAGGTTGACTTGGAGTGTACTTAAAACACACTAAAGGACTGGTATATTTTTCTTTGAACAAGTGTCTGACATTTTAATTTTCTCTGATCGTGTAGTCATCTATTCATCTAGTCTTTAGCAACTTGTACCAAGACTCAACAAAGTTACACCAGTGAAGATATCTGATCATGATAAATGTGAATGTTTATCCTGAAAACACTGAATACTTTATTTTAACGAAGTTATCTAAGAAAAGAAAGAATGCACACTGAAGTCTTTTATCTTTGTTAACAAGATATTAGATTTGGAAAGAGCAAAAGAAATGCTCTAAAAGACGAAAGCAGTTTGGATGTTACTGTATGGTAACATTTTTGAATAAAAAATGTTTTGATAAGTTCATTCTGTTTATAAAAAAAAGGGTGATTTTTTATAAAAATCCACCTTTAATTCTTCACGTCAAAGATCCATCCTCATTTAAATTCCTGAATACTGGCTCCTGGAAAAGAGGAATCAAATTCAATGGGCTACAACACAAATTCCATTCAGAACCTTATCATTTTGTTCTCTTTTTATTATCTCGAAATCCGTCCATTTACATGCATCCTAGAAATTATATTAAAACATACATATGGAAATGACAAGTTATCATTGAAACTAACTTCAGAGTTAATTTGTTAAGCTTCTCTCTTTGTAACATTAAAGAATTGTTTTTCAACCGTAGAATAATTATCCATGTTTATTTATATATGCGTAAATCTATGAAACAAATGACAGTAAATTAATTAGGATGGATAAAAATGTACTTTTATTGGATTCTATTACTGAACTATTGGCTATTATTATTCCTTTTTTACTATCATTTATACAACAATATCGGAAGGAAAAGCAACAAAAATCAGAAAAAGAAAAAACAAAAATAACAAAATAAAAGTTGACCGTGGATTAATCCTGGCCAGAGTTTTATACATTTATTGATATAATCTGAGTACAATTAACACGAGAAAAACACAAATGAAATAATAACGATCATATATATATATATATATATATATATATAGAGAGAGAGAGAGACATTAAAATGAGTCTATCTGCAAATGATTTCGAATTTGGTACTTAGATTATTCTTTTTCTCTGTCGACAATTTTTAACACCAGCGCTGGCTGAGGATTTCTTTCTGAAGTTTGAGTTACTGCAAGTCTCCTCAAGTTCCAAGGACTCTTCTCAGAATTCTGGCAGTTCCTAACAATGCTGTAGTTTGAATGGTCTCCACTATTCCTCTTATTTGAAAGTCCTCCAGTCCCTGTACCATTCCTTTGGAGCGTGCCAATAACAAATGGTGTCACCATCTCTTTCATGTTCAACAGTTTTTTTAAGTTCTCTAGCAAGATTTAGGCACACCTCTATTTTTGCTTCCTATAAGTTTGACCCTGTGGTCAGCCAGAACGGCAATGTCCACAATTATGTAGGTTTTCCTTTTTTCTTTTTTTTTTTTTTTTTGCTAACTCATCCCTAGTTTCGGTCGTCTGAACGGGATGAGGTGATTCGTTTGTATCTTAAAATCCTACAAAATGTTATGCGTCTCCTTTTCCAGGTTACAATCTGGGTTGAGCATATACCACTAGTTCGTATGGTATAATTCAAAAATTCTTGCACTATTCCAGGTGGATTGCCTTCCTCATACAGTCGTTTCTAGTCTTATAATCTTTTTTATTAACTTACTACATTCAATTATTATGTGATTGATAAAACGATACATCAGAGATGACATCCTCTTTATAAACCTAAAAACCTGTTTCAATAATCTCATGGTTACATTTTACATCACCAACCTATATAGTAATATACTAAATGAATTTGGAAAACAGGCCCTCTCGTTTTGGACAGAAAAATACACAGCTACATTATACTCAAGATTTGCCAAAAATATGATTTAGAACTAATAATTTATTCCAAATCGACACAAAAATTACATTTAAACCCAAGAAACAGCTACATGAACAAAAATGGCACTGACATACGCCACCCTAACCTTAGCATATTGGGAATTCCTGGAGAAAACATAACAAAATATATATCTTCACATATTTACTTAAACCCTCCACACAAAAAGGACGTGACACAAGATTAATTTTAAAGTTTAGCAGGCTGGAACTCAGTTTTTCTTCTCCCAGATTAAGCTTAAAGAGCCAAGTCTCCCAAAATATTTACTTATAAGTGAAGGGAAGATAATTAGTATCATACTTTTCCTAATGATATTAACTCTATCTGAAATGTAAATAGCCGCGACCAGGATTCGAACTTGGGCTGACGTGTCCGTTTCCTTTGACAAAAAAAAAACATTATATTTCGTGCAACAATATAAACAGAGAATTTATTAGATATTGAAAAACATACTACCTTGAATAAAATTTCATATTTTGGATAAGCTCATGAGAGAACGTTAACGATTTAATTAATTTACTTCAAAACCTACACCCCAAAATAAAATTTACCATAGAACACAATTTAAAAAAAAACTTCTATTTTAAAATATCCTCATTAAAAATCCAAATGGCCAAATTAAAGCTACTTTTGCCACAAGCGCACAGATTTACAACAATTCCTTAATTTCAAGAGCCATCACACCAAAACCTGCGTAAATCTATCTCTTATACACTAGCACGTTTGATTTTCAACATAATCACTGACAAAAAAACTCTGACTAATCTGCCTAGAAAAATTACATATATTACCCCACCAGGGGAGATTTAGACGACGAACTACCATTAAAAGAGCTAGGACTCTACCCACTAGAAATAGCCATGAACACTCCTTATCATATATCTCAACGTTAAAAAAAAATACTTCGATCTATTCACAAAAATATCAAAGAATCAAAGTAAATTTAAAAGAATGATAGAACTAAAACATTTCAGACATAATAAAAGTCATTAAAAGCAAAGGACAACACGCAAATGTAAACACACACTTTACTTTCATCTAAATTTCGGGAACATAAAATGCATGGAATCTTAAAATGCCAAAACAAAAAGGAGGATGTAACATAATCACAGAAAAAATCCCATATCGTCGGAAACAACCCGAGAACAACTCTCATAATGAATAGAAATTTTAGTTGCAATTCCAAAAATGTAATCAACATAATCAAAACACAACCTGAAACGAGAATTACATTGATTGTAATAAAGCACTGAACAATACATTTTTTTTACATAAAGAAAAATGAAATTACCCGAAAATAGAAAACTTTACTTATGAAAAGACATACATAAGTGCAGTATAGGAGACTTTAAAATAATGCCAATATACCAGAGTGAAGACTTGTAATTATTATAAATAAAAGAAAACAGATATCATTGAGAGTTTGAAATCAATCTTAGCCAGAACCTAACAGCATGCACACACACACACACACACACACACACACACACACACACACACACACACACATATACGAACATAGAGACGCACAAACACAGGATATAAAGACAGACAGTGGATAGATATGCACAAACACATACGAATATATAAACCATAAACATGGAATCGAGGTGAGAAAAAGGGAAAGGAGTACAACATTCTATCCAAAACATTTTTAAATATTTGTGTGGACGATCGTATGAATATGCAAATGTACGTGTATGTGAACGTGATTATTATATAAATGAAATGATTATTCTATCAATGTAAATAGAAACGAAAAAATATAAAGCATTTACGTAGACAAGTGTTCTTCACTGACAATCATCTCCAACGTGACATTTACATCCACAAAATTCGAATTGAACAAAATCAAAACAACCAATCGAAACAATCTTTCTCAGAAAAGAAAAGCCAGAACTGAACGTAATCATTTAAATCACCCGAAGATGATGTAAAAGTCCAAAATACGTGTAGCGCACAGGTATGTAAAATCGGAGAAATATTATAAAATACTGAATATCGAATTTCAAGTCATTTGCAGACCTATTCATGTTATTTTTTTACTCATCTCTTTAACCAACCACAACAATATATATATATATATATATATATATATATATGTACACCCACATATTTCCATCTATATATATATATATATATATATATATACAACCATATATATATATAATATGTAATATCCACACACACACACACACACACACACACACACATATATATATATATATATATATTTCCATCTAGCTCTCTCAGTCTATAAATATCTATCTATCTACGAAAGTAAACACTGGAAATGAATCGAACAGTATTGAGAAAATCTGAAAAACAAGGTAATCCAAAAAGAATTTAATGTAAAAGAAAGTCAACACTATAACGTTTCGGTTCTAATGAATCATCATTAGCATTTCTAAAGGATGATATCTAGTGACGTTAGATCACGGATGGATTTTTTATTTCATTAAAAATCCATCGGTGATCTAACGCTACTCGATATCATCCTTTTCCAATCCTGATGTTTAGAACTGAAACGTTATAACATTTACTTTCTTTAATATTAAATTTTTCTCGTTCGATTAATGTCTTTTTCAGTTTTTATCTATCTATCTATCTATCTATCTATCTATCTATCTATCTATCTATCTATCTATCTATTTTAACTAGTATATTCGAGTTAGCAGAGAACGAAGAAGAACACATCAGGTAGTTTGATAAGGAAATATGTTTGAGAGTACAAAATACAGTAAACAATCAACAACTACTTGATTGGTGGCATTCACAAATCTCGTTCTTCACACCCGTTCTACAGAAACAGATGATTCCATTATCTTTCCTTTATGTAGTAGAAGACACTATCTCAGTTCATTCATATCTGTCGATTCATATCTATCTATCTATCTATCTATCTATCTATATATATATATATATATATATATATATTTACCAACCCCTCCGCTTGATATGACACAAGGTCAATTTTCTGAGTGGAGTTTAACATATTTGAATTCAGAGTTTTCCTTCTCCTAGATTAGTTGCCTCACCAAGACTGAAGAACCTAGGCTGTCCTACTATTTACCCATAGCTGGAGGGAGAATAATTGGATTCATACCTTTCCCAAGGGTATTAGTGCTATGTGAAAATGCAATAACTCTCGTCCAGGATTTGAACTGGTGTTGCCGTGTCCATTTCCATCAACGATAACCATTACACCACGGGCACCACCTTTATCTATCTATCTATCTATCTATCTATCTCAGTCTTTCTATATCTATCTATAATTATTATGAAAATCAATGTTTTAGCAAAAACATCAAATGAACAGTTAAAAATAGTTTATCGAAGAAGATAGAAATGATGAAGAATAAGTTCCAACTTTTAAGATCTCTGATTTGAGTCATGAATTTAAAATTTCTTGAATTTTTTTCTATATTAAACAAATATATGACAGATATGATAATGTAGATAGAAATCTTTCTATGACAATTGTGGTTATTTTCGGGCGGCCGTTTATATCACTGAAAATAGCATTACTTTCAAAGAAACTGGTGTAAATATGCTTTCTGTAATTGTTTTGTCATGCCCGGCTCGAGATAACGAAATTGTTTCTGAAAGGGGTCAACACGAAAGGTTCTGCTACTGAGGCAGTCTTGTGATTAAGTATTGATTTTCTAAGATCTAAAATTAGGTCTACCTGCGATAGTGAGATTAGCACTCTATGTAAGTCGTTCTTGAAAGTCTAAGTTTCTTAGCAAGTCGGTTTTAAAAGCGTATAAATTAATGCATCCACGCTGATACTCTCACACAGTCATATTCGTACAAGCGGTGCGCACACAGAGAGACATTTGGGTTTGGAAAAAAAAAATATATATACCTCAGTATGTATGCATACTGTGATGGAAGAATACAGACGCAAGCACAAACACCCACCTATCATATATATATATATATATATATATATATATATATATATATATATATATATATATATATATATATATATATATATATATATATATATATATATATATATATATATTATTATTATTATTATTATATTTATATATAGCAAAGGATTGTCTCATATTTAATGGAAAAATGAGTTTGCTTTGATTAATATATCGATAGTTCCCTAGAATATATGTTTGCACAAGCGAAGCATTATGATGATTTATTCATTCAATGTTAAACTATTGTAAATACGTTTCTTTTCTTTTCTTTTCTTTTCTTTTCTTCTAAAACCGTATTTCAGTTGCAGTTATTATTTCAAGTGTTTAAATAAAGACCACGAGGAGAATACATACATTCTAAGCGAGATGATGTTAACCTATACATAAAAAGGTTTTGGTCCGTCTGAGACACCACAGTAAATACAGGCTCAATCTCTTTCGTCTGTAATGGAGGAACAAACAAACGCTCGAAATTATGACAAAATAAAATCGTAAATTATAAGACATATACAAATGAATGTTCTTAGCTACACACAAAACTTTAAATAGTTTTAAGTAGGGCAAACATCATAAGTTCTAAAAAACAATCTATTTTTTGGGTCTCTTCTCGTCAGAGAAAATCGTGAAAGAAATCAGTAATACATAGGTATAAGGAAATCAGATAACAATTTATGAAAGAACAAAAAAAAAAAAAAAATGAAAAAACAAATTGTCCAAAACGGTGAAGCCCACAAAAAATTATCTAGATTGATTGGTGAATCTTTGTAATTATTTACCGCTCCACTGACCAAGAGGGTAGAGTGTTCGTCAATGGGCCGGCGAACCGGGGTTCAATCCCAGATAGAGTCATACCAAAGACTCAAAAATGGTACCTGATAGGCCTTACTTAAAACTCAACATTATAAGGTATGATCAAGGGTAAAGTGGAGTAATTTAGGAAAAGGAGTGGCGCCCTTCCTTACAACTCGGTTTAGTAGTTATTGAAAAGGGAGCCTTTGGGTTGCTCTCGTCTATGGTCGCCAACTTTATTTATTTGTTTATTTTTGTTATTCTTTGGACTCAATCTGGATTACTTACCGCATAACAGCAGAGTTTAACAAAAGATGATCGTAGAACTTTTGCTTCGTATTGAGTGATGTTGTCATAGTGTTTTCTGACGATATGTGACCGAAAAAAGGTCATTATCTTAATACATGATATATACTCTACTTAAAGCTATTTCAAAATATAAAAATGAATTTAATGTATTTTTTTCAAGGTCTGGTAATGTTAGCATAAAAAGCACCATCTCCCAGATAGATAGGATATATAGAACTTTTAAGAAACTATGTGACTAGGGCGAGTCAAATATTTTGCATTAACTTGGTACATGCTAATTTGTGGCGCGTATACTGTGTAGCAAAAAAGTTCAGTCCGTGGGAAGTACCCGCTGTGGTTAGTAATCACTTCGTAGATAGTGCGCTGCCGTGTTGGATTTGAAAGCAGAACGGGCAATGTTCTCTAATTTTATGCTTAACGTGTTTGAAAAAGTCCATACGACATGGAACTAGTGGAAAAGTGAAAGTGCAGTTAACACAGTAGAATAACCAGGAAATTTTGCCCGAGGTTGCAAAGATCCTAATGATCAGGCAAATACGTCGACTTTGAGGCCATGCTCTAAGGCCAAAAAGCAAATCTGGCGAGAACCACTTAAATAGTATTAGACAATCTCTGCATCTCCCTGTTCAGTCACCTTGACGAACTTGGCAAAAGAACCCGATGCTGCCAAAGTATGCTTAATGTTACAAAAATATTGCAATGTTTTTGACTCACTCAAATTAGTATTTGATGCATTAAAGGTCAATTGACGGAAATAATTCTTGAGAAATCTTTTAATAGTTTTTTTCTTCTTCTTCTTCTTCCAATCTTTGGACATATTGGGGAATTGATTTTGAAGCAATCGCCAAATAGTTGTTGCATCCAGATGGATGACGTGCCTAATAACAAGGGAATCGATTTTGTGCGGTAGGTAGACTCCTTAGTTTACGCAAAGGAATATTTTTATCCACAAATTTGTATGTCTGGAAGGTATTGACAAAGGTGTTTTTTTTCTTTCCCTTTCGATCATTTTCTTTTTTTTTTTTTTTCTATTCGTTCTTTCATCGGATTTTTTTAATTACCAGTATAAGTCGATATTCTTCGCGTTTAATGTTACACGTCGTTTCCTGAGGGAAGCAAACTTTTTTCCAAATGTCAATTTCGGTATTTGCTTAAAATGTAATGAAATTAGAATAATCAGAATAATGATTGGAATAATTCTGTCAATAATTTTATTGTCAGAAATGACATAGGTTGTAGTAAGGATGATAATACCAGTTCTCCCGAGTATATTGAAATTAAGCAACCATGAGTTAAGTCAGTGAGTAAATAGGTGACCATGGCAAAGTGAAATGAGAAAAATTGAAATCATCCACACCACAACAATGCAAAGATCAGTTAAAATACTTCTACTCAAGTATACTTCTACTCTATATACTTCTACTCAATTTGAGTTATACTCAACTTCTACTACTACTACAACTACTACTAATAACAATCATAGTCATGAGAATGAAAGAATTTTATTTAACAGGGAACTGAAAAAGCTGTGGAACATGTAGGTGAAAATTATCCCAATCATGGTCTAGGCTTTTGAAAGGGTTTCTAAGAACATAGAAAAGATGACCGACGAACTGTAGATTAGAAGAAGAACTAAAACCACCCTTACGTGATTATTTCTAGATTGACTCGGATATTTAGAAGAGTCCCGAATTCCTGGTGAATAATCATGAGTTAGAACAGGTGTAAAATAACTTGCTTGGATTCAGAGGTAGAGGCAATCAGGAAGAGGACGTGGAAAAAAAAGCGAAGAGTTAATCAGTGATTATAAATAAAATCTTTAAACTTCGTTGAAATGTTCAACTATGGTACTGGTTATTGAATATTTCAAAATTATCTGCCGTGCAATCAAAGTAAGATTTTAATACTTAGTCTTTTAAAAGTTAAATGTAAGTTTTGTATATGTTGATGGGAGTGGGGAGTAAAACGCTGGTAATATGAAAAAAATAGCAGCCATGGATTTTTTTCCATCCTACCCAAATTACGTGACTAAAACTCTTCTGACAAAAAGCCGATAATCGGTATTAAATTGGGTTGGTAGGAATAATAGAGTATACTTGAAACGCTGAGCAAATATCATAATAAACAAATGCCATGAAACTACACGAGGTTTAAACAACTAAAAAAATTCAGTTATAAGACAATGTAAACACAATGTAAAAGTTTACTAAGAAATGAAGATATAAAACGAATTGTTTAAAAAAAGGAGACCATTGAACTATGTTAAAAATTCACAAATTCAAGACGTGTTTTATGTGATCTGCCTTGACCTGATACTCTTGAGAGTATCAGGTCACATCTAATACAGAAACGCATATGATAATCAACCCCTGGATCTGGTATAGCCATACTATATTACCCATAATAATTGACAACAGAAACAATTCAACGTTAGACACAGAAAAAAGATGTGTGTCATGATCAGCAAATGCTCACTTAATAGGCAGCATGGGATATTTGATAGAATCCTGTGAATGTTGTCATAAACAATGACCAAAGCAACAACACAATCCAGTGATAGCAGCAGTTGAAACAGAATTGAGAAGACAAGAAAAGAGTATTTTACTGATATTTTAAGAGCATTCCTGCACAAATAAGATATAAAATCGAGAGAAATTTGGGCGGAAGACGCTAAATTTTATACAAGCCAAGACTCGCTGAATGATATTAAAAAATGGCTGGTTTTCTGAGACTGATATACTAGTAATATATCAAAAAGTAAATTGATGAGAATGTCAATAAACCCCACAACCCGAACCGAAATACAAAATACCTAAAAACAAAAACCCATTAACCGAAATGAAATGCAAAATAATGAAAACCCAAACATCGCACACACCTAGACAATACTTGGACTTTGTCAATGAACTAAAAATGCTATCAAACATGTGAGCGAAGTTGATACATATTGAAATTGGTGTCCTTAGAACGGTTCCCAAAGGATTGGTAAGGGGTGAGGGAAATTTGAAAAAAGAGGAAGAATCAAGACCACCCAAACTACTGCATTTTTCGGATCGGTCAAGATACCGAGAAGAGTCTCAGATACCTGAGAAGACTTGCTGTCTTTCAGACTTCAGTGAAATTATTGCATTTAACTCTGGTGTAAAGACTAAAAAGGAGTGAAATAATAATTCTTATATAATAAGTGCTTAGAGAAAGCATAAATATTTTTTAGAGGAAACTATAGGAACGGAAACAGCACAAGAGAAAACAAGAATGGCTAAATAAAACAAAAAGTAATTAAGGGAGGTTGAAATACACCTGCAGCTAGTAAGAACAGCTTTCAAGAAAATAACAAATTGGAAGACACCTGGCTTCGATGGGCTACATAAATTCTAGAAGTAAATTAATGTTGTTGCTAATTACCTATGTAACTTCCTTTCCGCCAGGAAGTATAGGGGGATTTAGTTGAGTTGAATGTGGAAACTTATACACGTACGAACGTACGATTTTACCGCACAGGTCAATGTAAGAGTCATTATTAATTATCGACACATCTGCCCTCAACGCGACGATGTTCTCCTTTTCTAACCATCATATTTACACTAATTTTCAATTTTATTAAACTTATATATTTCATAATTTTGAGCTTTTGTCCGTTGCTGTACCTTACCCGATTTCTTCGACACCGATTAAGGTCAATAGGTGGACACCTAGTCCATATACATATAAGTAAAATTAGCGACTGTGATCGAGGTCGACCCGAATGCTTCCTTTTCAATAGCTACTACAACGAGGTGTAGGGGAGGGCTTTATAATCTCGCTGGATTTCTCCACTTTACCCTTGATCCTCATTTTATAATGCTGAACTTTAAGAAAGGCAGCACCAAGGTCCAGTTTTTGAGTTTTTGGTATGACTCGACCTGAGATTGATCACCAGTCTTCCGGGCCATTGGCGAAAACTCTACCCACTTGAGCAATAGGTAGATAGAAATCTGAATTCAGCTAAAACACTGTCCTGTTTTATTTTCTTCTCAGAATGAAAAACCAGCAAAAAATCAGACTCGTCAGTGGTCCTGTCAGTAAGAATAAGAGTGTGGAACTAACCAACGTCTAGCTGCTTACGCTTGTCTACTATTACGATTGTCCCTTTTAGGGTATTCCTCTTCCCGCTATTACAAAATCTCCTTATTAGGGCATTAGACACGTCTTATTACAACTACCCTTATCAGTATACTTGATTTCAGGCAAAGTCATTTACCATCAATTCCAACACTAATGATGTCGATGAACGATTAATAGCTTCACCACTCAGCTAATCCGATGTAGCGAGCACCGGGAGAAACAGACCACATTCATTTTAAGTGCGACAATATTTAGATGCAAATTATAATTTATTTATATTTAATTTTTCTATTACACTTATGTGCCAGGTTTCTATTATATAATCCATTCATTGTTGTTCATTAAATCTTTTACTCATCTAATAAGACGAACAAAGACGTCATTCATCTGACCCATCATATGTATGCGATCACTAAATTAAGAAAGTATCTTTTTATGGGAAAGTGTTATTCATTTAGTAACTAAACTTAAACCAATATACAGTTAACGTTATCATATAATTCTAGAAATAGATTATATTTGCTTCTTTGAAAATGAATACAGAATATAACTATGATGAAAATCATACATCAGCTTAAGCGGTATTTATTTTGTATTGCTTGCATGCAATTTAATAAAAATGATGAAATTGATTTTTCAAAAGTATATATGCATGTCCACAATAATACATTTGCAGATTTTGCTCTGATAAAACTTATGACCGGTCTGTATGAACGACAACAATGTGTCAATTACGAGAACTCTCATGGCAACTTCGGGAAACTGTCACATAAGATTTTGGTAATTTTGAGAGAGTCAGTAATAAAGTCAGTAAGCAAACGAAAAATGTCTATTTAGGAGCTTGTATTCCAGGGTTGCAGAGGTCTCCCCAGACATGTTAGGGACGGGATATTGATGGAAAAATTAATCACGAATTCATAAACTATTAGATAAAAGACATCTCTTATTCATCCAGAAAATCCGGTGAACACTTACGCACGACATACAGAAACACTGGATAGCTGTTTCGACCTTTTTAGGTCTCATCAGCAGTGTTTTCCGTGATCACCACCACTGGTCATGGTAATTAAATTTACAATATAATTTTTCTACAAAAAATAATATACATCTATATCTTCGCCATTGAAGTCATAATAATTACGCAGATGCGTATTTCTAATCATCTTGGGAAGACACGGCCCGAGAGGTGACAGTGTCCTCTGTAAAGAGGACGGATGTAACTTGTAAGACACATTCAGGTTAACTGGTCACGCAATTAATATGAATCGTGAATTTGATGTCACTTGGGTGTGAGATGAATTGTTGGCTCAGTTTTAAAGTTTTGGCTCTGCAATCGGAGTTCACTGGATCGATCTCCACTGGTGGAGATCACGGTATACACTACTGGTGAGATCTAATAAGGTCGAAACAGCTGTCCAGTGTTTCCGTATGTTGTGAGTAAGTGTTCGCCGGATGGTAATTCAATTCAGAATATAATTCCTCAACTGAAAAAATACTTGTTTCAATGTGTTTACATTTTACGCTAAAGGAAACCTTTAGAAGATCTTTGCATGACGCGAAATAGTAATAATGTGAATAGAATCTTCATCCATAGTCAGGAGTGCAAATGTAATTAGTTCAAAGAAAATAAATTCATCAATGTCATTTAAATGTACTTTGTGAACAATTAAATGTATGTCAATGTATCTTTCAACTAGCATAAGAGTAATTTTCAGGAATTAAAACTTTAGAACTTTTTGTTGATGAGCAGGGAGACTGATAGATATAGAGAGAAAGACACAGAGAGATTCAGCCAAGTTGTTCGGGGGGCGGTGTTCTTGTGGTGTAATGATTAAAGTGATGGGCTGCGGAATCGTAGTAAGTGAGTTCGTACTCCAGTCGCGCTGCTACGTTCACTTTCGGGCAAATACACTAAAGAAATGTATGAATCCCCTTATCCTTCCAACTATGGGTTAAATAGTACCACTATTGTTTTTTCTCGAAGAATAGCTTTGGCATTAAATGACCTACAAAGGTTGATATGCCCCTAAATAAAGAAACCAAACCAAGTTGTTCGTAAGTCAACTGATACCACTCTATTTTTAAGTCACTTTCTTATATTTATATATCACAAGTCTGTTCTCAATGGGTTCCAAAATGAAGAAAAACTTGGGACATTTATCTATTTAGTTGCCACAGATATCAGCAGCAGTTATATAAATAGCAAATAATCCACGACTTCTGATATATTTTTTTTGTTCTGTGTACTATAGAACTGGAATTTGTAATTATTCTTTTTATTTTATGAAAAGTAAATTTTATTTTTAATTTGTATATTTCTTTATTATTTTGTTATTGTCTCAACTAGAAACGAAAGGAGACTGGAAGTAATCTTTAATTGGAAAAGGCTCCTCCCCACTTCCTTCATGTGACCACCCTCATTATCTGGCTGTATTTATTTATTTTTACGTTGAATTTGAAAAAGTCCTGTTAATTTTTAATTTTTTTTTTAGTTGTTGATTCATATCAATACTCTTAACAGGATGCAAATAAATTTATAATCCTAATGTGACCGATTTTTGTTTCTTTTCTTGAAATTATATATATATATATATATATATATATATATATATATATGCGTGTGTGTGTGTGTGTGTGTGTGTGTGTGTGTGTGTGTGTGTGTGTGTGTGTGTGTGTGTGTGTGTGTGATTTGTCTGGATGAAGATTTTCAACTGAATCAAAAATTTTATTTTATTTATTGCTCACACTAAAAACGATTTTGATAAAATATTTTTGTATTCAGACAAAGACGAAACCTATCGGCCCTATAAAATAAAATCATCAAATATAGCAACTTATTTCTTTCTTTCGTTTTATCTCCCTCCCCAAACGCACGAACAACCACATACCCACACCTATATATATATATATATATATATATATATATATATATATATATATTCGTGGTCGTTCAAAAACTAATAAGCCACTGCCAGGTTTCACATTTATCCTAAAACTTTCAATTTTGTGGGCCATCACCTTCACAAAAACGGGGACCGAAATCTATGTTTTCTACTTTTTTGAGTAATAGTATGTTGCCACAACAACAAAATGTTCAGTTATTGCTCCTCTTTCTAAGTATGGTGTACCACATTTGGAGAAACTCTCATATGAATAAGCTTTTCAAAGAAATACCATTCTCCAGCCATGCGTTAGTTTGTACCACTAATGTTATACAAAGATGGCTTTGGCATTGAATTACTCACAAAGTTTAATATGCGATTAAACAAAATAAAACCAAACCTCATAATAGAATAAATATTGTTTCACATATTACCATTCACGCATTTTCCCCCAAAATGTAATTACAAATTAGGACTAGTTTCAGGCCGGTGTTTCGTTTTAAGGGAAGACTGAATTTGCTTATAAAACACGTCTTCCTTCAGCAGTGACTATAAGGATTACGTGAGAGACAGTGAGCCATACAATTTTGTGGACAGAGAAGTGACAAGAAAACAGTATAAAACTACTTTGGAGCCTGAAGGTCAGGATTTCGATGCATAATTGTCCTTCTCCTAAATAGGTTATCTCTAAAGCTAGAGGCCCAATATACAATCCTATTTTACTTGAAGTTGAGAAGACGAATAAATAATTGAAACAATTTTTTCTCTATGCCTCTCCAAAGACAAGCCTTCACGTTCTTTTAAATGAAGGATGCTGGTAATCATAATTAAATGTTCTGGTTCTGCTTTCTTAGCCGTATATTTGAAGGGGGAATTATTGATCGCATTCCTCAGATATAATCAACGTAAAAGTTTCCATCCTTTTTTGTACGCAGTGCAAACATTAAAGCGGGAAAACGAAACACGGTTCACAGAAAAAGTGTGACATGTCCTTCCTGCAAGCTGACGTTTATATAGAATCTACTGATTTAATACTGTATTAAGAAACATAACTTCTTCGCAAAATGTAGCCATACATTTTTGTCACGTGTCCAGTAATAATTGAGTTTCTTTGAAGAAACACTGAATACTTGCTAACTATTGATTTGAAGACCAGAAGTCGCCTTGAGTTGTCCACAAAACTCAAGTTCAGTTGAAACAGAGACGTAAGACGCCAGTGAAATATCGATTATTGGTCGATTTTTCTTCCACCGTTACCGAGGAGTCAACAGATATATGTAAACAATGCGTTTCTTCAAACATACTGATTTTTTTCCTTTTTTTTTTTTTTTTTAAGTTTTCAGTGTTTTTAATATTATATGCAACTTTTCAAGGTATATGTATATCATTGAATCTTTGTCATTATTTTCTTTAATGGCACACGGACATTCATGTTTTATTTAATGCCAAAACCATCATTTTTGCAGAACAGTAGGGATACTATTTAGTCTTCAATTGATGGAATAAGAGGGTTCAACCCTTTCTCTAGATTATTTGTTCGAAATTAAGCGCAAAAGGGTGACTGACTTACTTCGATACCATAGTCAAGTGTTTTATTTATTAGGTCCCTGATTATTTTGTCCAGCATTTTAGATTATACTTATTACTTTGATAATCTTTATGTTGCTTTCTTTTTTTTTTCGATAAGCTAGCTATTTTTTTTTTTTTTTGGTATTGTATATATTTGGTTGTAAAAGTACAAAAAAGAATTTCCTTAGAAATTACAATAAAAATGAAAACAGAATCGTACATTGAACGAGATTTCAAAAACTTATGTAATATAATAACCCTCGAAGGGTTGGCTTGCCGTTAAAATCGGTCAATCAATAAATGTTGATATTTTGATATTTCGAAAACATTAGTAATCCGTCTGCTGATTTTGCACTGTGCTAGGCAATGTTAAAACGTTCTCGGTCAGACCAAGAAGATATAATCTAAATCTATGAAAAATCCATAAACTGATTTCTTTGTTCATTATACTTCGCATATCATGTCTAGAGTTTTAAAACTCTTTAAACACGTTCAATTCAAAATCACAAAAGGTCAATATCTCTTTAGCCGGGCCTATAACCTTTCCGTAGACTTTTATACAAGTGAACCCATCTAATAATCAATGTCTTCAATCATATTTACGATTCACAAATATATAGCCTTCTAGAGCAGTTACTTCATAGAGGTTAGGGTTTTATTCAATTTTACAATATTCGTCATCTATATTTAGTATCGTTGTTGGGTACTTGAACAAACGTTTGGGTGGATAATTCAACATGAAAGTTAAAAGAAATATTCATTTAATCGGAGTTGTAGCAAGAAAAATTGGAGAGAGCCGAAGAGCACGTGAAGATGTATAAATCAATTACCATCAACATTTTCCTGTATGAAAGTGTCAAACTTCAAAATAGAAATACAAGGGATTTTAATTTATTTTATGGGAATTGATAAGGAAATAAGATACTTAAGCGTTAATGCAACATTCTTTTAAAATCCATCAACACGCTGTAGGAGATTCTTCAACATTATTCACTGTTATTATATATATATATTTGTGTGTGTGTGTGTGTGTGTGTGTGTGTGTGTGTGTGTGCATGTGTATTCGCGTTTGTGTATGTGTGTGTGTATGTGTATGTATGTGTGAAAATTTGACAGAAATACAGGAAAATGTCATATTTTAATAGATGGATAGCATAAATAGAAATGAAATGGTATTTCTTATATATATATATATATGTTTGTGTGTGTGTATGTGTGTGTGTGTGTGTGTGTGTTTGTGTGTGTGTGTATAGAATATCTAAATTCTTGTTATGCTGTTGGTTGTTTTGGGTCTTATTATTTTTGTTTTCGAAATTAAATTTCATTTCCAATGAAATTATCCAAATAGCCAATCATATCAGTTTAGATTTAAAATTTATATATATATATATATATATATATATATATATATATATATATATTACAAAAATTACTGAGAAATTTATTGAACTCAAAGACGTAGTCATTAATTTTATTTTGCGGTGCTTTTAAATTATTTGTATCTGGAAATTATTTGGATATCGATTATCTTTTGACGTATGACTATCCTCTCTTTCAAAAATCTCATTGTTAAACCAATAAAAACCCCGGGGATAAGTGCTCTTATTTTTAGACTGCTTCATATTCATAATTTTTTCAGATATTTTCAATGCTAATAGGCTGGTAACATGTAATAAACAAAAATAACCGTTTTTGCTTTACAGTATATCACTAGCAATGATAAAATCCTGGTATTTTCACCATTAAGGGTTTTTTGACTATTGTCTTTATTGTTATTTTCATAACGTTTCGGCCGATATATCCCTTGGCCTTCATCAGGTGTTTGTCGCACTCGGGAACCTACACGGAACTTCGAACTACGTCCTTTATCGAATCTGCAGGGGTGCCCTGTTCTGATTCCGTTATTCATAAGCGGTTAAAGGTGTTAAGTATTCCTGTATTATTACTTGCTTTTTGTCAGGATTTAACATGCAACCACCAGATGATGTCTCCTTAGAAGCTTAGGGAACCAACACTGCTAACCATTACCCTATGTGTACTGCGGGACATTTTAGAGTGACTGATATGAAAGTTTTAAAAATGAATAAAAAAAACGACAGCCGTATTTCAATTTAAATTCGGAAACATTTTTGAGTAATGTTACTGAATACAAATAAAATACATACCACCTAGTAAATAATGTGGCTCCTCTTTCACCTTGTGGTGTTGTATATAAACATAATAAACCCACCCTGACTGTAAAAGTTTATAATTGAAAAAAAAAAACTACAACTCTATAACATAACGATTCCGTTAATGAGGATTTTTTTTAAATTTATGTGTTTAGAACGAACCATTCTCTAAAGCCTGCGGGCAGTGGCCAACCGACCCTCAGGTCAACCTTGAGGTTATATCAGAGGGATTGTTTCAAACCAATGGTAGCTATTTTAACTATACATTTAACTTTGATATTTGTTTTTATTTAGATGTTTATATAGCAACTAATCTGTCAAATTTTATTTCAAATATATATTTTGGGGATGTTATTGTTTGGTATCAAAGCAATTTGGAAATAATGATTGGGTATCTTGTATCCATGTATCTTCGTCTGCTTCTCTTCTCCTCAAGATTTTATTCACTACTTTTCTTTCATTTCTTTCAGAATGAAATTTGAACGTCTGCTTGAATTATTGTCAAATGCCTATCCATCGGGAGTAGGTCATCATAATCAATTGATTTGATTCTTCACCGTTAGCTAATAAGTCTAAACCGAAAAGGCCATAGACATTCGACTTCCTTGTCTTAGGTAACATGTTTAACCGTGCAAATTCAGATTTTCATTCTGCAATTAGGATAGTTGAATGGCATCAAGTGGGATATTAAAAACTCTTGGAAAAAAACGGTATCTATCATATAGTTTTACATCATTCTTATTATTGGCTACAGACAGCTTTCTGGCAAAGAAATTTCTATGAACGTTGCATTCTGGGGAAAATTAAACTTATTATTATAAAAAAAAAAGCTAGATTCACTATGACCACTTATTTCGACTTTTTCCTGTATAGAAGGAGGGTCTTTGATGATTTAATCTTAAGCTGGATTGAGCAAAGACTATTGACCTGGGACTTGGTACCAATTATTTGTGAGTTCACCCTCTATTTTACTATTTAATGTGTCACACCTTCCAAATTCTTACGGACACAGACTTATTTTTGATTGAGTCAAACGTAATATGTCACACCTTTCAAGAAAGTAATATATCACACCATTCAACACAAAGCAGCTAACACAATAAGATTAAAACTGTACGAAACCTCTAAGATGCTCATGAACATAGAAGACTTAGTCAAAACCATGAAGGCAAAGCCCAGTTGTCTAAGTTATCTATGAATATTATGAGGAAATCAATATCCAATCAAAAACACCAAACAGACGTTGGATCAGAAAAGCCCAGACCAAAACTTTTAAACACACACTTTATTTGGTTTTCGATATCTCTCGGAACCATTAAGATTATAATACTGTTAATGTTATTTTCAGATTACGTAATTCAGAGAACTGATTTTTAATTGATTTTCCTTTCCTGTAAATTTTGATAGGTTCTTTATCGCTAGGCACTCAGCCCGATAATTTATGACAGCAGGGAAGTCGACACATCAGATATGTTAACGATGGGATTGGAACTAATATCTTTTCTACCTGAGATAAAACTGAATAATATTCAAATAACTTAAAAGGTTGAAATTGGTCCTTAGAAACAATAACAGATCTTCGTAAATTAAAAAGTGAAGCCATGATTAATCCAAAAGTTTTGATAATTATTGAATTGAAATGAGACTGTTCGAAAGTGATTCAAATTATATACATGGCATTAATTTTAATTTTATATTGAGAAACTCTGATTGTGCATTCACTTTCACGCAAAAAATCAGGATTACATTTTCTGTAACGCGAAAAAAGAAAAAAAAAAAAAACTAAACAAAAGAAAAAAGGATATACTTTTATTTTAGCGCTAAAGAAAAAACACTTAGATGATTATTCTTTTCAAGAAAAAATGTGCATTCACTTAAGTGGAAACAAAAACCACATAAACATTTTTAAAAGTAAAATATACGAGGTGTATACGATAAGTTTCCAGACTTTTTTCGTCTGGGCACTTTTATTGATAGTACACACATGAAACTCTAGTCCTCTTTGAAGTAATCTCCTCCGGCTGCGATACACTTGTGTAGGCGTGTCAATGACTTTCGTCACAGCCTCTTTCATCTCCTCAATTGTCTCATAACGACAGCCTCTGGGCTTAGGGAATAACCAAAAGTCATAGGGAGCAACGTATGGTCTAGAGGGAGACTGATGATCTGTCTTGATGCCCATCTTGGTCAAATAGTCTGTGACAAGGATGGAGTTGTGGACTGGTGTATTGTCTTGGTGGAAATGCCAGTGACCCGATTTGAAAAGAGCTGGCGTCTCCCGACGGAATCTCTTCCTGAATTCCCTTTACACCTCAACATAGTAACCCTAACCCTAACCGTTTGGCCAATCAACTCTGGTGTATTGACTTCCTTACTCCTTTCAAACCTTTTATAATCCCTCACAGACTCTCTTCTTTCCTTTCATGCCTTATGCCACTCAAAAACTAATGCTCGATTCATGCAAGATGTTCAAAAAGTAGTCTGAAGCATTCTGTGGCATTTTTTCCAAGTTTAAAAAATAATTTTATTGCATACCGTTCTTCTAAAGTGTCAAATTGCATTTTTGAAATTCACCATCTGTGACAATTAGGCTTTACTAGGGTGTATTCCAATTCCTGCTGTAGCTGTTCATTTTAATCTGAAATCATAAACAATTTTAAATGCCCATACAAAAAACGTCTGGAAAATTATCGTATGCACCACGTACTTAAATTTATACCCCTTTCAGTGCAATATACCCAGATGTACACACACTTTAGTGCAAAAACCGCTGATGCACATTCAAATAAGCGCAGTTTACTCTCTGAGTACATTTGTTTTAGTACAATATACTCAGATGTACATTCTTTATGATGTACTGTACTCAGATGTACATTCTTTATGATGTACTGTACTCAGATGTACATTTTCTCTAGTGCCAAAAACCTCTGATGTACATTCCCTTAAGTGAAATAAAACAAACTAGGAGATACATTCTCTTTACATTATTCTCAAACATACTTACTTTTTAGTCTAAAAAATAACAAGGACAGGTTTACTCATTAGAGAAAAATCTCAGAAATACCCTCACTTAAGCGCAAATGCCTGAGATGTAATTTTCTCATAGAAAAAATATTACATATACATTCTATAACATGTAAAATGAGCGTTCAATTTAAGGAAAAAAAGAATAAAAATCAGATGTACATTCTCTTATGAAAAAAAAACGATAAAAATATATCAATTTTAAGAATTTCTACCATATTTGCCAGATATTTCATTTTTACTTATTCCGCCCATAAATAAATTCACCTTTAAGTAGGCTCAGTGTTAGGATTAATATATTTCAATAGAATAACATTCATAGTTTATTCGTGAATTATACTTAATTTATATGTTAAAATATCACCTTACTATGAACCCATCGTCATTTGTCTTTCACTGCAAAAATACACAACAATATCAAATGTTGATATAGAATCACCAGCGTTGTAATTCCTTCACTTGACTTAACATGATGTTTCCAAATTGGCAACATCATATTTAATCAAAATGTTTGAGATTATACCCGAAAGCTGTATGAGAAAGAATATCCAAATAGTTCTAGTGGAAAAAGAAATATATGATTTTTCGAATATTCCAAGGCATTATGATGATAACATTATCAGTTATATTGATTCTGTCATGATTATAAAAGAAAAAAAAAACAACAAATAAACAAATAATCAAACATAAAACAAAAGAAAAAAAATGAAGATTTTTTTGAATTATAATTAGAATGGTTCTTATCGATTCATATCAAGTGAGTTCAACAACAGCGCAATTACCTGCAAGAAGCTGTTGCCTGAGCCAAGTTAGCAAATTAATATATTTTTAAAAGAAAAAAGAATAGAAGCAAAAGGATTACAACGAGGTAATATTTATTGCGATTAGAAATTAAGAAAAAATAAGTTTATCTGGGAAGAGTTGCATGTGCGAGGAAAAGAACCTTTTGCGACAGTGTTCCAGTAAGTATGTGAAAAGTGTAACTAAATCTCTCTGCTGGATAAGGTCCGCTGAAATAGGCAGTTCTAAGTTGTTGTCTAAAGAAGTGTGTAATAGGAGTGAATTACTTACGTGTGAAGTTAGGACGCTGTATAAATGCGACCGTGTCTGTGCGTCCTAAATGCGAGCTCGTGTGTAGCAAAGATTGTTGGGCCACTATGCAAAGCGTTCGGGCTCTGTCGAAGGTCGAAAGGAAAGATAAAGAATGGTAGGTCCCAAAGAGCTTTTACAAAGAACAATACCGTGTCTGCCAATGATGTTGTGAATACTTTATTTGTTCTCCGTCCAAACTTCGGACTAGTACGTTAAAAAAACCTTTCATTAAAGTGGGTCCAGACGCAGGGTCACAGCGAACGCGCGTCCGGCAAAATCCAAAAATACCTCGGCCCCGTCGGCATTCCCCTAATGGGGACACCTCAGACGCCGGGAAATAAATAACAAAGTTCTTCTTTTATTAGTCTAGTTAGTGAATACTTATTCAACTAATAGAAAATTTTTTTTATGAATGACTTAAAAATCGCTAGCTTTTTTCCTAGAAGTAGACAAAAGGAACAAGGGATACGAATGACGTATTATATATAAAATAAGCATAACAGTTATTGTCATAAAAACTGGAATCAGCGTCAAAGTGCAAAACCTGGATAAGGTTGTTTGTATTTAGCTTTAAGCCAATTCCCTTGGGAAGTACATGAATCTCTCTGTTCTACTTCTGACCCTACTATAGGTAGATAGCAGAAATTTAATCACTTTCAAGTAGCACACGTTTTCCCTAAAAAAGAGGAAAAAACGAAACTTAAAAGTAAATGTATAGGAATAACTTATAATCATCTTGTCATGCCATCGGCACCGATATTCCTGACCCTCTCTCGAAACCTCTCCCAATCGTTCATCGCTTCCGGAAGGTACTCAGGGCTACACTCTGTATCTTCACAGACCTGCTGTATGTAGGCTCGAGCTGGTCGCCCTGCTTTTACTCGGCCATGTAAAGAGGTCCATTGGAGTATATCACTTATGAGCTCGTCCATACTTCTCCGGCAGTATCCTGCATGCCTGGTTCGTTTAACTTGGATAGTTTTCGTGGTGGGAGGTAGGTGGCCGTACAGCTGCTGCTTTGTGGGGTGTTGCCTCCTGGACCTGTTCAATATTGCTCGCAGCATTCTCGTGTAGTTACCATCAAGTTTTTCTCCAGCCGTTTAATTAGCGTCCATGTTGTGGATCCATATAGCTGTATCGACACAATCGCTGCTTGGAAGAAACTATTTACGAAATCGATATCATTAAAAGAAAAGAAATCGGCAACACTAGAAAAATCCTGGACCAGGATGTTTGTGTTTTCTTTTGCGCTAAAACTCAAAAGAAAAGCATCAATTTATTTGTTTAACCAGAGCTAGGAGTAAATAGTTGAGCAGACTGGAATCCTCAACATGGATTATGCAACCAGTCATAAAGAAGAAAAACTTTAATCCAAACCGTTTTTTAATTGCTATACACCATATTATATATACCTATACAACTATTTAATGATTTTATTATGCATCATAAGGCTATTATATTTAGTTGCATGTTATTCAACCAAATATTCCAGGTACAGTGCTATAGAGTTAAATTATTGAAAGGAGAAAAATGCTGACAGTCTGAAGTAGGAATTAAAACAGCTGATATAGAGAGGTCATGTGAATAGAACCATCTTGAGAAAAAAGATTATAAAACGTTATTCCGTTGGAGGACTGGAGAGACGGCAAGCGTCGAATTCGTGAGGAGAGCAAAATTAAATGATGACTGAAAACTTCGCTGAAACAAGAAAAAATATTATCAGTTAGTAAATATTTTTTAAAGTATAGGCGAAAGAAGGGCGATACCGAGACGGGATCAAGCAATACAATCAAAGTAGAATGTTAAAAAATCAGGACTGAAAACTCTACCAATAAATAGGAGAAAAATTCACGAGGACATACCAATAACCGGAAGCAAATAAGGCCAAACTATTCTAGAAGAAAACATGGGAACGGAAAAACATAACAAGAAGGCCGACTGGAGAAATGGCGTGGAAAAATTATAAGGATTTGAAGAAAGGCTTGAGGCGATAATACATATGGAATTGTTGGCAGGCTTTGACAGCATACATGTATTCTGGTTTTGAATATTCACATATATACACGATAGACTGGCTTTTGAACTGATTTGATGCTTAAAAGTAACAAATATAGCAGAAAAGTTGACTAAAGAGAAGACGAACATAGTCCAAATTTTCCTCAAAAAGGAACCGCCCACAACAGCTGTATAACGATAATGTATCTATCTATAATGTGGACAATCTAAACAGTACTAATTAAAGAGAATATTTATTACTCTTAGGTTAATTGTGAAAGCCACAACGGAACTAGACGAACAGATGATATACAGTAAACACATCAACATACCCTCAAAGAGAACAAAACAAAATTGAGAAAAGTAAGTGCAGCATTGATTGAATACAAAAATGCCTATGACAGGGTCTGCAAAGTTGAATAATAGACTGTGTAAAAGTTATCCAACGAAATTAAAAAGTCATTTCGGAAGTTATGAAAAATTGGAAAAGTGTAATTGACCGGAAGATGCGGTTTGGTTTTGTTTGGTTTTATTGCGCATCAACTACCGAAGGTTATTGATGCTAAATCTTTTATATATATATATATATATAAACAATTCTTTTTCAAACAATACAGTTAAGTATAATTATAGTTTTTTTGGTTTACACACAGTTAAATGTCGAATCAATTCTATTTCAAACAAGTCAGTTTAACAAAAGAACAGTTTAGTTCTATTTGACCCATAGATAGGGCCCTATCAGGTGCTACAACTCCGGAACAGAGTGGACCTGTGAGTGATGACAATGAAGGGGTAATCCGCATTTCCTGAGGCTCCAGCATTATTGGAACCTCACCATCGGATTGTTTAGTGTGATATCGTAGACACTCGTTGGGGGGGGGTTAACACTTTGCAAAGAATTGGTGTATTCTATAGCCCCAGCCGACTAGTCAAATGACCACAAGAGGAAAGACTTTCGCTGAAAAAACCGTGCTATTTCAAACAATTCAGTTTAGTATAAGTATAGCTATTTGTTTACACAAAGTTAAATGTCGAAACAGTTTTATTTCAAACCATTCAGTTTGGCATAAGTACTAGGTTTCAATATTTTGAAAAAGTCCAATTTCGAATAATTCAATTTTGCTTTAGTACACAGTTTCAATATCCAAAATAGTTCTATTTCAAACAATTCAGGTTAGCATAAGTACACAGTTTAGTTCTATTTGACCCATAGATAGCACCCTATCAGGTACTAACATTCCGTGCTAGACAGGCCTAGGGAATGATGGCTACGAAGGGGTATTCTGTATTCCCCAAAGTCCCAGTATTACTTGAACCTCATTATCAGATTTTTAGTGTCATATCTAGGACAGTCGTTGTCGAGAGAACCTTACCCATATGCAAAGAAGCATTTGGTGTATTCTACAGCACCAGCCCACTGGAAAAAGGTTGTCTGGTGATAGAGACAAAACAAACTGATCGAATAACAAGCCAATGCAGAAAATTGGCACGAAAGAAGAATAAAAATAGACACGACTAGCTGAGAAAAGTGATCCACATTGATCTGAGCCAGAAATTGAAATTTAATCATACTACCAACTGATATATGCATAAACCAGAACCCGTCTATGAGAATGCGACACACAAAAGTATCTGAAATGTTTAGATACAAACAGATCACCTAATCCTCGCCAGAAGACCAGACCAAGTGATTATCAAAAAAAAAAAAAAAAAAAAGAAAAGAAAATAGAAAAGAAAAAGAGAACCTGCCGAATAGTGGATTTAGCTGTCCCAACGGACCTCAGAGTGAAGAAAAAAAAATGACAAGTAGTTGGAACTTTCCATGAGAATGACGGTGGGAACGATCCCTGAAGGCTTGGTTAGTGGACTGAAAGAGCTGGAAATGGGAGGATATGCGGTGACCATCTGAAAAATGTAACTAAGATGGGCCAGAATGCTGTGAGTAGTCCTGGAGACCCGAGACGACGTGCCCTCAAACTTAATCCAGCGAAACACCATCGCTGGTGTGAAAATATCACTAATGAAATATTTAGAATATACTGCAGTGATGTTGGAATGGAACTTGTTATGGAAAAATGAGCCGTCCTCATAATGAACAATAGAAAAAGACAATAACAGGAATAGAACTACCAGGAAAGAATCAGTACGTTTCGAGAAAAGGGGAATTCAGTTATTTCAGAATATTGGAAGAGGGCATCGTCCATCAATCGAATATGAAAGAAAAAAATATACCTCGGAAAAACGAGAAAGCTTTTCGTAATAGAGCACTAAAACAGGAAGCTCGTCAAACGGATAAAAAGAATGTCAATTACTTTTTTAAGATAGTCAAGAGCAGAGAGAAACGCTGACAAATAAATTAGAGGACTCGAAAGATGAAGACGATGCACAAAGCTTTACATCTGAAAATGACATAGAGAGAACACATGTATAAAAAATACGATGAAGTAGACTCATTAGCATTAAAAATCTCGTGAATGCATCAATACATAGTTTCGAGTACTACATTAAAAAGAGCGAATAGTGTTTGCTTGTTTGTTTTGTTTGGGTTTATGGCATAGTGTTCGCCAAACGCCCGGGAGACCTGGGTTCGTTCCCAGGTCGAGTCATACCAAAGACTCAAAAAATGGTACTTGATGCCTCCTTGCTTAACACTCAGCATTAAAAGGTACGGATCAAGGGTAAAGTGGAGCAATCAAGGGAAAGGAGTAGCGCCCTCCCCTACACATTGGTGTAGTAAGCTATCGAAAAGGGAGCCTTCGGATCACCCTCGACTATGGTCGCCAACTTTACTTACTTTATAACCTTTGTAGGTTATTTAACGCAGAATACAATTTTTATACAAATAATAAGTTCAATTTCAAACATTTCAGTTTAGCATAAGTACACAGTTTAACAATCAAAAGCATTTCTATTTCAAGCTATTCAGTTCATTCAAACAGTTCTAATTCAAACAATTAAATTTGGTAAAGTATAATTTCAAAACAGTTTTATTTCGAACAATTCAGTTTGGTGTAGAACAGTTTCAATGTCAAAAAACATTTCTATTTCAAGCGATTCAGTTTAGTCAAACAGTTCTAATTCAAACAACTCAGTTTAGCATAAGTATGCAGTTAAGCTCTATTCAACCCATAGATAGGACCCTATCTTATGCAGAAAAAAACTTAAAAGCAAAAAAACAATTTAAATCTTCATTGACATCAAATGAACTTGTAAAGTTAGAATAAATAAATGAATATATATTTACTCAAACTGCTCCGCTACGAGGAGTATGTTACATAAAGTAAATTTTAAAGGGTTGTTTGGTTGGTTGTTTTGTTTTACGGAGTATTAACTCTTGTCAGATGATTTCAATCAATTCAGTTTAGTAGAAGTATAGTTTTTGTTTACAAAATTTAAATGTCAGAATAGTTCAGTTAAATGTCAAAAGAGTTCTCTTTTAAACAATTCAGTTTAGCATAAGTTCCATTTAAAAACAGTAGCATAAATGCACTGTTTTATGTTTAAAACATTTCTATTTCAAACAATTAAGTTAAGCATATATACACGGTTTAATTCTATTTGACCCATTGATAGTATCCTATCAAGTGCTACCACTCCGGGCCCGAGTGGACCGGGGAGCAATGGCAATGAACGGGTAGTCTGCATTCTCTAATGCCCCAGCATTACTGGAACCTCACCATCATATCCAGGTCACTCTTGTAGGAAGTGTCTTACCCCTTTGCATAAAAACAATCGGTGTATTCTAAAGTCCCAAACGACAGGGCAATACCCAGTTTTAAATGTTAAAACAATTTTATTTCAAACAATTCAGTTTAACAGAAGTACTGAGTTAATTTCTATTTGACCTAAAAGCAGGACCTTATCAAGTACTTCAACTCCGACCCAGAGTGAACTCGGGAGCGATGTCAATGAAGTGGTCCTCCATATTCCCCAAAGCGCCATCATAACTATGGCCTGAAAATCAGATTGTTTAGAGTAATATCAGGACACGCGTAGGGATAGTCTTACCCTCTGCAGAGATGCAGTCCTTTTATTTTACAGCCCCAGCCAACTGGGTAATTTTAAAGCGAGTAGAACTGATTTGGGTTTTCTATCTTTTAGACTGATTGTGATACTACGTTTAAAGAGTCTACTCTATTCAAATATTTACGGTAGGGGTAGTCGGATTCATACATTTCCCAAAGGTGCAGTTGAATAATGGAAATAAATCTGACAGAATGAAAACATTTTTTTTTTATTCAAAAGTGATGAATTTATTTAGAAGGAAAGTCAACGTAAGAACATTTCGGTTTTAATAAAGCTTCATCAGGACTTTTAAATGGTGAAAAATATTGTCTGAACAACGATGGATCTGTTATTAAAATAACTGGAGAAATCCTGATGAACGATTATTAAAACCAAAACGTTTATCATTAACTTTCCATCATAATAAATTCATCACTTTTAGACTAATTACTTTTTCAAGTTTCTTCATTTCCCAAATGTATTTGTGCTATGTGAATTGCAAACAACCTCATTAAGGTTTTGAAATTGGGTCACGGGTTCCATTTCCTAAATTGTTAGATGTTACACTACTAGTACATTAATAGAATCAATAAATGTTGTCTATGGAGAGAGAGAGAGAGAGAGAGAGAGAGAGAGAGAGAGAGAGAGAGAGAGAGAGAGAGAGAGAGCACTCAAGAAGACCTGAACATGGTTAAAAAAAAGAAAATATCTCAAGGGAGAAATTAATTCTTCATCAGTATCAATACAAAATAACGCCGTAAGGACTTATCATATCAGAATGTCCGCAATTTGTCTAACGAAGAATCCATACAGTTGTTATAAAGACGTTTTGATTTCATGATTATCTTTATCTTTTCTCCATTGCATTTCCTGACAGCTGCTAAATAGTCTTTCTTTTCTCTCTTTTATGTATTTCTTTGGTTCTCTAATTGTTAAATCTAGCCACTCTTCCCCTTCCATCTTTTCAGGAAACTTACAGCCAGTCCGTGTTATCATTCATGATTTAAGTCTTCTGCATAGTAATCAGTTTCCTAGTCTTTTGGTATATCCGTCTGAGCTCTTTCCTTGTTAATTTCAAGAATCATCTAAATTATGTTACAAAAGGGAACTGTCCTGGTATTTATTCCTTTGAGGAGATTTCGGCCTCAGAGTTTTGTTTCGAGAAGCACGTTTGTTTTTCCGTGGTACTCCTATCTTAGATTTACCTCTCATCTCTATTTATTTGATGGTGTCTTCTTTTAGTATTCCCAAGTACTTTTAATTTTCTTTTTACCTATTTTTAGAGCATTTTCCTTATTGATATTTCTATTCCAATATAACCTGAAAATTTTAATTTTCTTTTCCCTCAACAATCAAGAACTCTTTCCCTATGTAATTCTATTCCTTTTGGTAGTTCTGTTTTGTGCATTATTTCTCTTTTCCCTTCTTTTATTATGAGAATGGGACATTTTTCAATGAAAAATTTCATTCCTTCATCCTCGATGTATATTCGCCTAGTTTTTCTTAGGGTGTCTGGTTCTTTGTCAGTTTTGGCAATCCAGGATGTATTCTTTTAATATGATTGCAAATAAAACTTTCGAGAAAATGAAGAGTTGTTTGAATGTAAATCGGAATTGTAGGCCTTGTTATTATGAACAAACCTGGTAAAACACACTTTTGTTTCCACTCTGATTGGATTCGAGATTAGACATGATAAATTATTAGTAAATCGGATTCCGTTACTTTCGTTGAACTCTAAAACAAAAAGAAAAAAATATTTCAGACTGTTATACCAGGAAAAAATAGAAATCAATAAGTTTGTTCAGAGAACATATGAAAGAAGTGAATAGAGCAACGGCAGAGTTTAGACAGTTAGGCTCTATTCTCATACGTGGCTATTGTACCCTTGTATTGATGTTATTCTATCCATACTCTGACCTTTATTTTCATCATGTTTGTGATCAGAGATAAAGTAACATTGGAAGTTGTATTGCCCATTAAAGTAAAACATTTTCTAAGCTATTATTTATCAGCATTATATAGAGTCCATGGATCGTAAAGTCAGTATTTTCTATGTTTTTCATTAGTATCTCCGCTTCTGATGAGGCTTTTTAAAATCATTATCACGTCCTAGAAATTAAGATGCATAAAGTGGCCTGGGACTTTAAGATAAAAACGAATCAGGATTTCAATGAGAAGACCAAGTATCGTATGATTTAACCAGAAAATAGATTGCCATCAAATGATTATTTGCTAACATGTCAGTCTAAATCATTTTATTCGTGAAGGCCTGGTTGATATTAGAGAAGCAATATTACGATAAAAAAATACAAGACCAGACTTGTCTGCTCAGGAAAGATGATTGCTTGTGATTCGTACAAGAGATTAAAATTCGATCCTGCTTGCAAATATAATATGCAAAGACAAGTATGTTAAAAAAATAAAAGACATTTTTTTGAGACATTGATTTCCTAATACTAGCCAGCGCCACTAGAGGAAAATAACTTGACATAGAAGGATAAGTTTTTAAGGTGTCAATTCAAATGATTCTCTGGAATTCGTGCTAGAGATTAGAATTTGGTCCTGCTGGAAATTTAGTTCCGCTGGAAATTGCTGGCGCAAGCCAGAATCTGTCAAAAAAAAAAAAACGCATAAAATTTTTCGGAATTATGATCACCCAATTATGCGCAAGCCAGAATCTGTAAAAGAAAAAACGCAGAAAATTCTTTGGAATAATGATCACCCAATTCTTGTCAGTATTCTAGAGGAGAATAACTTGTCATATATGAATGAGTTTTTAAAGTGTAAGAATAAGTGATTTTCTAAGAGTTGACCCGATTATTGGCAAGACTAAGACGAAAATGTTTTGACCAACTGTTGAGAATTCTGACACTTTAGTCATCCGTTTAATTTTTTTCCATTTGAAAATAAGCCACAGTTTTAAACTGATTTGATCAGTTATCAAAAAGTAATAGTGGATAATTTATTCAGAACTATCAAAGCTACCAATTCATAAAAACCAGCATAAAATCATAACATTGGACCCTTCAGAGTAGGATGGTAAAAGGAAACAATTTATCATACTGGAAAATACTAAATGAATGTCAATCTTAAAAAGGATAAATGACATATGCACAGATCAGAATCTGTGAAACTCAAGAAATTTCTGTAACGTTGAAATAAAAACAGAACACCCTATACCGATTAGAAAAAGCAAAACAATCCTAGAATTTATTTATAAACAAGAAACAATAAGTAACTCTTCATTTGAATCATAAAAGCATACTTTCAAGAGCATATATTGAGAAAAAAATATCAACATATCAATAAGTCCACGGACACAATTTATTATTTGCCAATGGTATGAAAAAATTAAAAAATTCTCACAATAATCAATCATTCTACATAGTAAATCTAAGATAAACATATATTTAAAAAGTGTTACACTTGCGACGATTTTCACACATACACACTCTCTCTCATCAGAAATGAGTGTCCTCGTGATGTAATGGTTATAACGCTAACCTGAGGAATCGTTGTAAACGAGTTCGAACTCCAGTCACCCTATTACGTCCAATTTGCAATAAACACCATTGGAAAAGTTATAAACCACTTATCCTCCCAGTTATTGGTTAAATAGTACGACTACTGTTCTTCTAGAAAAAAAGACTTTGGTATTAAATAACCTATGAAAGTTGATATGAACGCAAAGCAAACCTAGTCAGAACGATTTTCATATCTTGTGATAGTAGGTTGTCAACCTTTTATGTGTTGTTTTACTTTTATTTTTCCTATTACATATTTTATTATATTATATTCCCTGTATATTATTGGGTTAATAACCCATGAATCGTCATTCAAAATTATTAATTTCGCGCATGCAAATTGTTTCAAGTTTGGTCCCCTGTTGTGTTAACTAGAATAAGTTTGTCTTACTATGTGAGGAAAGCTGCACTATGACGCAATTCCTACCTTCAAAAATTTATAAATGCAATGCTGTATCTCAGGTTATTTAGTCCAGAAGTTACAAGATGAAAATTTCAGAGTATACGGATATTGATCTGAAGACAGGAAAGAGGATTCGAAGTATCTGTATAACTCCAACGCTAATTATGCAGGTGCAGCAGTTCAGAACACTCACTCTGATCATTCTAATAAGAAAAAGAACTCTTGAGTTTATTGGTGAGATAGAGGACATAATTGAAAACGATCCCAACAAGTTAGTTAGCTACATAGACAGTGACATAGGAATGTCTAAGTTTCCTATCTGGCAGTAAATGCACGAAAGCATTGTGTATATCTTAAACCTGATGAGAAAACAGCAATTTATATGACATTCCACGAAGGAGAAGAGGAAAGATTGCGCTCCAAATATTTCCAAGTAACAAAATAATTCTCTCGAACCGAACAAATCTCAACTTTTCTCAAATTAGAAAAGTTTCTGCCAGGACTGACCGAACAAGTGTTTGTTTACTTTGTCTCCATAAGATACACCTTTATTGATGAGTTCATATCATGATATTTGTTATGGACGCTAATGATGTTGACATTAAGATTCTATTGATTTTCCCAAATAGCCTCAAATTCAACATGGAGGTCTTTATCAACTACTTGGCAAAAGTAGTGCTCACCTGGATCGATTGTGTAGCAACTGGAAGGCCATACTTTTGGCGCCAAGATTCTGCACCATGCCGCACAAGAGTGAGAACCCAATATGGCTGTCAGAAAATTTCTGCCACCTCATTAACTTAAAAATATTATATGTAGGTCACGGATTAGCAAGACACCTACACAACTCAGTGCTGCACCAAAGAAAAGCTGAAGGCAAGGATAACGGCAATATTTACGAACTTAAACTCGGAGACAGTCAAAAATGCTTGCTGAAGATTCCGAGACGTCTTTAGGCAGTGATTGAAGTCAATTGTGAATTCTTTGAATAATTTCAATCAACAATATTTCATGATATTTTTATGGACTTTTGGAAAATATATCTAATAAAGTTAGATGTCAGTTTCATTTCCAGTCATGTGTCATTTAGAAAACGCTCTACCATTTACATGGAATATGAGTTCTGATAGAACGAAACAGATCTGTCCGTGGATGACTATATATATATATATATACCCAAACCCTGGGAAAAGCAGAATGCGACACAATTTCATATTGAACCGAGTTTAACTGGTTTTAATTTAGTTTTATTTCTCTTCGAGCTGTGGCTATAACCAGGTTAAAGACCTCGGTCTGGTTTTCAATTTACCCAAACGTTGATGGAGAGAAATTAGATCCATAACAGCTTTTAGAGTTTTTGCGTTACGTGAAACGCAATAGCTTTGTCCAGAATTTGAAATCGTGCCTTGTTTCTTTCTTATGATCATAGTCCTTACAACACGAAAGCCTACACATATACACATACGCAGACACACATACACATACATTCACACACACACAGACACACACACACACACACATATATATATATATATATATATATATATATATATATCTTTTTTTTTTCTTTAAAGAAAAAACCAAAGACCGGTTATTTTAGGATTATAAATTTATTTCCATCCTGTTTTTCAGTTTCTGGTGTGAACCTAAAACACGACGAAAAATATAACAGGACTTCTTCAGATCCAATGGATAAATAAAACCTAATAGACACGTGGGGGTGGGGGAGGGGAAGGGAGAAGAGATAAAAGAGTTAACTCCTCGTTTTATTGAATTTCCGTTTTTTATTTACCTATTTATTTTATTTTCAAAATTCTTCCGTCAGTTATAATTTCGGTAATTTAACTTATTTATTAATTTATTTAATTTATTTTCTTTTCATGTTAAGTTCGATAATTAACTTTTAAGAGAAATATTAATGCTTATATTAATTTCGATTCTATTTATTTAGCTACCTATTTTTTCCTTGTGTGTATATTGGATACGTTTTTTGTCTGGTTTCATTATTTATTTCTATGTTTTTAAAAAAAGAAATTTTAGTCTATAGTTTAAATTTTGTCTTATGTCTACATCTAGCTATTAATTCACTTCTCTTATTTAATAACTTATCAGGAAATTTATGTGTCAAAATATGTATTTTCTCTTCCAAGCACAAATTGCATCTACCGTCAAAACTATTTGGAGTATATGATTTTTTCAAAATTGACCATTCTATCTCAAGGGTTAACCCTTTGTTTTTTAAAGACCAGAATTGTTTCGATAGTGCCTTATGGTGTTTTATATATATATATGCACACACACACACACACACACACACACACACATATATATATATATATATATGTATATGTATGGTTAAATATATGTGCATATGTATTCATGTACAAAATTCTGCTTAAAATGGACCTTGTACCGAGTTATATATTGAACAGAAAATGCGTAAATTATTGGATAAAACACAGTACTACAGAGTGAAAAATATGTTGACAAATAACAAAAGTTACCATGTCTTTTCCTGTCAGGTGAGGTAATTGTAAAACGTTAACATGCCCGATATTATATCAACCAGAAGAAATGTAGTAGCCTTTTGAATTGTTACAAATCTAGATTGAATATTTTGCGTGCAAAATGAACCTTGTCTGAACATATCACTATAGAGGCTAGAAGTATATTCATGTGCTAATATTTAAGTTTAATACGGCTGAATTACCCAGTGTTACGGGATATAATATTTTCGAAAAATTCCAGCCGAAAATGGGTAAACGAAAAATATTATCTCGTAGGAAATAATTATGCAATGTTGAAATTAAATTGATTCTTGAAGAATAAGATTGTTGTTTTTTAAAGATAAAGATAAAGATAAAGATTTTGAGTCGAATAGGAAACTAATCTCTATATCTACTATAGATTATATCGATCTTATCGCTATAATTATAAAATTTAAGTAGGTTCCAAATTATATTAAAAAAAAAAAAAGGTGAATTGATTTATTTACGATAGTTATTGGCTAAAAAAAAGTGTTATTTATTTTCTAAGTTGGAAATGAATTCTTAAATTATTTTTGGTTTGAAATCTATATGATTTTTGAGGCAATTCAAATATTATTGTCTGCCATCTCAAAGAAACTCAAAAGAATTAACGCCACCAAAAAAGCCAACGATTGGTCAATAAATGCCTAAGTATAGATGCAAAAACGACATCTTCTTGAGCCTATTCTTATACAAAAATTAACTCTTTTAGTATGGAAATCAATTGATTTTCCATATATATATATATATATATATATATATATCAATTCCTACATACACGTTTGTTTTTGTGTGTATGTGCGCGCACGTATACAAGTCAGTGTTCGTGTGTATGCTTTTTTTTATATAACGACAACAGATGCCTCATATCCGCCCAAGGTAATCAAATTATGTTATGTTCTTAAGAGCTACTCTTACTTTTAGCAATAATTTAATAATTGAAATTTTACACATTAATATTAAAACATATTTTTGGTCTCGGCACGGACTTTACAGCTCTTTATTTCAGGAAGATTTTTCATCCTTTACAATCCAATTAGTTTATCGTAAGTAGAATTGAAGTGACATTGTTTCGCATCACTTAAAATACAAACCACGTCTGAAAAATTTAAATCTATTATATTCATAAATCTAAAAGGAAAAGACAAATTTCACCTTTGATTAAGGATACCTTTTGCATTAAAGATCCTGTAAATCCGACTTTAGGCATTAAAGTTTCATTTTTATGAGACAGATAATTAATTTTTAAAAAAGTTTGAACACTTAAAGAATCATAATGTTTAGAGTTATACTATTAAACCAATATAAAATTTTCGGTATTCCTTTTAAAAAGAGTTTACAATTACTAATATATAATGCACACAAAACGGAATATATGTGCTATAATCAAAAGGGGGACATCTCCACTCTAGACGGAACCCCTCTTAAACTAGTAGAGAAATTCACTTACCTAGGAAGCAGCGTCGAATCAACCGAAAAGGACATCGACACGAGGTTAACGAAAGCATGGACAGCTATCAATAGGCTATCGATTATATGGAAATCAGACCTAACCGATAAAATTAAACGCAGTTTCTTCCGGGCAGCAGTCACATCGATACTGCTATACGGGTGCACTACATAGACGCTAACAAAACGGCTGTAGAAAAAGCTAGACGGCAATTACACGAGAATGCTGCGAGCAATCTTGAACAAGTCCTGGCGGCAACAACCCACAAGACACCAACTGTACGGCCACCTGCCTCCTATCACTGAAAATATTCAAGGTACACGAACCAGACATGCATGATACTGCTGGGGAAGAGGGGACGAACTCATAAGAGCTGTACTCTTATGGACCCCCACACATGGCCGTGCAAAAGCAGGACGACCAGCACGAACATACATTCAGCAGCTATGTGAGGATAAGAGATATTGTCCTGAAGACCTTTCTGGGGCGATGAACGATAGGAAGGAGTGGCGAGAGAGGGTCAGGGATATCCGTGCTACCAGCGCGATATGATGATGATGATATATACAATGAGATAGAGATAGAGACAGAGACATATCTGTACTTCTCTTCCTTCTAATGCAGCTCAGAAATTAGGCAGTCCAACTGACCCTCCTTGCTAGAGATTAAAGAGCAGAATAGACTAGCTTTTTTAGCCTTGGTTCGGCAATCGGTCTCGAAAAAGCAAAACTCTGTATTTAAACCAGCTTTGCTTCCCTGAAAAATTAACCTTGTGTAAAAACTTACCCATTGAGAAGTTAAGTCGATAAATAAATCTATTACTTCTCTCTACCGTGATTAATCTTTCGACATATTTAACTCTTGTGTTCTTCTTCTGTTTGGTATGTATGTATTTCATTCCACTTTCGTGAATTGTATGAACATACCCCAGCTTGTCGGTTAGGGAGGTAGAATGCTCCTACTACACATCTGCTGATAGGTACCCAATCAATGAGTGTCCTGAGAATAAGGTTAATCTGCATTTGATAGTAAGATTCAGTCCTAAAAATTTGGGGAATGTGGAGTACCTCTTCATTGCTATTACTCCCAGGACCACTCTGAGTTTGATTAGTAATATTTGTTATAATCTCAACTATGGATTATTAGAACTGCTCAATCATTCACTGAGAATTATAATACTTGCTTCTTTCGAATCATAGGACTGTGTGACAATGATTTGTAGTAAACAGTAATACTTGTTAGATAGAATTACTGATGTGAAATAGCCATACAAGAGACCATTTAACAGTGGAAACAAATGATTGGTAATCAATAGACTTATCAGTGTTCGGTAGAAAGACTTGAAACCATTTAACAGTGTGCCCATATATCTCACACAATATAACAAAAAATCTAACAATTAGTTTAAAATTAAATTTATCTAAAAACTATATGGGTATAAATCACACACACACACACACACACACACACACACACACACACACACACACACACACACACACACACACACACATGCCACATTTAAGGCCACATCATTGATATATACATACATACATACATATATATATATATATATATTTATATATATATATATATGTGTGTGTGTGTGTGTGTGTGTAAAAACAGGATTTGGCGTTAAATAATACACAGTTGTTGATATGACATAAAGCATCGTACAACCTGAAAGAAACCGGACTACTTCCAGATCAACCATAATTATCGTATTCATCAATAGTTATTTCATGGCTATAATCTTATTAACTTAATAAATTCAAAAAGGAGCACAATTCTGTTGTATGCACCTCTTCACCTCTGTTTTTTTTTTCTTGATTTTTGCTTTGTTTTTTACACCTGTTTCTCAACTCTTTAAATATGATCACTTTACACACTGAAATCTAATTGAAATCTAACTATTTGTATTAAACTGTAATATTTGTTAGAGATAATTACTAGTGTTAAATAGCACTATCAGAGACCATTTAACTGTGTACAAACAAATGATTGGTAATCAATAGACTTATCAGTGTTCACATATAATATGAGAAAAAATGTCTATAAGTTGGTACTTCGTCTCGTCGAGTAAGTAATTTGAAAAACAAATATGAAGCCAATCTTCGAAATATTTGATCGGAAATATTTTTACGAAACACAGGATCGTACAATAGCTGCACCATGGATATTCAGCCTGACAAATGCTGACTTTTTTAAACGAAATTGAAAATTTCAATGCGTATGAAATACGGCGGTGCTGCCTCGTGTAACGTGATTAAGCGGTTTATGGTAGGTCCACATTTTAAAGAGAACGGAAGGCAAATTTCTGGGGAAGGCACGATGTTCATTTTAGGCTAACCAGACACGGGTGAATGACTACTGTAATAAAAAATGATAAGAAAAATCCCGGAGGTCCCAAACTTCTTTTGCAGGTACGGAACCACCGGAAACAGATATGTTCTTTCCTCTGACATAATGCGGGAGTAAGTTAGTTGGCTAGGAGACGTGACGTGGTAAACACGAGAGTTTAACACCAGCGAGGAAAATGTAAGAACAGACGAAAACTACGGCCCGAATTACAGGCGATTTTCGAAAAGGGGTTTTACACCAGATACGAACCTGGAGAGACGGAATCAGCTAACAAGTCTATTAGCACTACAATAGAAAACCGGAAAGAAAATTCGACATGTTCCTGTGTTCTCTCTCTCTCTCTCTCTCTCTCTCTCTCTCTCTCTCTCTCTCTCTCTATCTATCTCTGACATTTTGTTAATCTTTTTCTTGCTAATGCGGACGACTCTGTTTTCATACTCTATTCCTTTCTCCCGACGACTACTTTGAAAGTGTAGTAGCGAACAAATTTTTGTGTTGGTGAACTAAGATAGAGTTTTTTTGTATTTGTCACCGTTTCCCACGACGCGGTTACAACCGTAGACTTGGTGTGATACGATACAATCACCCCATATAATGTGAAGTTTCTGAAGTTCTCCGATGAATGGAAATCTCCTTGGCATATGTCTGTTGAATAAAAAGAGTAAATTTTGATGAGAATAAACGATTTATTTATTTCTTATTTTTGTCTCGTTAGCGTTCCAATATATATATATATATATATATATATATATGTGTTTGTGTGTGTGTGTGTGTGTGTGTGTGTGTGCGAAAAATATATGTTCATGTATGTGTGTGTGTAAAATATATATTCATATATATGTATGTGTGTGTGTGTGTGTGTGTGTGTGTGTGTGTGTGTGAGAGGTTGACGCAGTTGACTCATTCTTGGAATTTTATTGGCATCTTTCAAAACTTGTGTTCATACCAGTTCTGCTTTTCTAATACAGGGACTCCCATGGAAGCGTTAACATTCTTTGAATTACCTGTTGTATATTTCAAGAATTCCTTGATTGTTTCTGATAGAAAGTAAAGTGGGTGTATCAGTTATTGTTGAGTATTTGTGCTACCAGAGTAGAATATGTCTATCAAGATATACAATCAATATCGGTAAGAGAAGACAAGACACAATTCGTTCTTTTTTAGATCCACTCGTCATTAAATTCTGTTAATGTAATTAATAATAATATATTATTAGTTATTAGGCACCGATTATTTTTCGATGTGTATTTCCTCACCTTCTCATCTTAGAGTAAGTTGTGACACAAAGTGATAAGTTGGATATCTTAAATCTTCCATACAGAGAATACACTTTGTATAGTTGCAAGTGCTTCTGTATTGTCTTAAGTGAGTTTCCATTGTCAAAAATCCACAGATAATTCGTCATAAGGAAAACTTCTAATCAAAAATTATCGCCCCATATCTAGCATTGTATTGTAGTTGCGAGCAATATTGAACAAGTCCTGGCGGCAACAACTCAAAAGGCACCAACTATACGGTCACCAGCCTCCCATACGAAAACTATCCAAGTTAGACGAACCAGACATGCAGGACACTGCTAGAGAAGCAGGGACGAGCTCATAAGCGATGTACTCCTATGCACCCCCACATATGGCCGAGCAAAACCGAGATGACCAGCTCGAACATACATGCAGTAGCTAGGTGAGGATACGGGATGTAGCCAAGAAGACCTGCCAGAGGCGATGAACAATAGGGAGAAGTTGCGAGAGAGGGTCAGGGATATCTGTGCTCGCGGCATGACATCATGATGATGATGACTTTTACGTGAATGCAAAGTCAGATTGCTATATATTTATGACCGAAAATTGATTATGGCTCATACTATTTAAGACAGAAGTTATTTACGGCTTCTTAAGAGAATTATCAAACATTCCTTCATTATTGCTGCATCATTGTGGACGTATTACTTGACAGGTATTTTTTTAAGTATGTCAGTTTTCCCTCTTGTGTTTATAAATACTTATTTTGAATATGTTTAGCTAACTACGCTAAAAGTAATTTTTTTTATAACAATTCGCTTTAAAATAAAGTTACCTACAAATTATTTGCTTACAAATCCCGCCCATATATTTATATATAAATGTACTTAAAAATTCCTGATGCCTTTAATATAATCTTCAGAGATGAACTGTCTACCATGCCGATTTCGGGTTGTGGCACATCAAGTCAGTTCTGATATCAACCTCGACCTTGAACCGGAATTTCCTTCCTGCCTCCTTGACAGCTGTGTGATACGTCTTATTCGCCCGATTGCTAAAGGTAAATCCTCGAAAACGTAAATATCGTCAGTTCTAGCTAATGGTAGAATTCATTCCCCACTTTCACCTACATAAAGAAATTTACGCTTTCCACCTGCTTTCCTTGATTATTAACTCACAATGCCTCTCCTGGAAGATTCATTTACAAAACACACACACACACACACACACACACACACACACACACACACACACACACACACACACACTCTCTCTCTCTCTCTCTCTCTCTCTCTCTCTCTCTCTCTCACACACACACACACACATACACATACACACACAAACACACACACACACAAATACACACACTCACACACACACACACACACACATATATATATATATATACGAAGATCATTAAATAAGTTTCCAGACATTTCCGCCTGGGCACTTTTATTGATAGTTCACACGTGAAACTCTATTCCCCTCCGAAGTAATCTCCTCCGGCTGCAATGCACTTGTACCGTTCCAAGAACTTCTGAAAGGCCCCATGGAAGTCCTCTTGTTTGACCATGTCAACGACCTTCGTCACAGCCTCTTTCATCTACTCAAGTGTCCAATAACGACAGCATATGAGCTTAGGGAATAACCAAACGTCACAGGGAGCCCGGTCTGGTCTGTAGGAAGGCTGAGGAACTGTCTTGATGCCCATCTTAGTCAAATAGTCTGTGACAAGGATGGAGTTGTGGACTGGTGCATTGTCCTGGTGGAAATGTCACTGGCCCTATTTGAAGAACGCTGGCCTCTTCCCTAGGAATCTCTCCCTGAACTCCCTTAAAACCTCAACATAGTAACTCTAACCCTAACCCTTTAGCCAATCAACTCAGGGGTATTAACTTCCTTACTCCTCCCTCACCTCTCATCATCCCACACAGACTCCCTGCTTTCCGCGAATCTCTTATGCTACTCAAAAACTGATGCTCGATTCATGCAAGATGCTCCAAATCAGTCTGAAGCATTCCATGCGTTTCTGTGGCATTTTTTCCTGTTTAAAACAGAAAGTTATTGCATATCGTTCTTCTCATGCGTCCTCACGTCCAGATTGTATTTTTGAAATTCACCAGCTGTGACAATCAGGCTTTAGTAGGGTGTATTCCAATTCCTGCTGTAGCAGTTCATTTGAACCTGAAATCATAAAAATTGGTCAGTTATCTCATAATATGTATAGGAATAACATACTGAATTTTCATGAGTCTACGACAATTTCAAATGCCTTTACGCAAAAGTCTGGAAGGCACCACGTATACACACACACACACACACACGATTTGGTATTAAATAACCCCGAAGGGTTGCTAAAGCATAAAATACCAACATACAGAGCTTTCTCTTAGTTGATTCAAGGATAATAATTTAAGATTATAAGAATGAGTTTAACTCTTTAATCCTAACGTTTTCGATTAAAGGTAATTAAAAATTAGAAATTAGTTTGCCATTCTCTCATAGTATATTGTTATCAAAAGTAACTATCTATTATTTGTTTGTTTGAGTTTAATGGCATGTGTAAGTTATTTAATGCCAAATCAATTTTTATACATATAAACAGTCCTATTTCATACAATTCAGTTTAGAATAAGTACACAGTTTAAATTTAAAAAAAAATCTTTCAAGCTATTCAGTTTACTCAACAAAGTTAAATCGTTACAAATATTGATATGAATAAGGAATAATTCAATTAAATATCAATCATTTATTTACACACAGATTAATGTAAAAAAAACATTTCTATTTTAAACTAATAAGTTTAGCGTAAATATGCAGTTTTAAAAAGTTCTATTTCAAGCTATTCAGTTTAGTCAGTAGTTCTTATTCAAACAATTCAGTTTAGCGCAAGTATAATGTCAAAACACTTCTATTTCAAACAATTCAGTATAGAACACAAAAACAGTCCCATTTCAAACAATTTACTTATGCATAAGTTCGCAGTTTAAATTTCCAAACAGTTCTATTTTAGGCAATTTAGTTAAGCATAAGTATGCAGTTTAAATATAAAAAATTGCTCTATTTTAAACTGTTCAGTTTAGTATAAATACGCAGTTTAAATGCAAAAACTGTCCCCTCTCAACACACAGAGTTTAGTTCTATTTGACCCATAAATAGAACCCTATCAGATGCTACCACTTCGAACCAAAGTGGACCTGGGCGCTAAGGCAATAAAGGGGTAATCCTCATTCCCCAAAGCCCCAGTGTTATTGGAACCTCACCATCAGATTGTTTAATACCGTATCCAGGACACATGTTGGGGGCGTCTTACTCCTCTGCAGAGACGCAGTCGGTTTATTCCACAGCCCTAACTGACGGGGCAAAGTATAAATCCAGGAATTTTGCTCAAACAGGTTTAAAACGCATAATCAGTTAATATAGTAATGATAATACTTTTTCAAATCTTAAAGTAACGCAACTTCTTAAACGTTACAAATCTAATCTAAGCAAAGCCTATCATTACATGAAGTCACAAAAGTGGGTTAGTTCGTGATTAAACAGTAAACAGTAGTAATAGTCTACAAGACTGCTTTGTGTATTGTTTAAAAAATATTTCCAATACTTAACTGATGTTCTGTTTCTTTCCTTTCTTTCTTTGTTTTCATGGCATATCAACTCTTTTTAGGTTATTTAATGCCAAATCCATTCTCCTAGAAGAACAGTAGTGGTACTAGTTAACCCATAGCTGGGAGGATAAGGGGGTTCATACATTTCCCAAGGATATTTGCCCGAAAGTGAACGTAATAGTACGACTGGAGTACGAACTCGCTCACTACGATTCCGCAGTCCATCGCTTTAACTATTAGACCACGAGGACACCACAAAAGTATCATTCACTTGTAAATCGTACTCGTGTTGTAATGTCATTCTTTGTATGAAATGTGCATGGTGACCGATGGTCAAAATTCCAGAAGAAGTTGTTTGCATTTTACATGGTGCTAACACACTTTGTGAGATTTATGCATTTCACATTTCCCCTATGTGCAATGGGTAAATAGTAAGGCAGTGTGGGTTCATTGACCTTGGAATAGCAATATGTCTATTAGAGGGAAAACTCTGATTTAAAGTTCGTAAAATCCTACTTAGATGTCAACCTTAGATCGCATCCTTTTTTGCACAGAGGGGTTTAATAAATACATATGTACACGTGCATATGTATGTGAGCGTATGTGTATGTATGTGTACGTTTGTATGTGTGTGTGTGTGTGTGAGAGAGAGAGATAGAGAGAGAGAGAGAGAGAGAGAGGTAGGGTAGAGAGGATCACACAAATTGAATTGAGTGATATATTGGTATATAAAATATTTTACTCATATCTTCAGAATAAATAATATTTTTCAAGAAATATTCCTTAATGCTGAATTGCGCAAATGTTCTTTTAGATTATAGTGTCCATTAACAAATACGCTTTACTCAACTTTTTGCATTGAAGATACGATATATATGTAAAAAAAAAACACCCCAAAATACCATTTAAAAACAATCAAATAAGTTGAATGATTTAAACAAAAGAAAACCGTGAAAACTTAATTGGTATTTATAGATGTTTACATTTCACGTTCTTGGAGGCCTTTGTGACATAGTGGTTATCGTCGAATAAAATAGACTCCGACACCAGACTTCAAGTAATTGTCTATTTGTATTCCGCTTAGTATCATTGCTCTTAGGCAAAGCATGAGTCTAAATATTCTCCTTCCAGTTATGAATAAATAGTAGTGTACCATATTCACAATTAAAGGTATATGCTAAATGGACATATAATGTTCATTACTATAGAATATATAAAGAACATAGGAATCACGGAATTCGAAAACACGTAACGACTTCTTGTTCAGGTACGAAACTTTTTATTAACTTTGAGTTAAAGGTTTCGACGTAAGGAGGAGAGACACAATCTTCTATGCTGTCTTATTCATTTGGACCCCATCTCGCTCGGCCCCCATAGGGCGCAAGTTCGCCTCGCACCTGCGAGCTCCAAAAATCAAACCTCTTCGTTTGGCGTCTAGTACCCGACTCTAGCTGCCTGGAACTCTACTGGCAACTGCTGGCTCGTCGAACTCAACTGAATAATATAATCGTTCGACGCCCACTCGACGAATGTTTAATCGTCATTAAGAGGAAATAACTCTCATGCAGTTCAGAGGTCACTCTCTTCCGATGCGTCAGTCTATCAGAGTATCATGGGATTTTTTTTTACCTCGTCCCATTTCATCAGCCAATTTCCGCCCACGCTATTTCCTCTCATAACTGCCATTAGAATGTATCACTTCTTTCCGGTGCATCACATCGAATGGCATTTTTGGCCGGGTCAAAAGCTCAAAACATAACAGTAGAGCAGTTTGGGCTCTTTCGCCCTGGTATTGCAACAGGTGGAGTCAACAGAAAACTGAATTCAACCCAGTTATATCCCATTTAAAATTCAATGTTGCATCACATACTTATCTTGAGGGGAAGTTATTCAATGAATACTTACATTTCCTATTCTTTAAATTTCAAAATATAGTATAAAAGGTAAAGTGCTGGACTACAGCCTTGAAATAACCGAGTTTGAACACCAGTTGCGCTATGACGTTCAATTTCTGACTTACACCCTTAAAAAGGCTATAAACCCACTATCATTCAAGCTATAGATTAAATTGTACCTCTGCTGTTCTTTAATAATGATACATTTGGTATTATATAACCCAGGAAGGTTCATATGCCATTAGACAAAGAAACTAAACCAAAGGATAAAATGTAGTTTATGGACCCAATAGTCGCAATTACATTTGACGAAATCGAAATAATACTTTTTTTATTCCAATCTCAATACCTTTGAAATGTTTCAGCAAAAGTCAGCGAGTATCATGATGAGAAATTTTGGGGAGCAGGTGTTGTGGCGTAGTTAAAGATAATTGGTTAAGAATTAATCCCTGGCCCTGATTCACTTGTTGCAGTGTTTCGTAAAAACAAGTAAACCAGGCAATGTTTAGTCCCTCTATCCAGTCCCTGATTAGTATGATGTGTACGAAACCCCAATAAGAAACCTTATATATATATATATATATATATATATATATATATATATATATATATATATATATATATTAGGTCTGAAATAAAATACTGCTACATTTAAAGATTGAAAACAAACTTAATGCTTCTTTGTGCTTAATAAATACATCTAATAAAGATCATATCCTCTTCATTATAGAGAATATAATCTATTCGTGAATTCGCCGAACATAATGTTCTTTAGATTTAGATGCAAATAAACTTTAAATATCAGTTTTAAAGTTTTCGCGAATAATGAACTGTTTTCTATTTTAAAAGGTTCGATGATCTAAAAAGATGATAGTCCGATAGAAAACGTCCAGAAAGAAATGAAGATTAAGCAAAACATTATATTCATGGTTGTTTTTTTACGTACGGCATATTAATTTTTGGGTTATTTTATGCTGAAAGAATTTTTGGTTTGAGTATCTATAGAGGGAATAATTGTGACTATTACAGTTATTTGTATATTTCAATGATACTTCAGTCAGTAATTGAATTTTCGGAATAATTGTATGGATATGCTTTGTTACACGGTGAAGTCAGTATTTCTGATGACAGTTTGGACATACAAATTTGTGTGTGTATCAATTTGTATCGCTTGGTCTGTGGACTCATCTTTCTGCTTGAAGGCCTTACAGAGTGCCATAATCGTTTTCCTAGACACGCCATTACGATTAATTATTGTGTAATATTTTATGAATGACAACACTTCTCTACATGAACTGATTCAATTTTGATAAAGTTTTAATTTGATACGAAACACTTCATATCCCACCATATATTGATAATTACTTTTTTCAGGTGCTGTCCTGGTTTGAATATAGATTATTTCCTTTTATTATGTCCTAACATTCTCGTTTCTATTGGATATTAGTGACACCACATATTTTATCACTGATGTTTATTCTAGGCAGTAAACTTTCAGTAGCCAGTCTACTTTTAAACAATTAGCAGAGGAAACTCTTGGATTAACCGAGAAGTAATCAAATGACCAGGTTTTTACACTTTCCAGAGTTCAAAAAGATATTTTTGGATCTGAGTGCCAAATGTATTGGACTATATCGCTAATCCTTGATCAGATTGTTTAAGATTTTACTTTATTACCAAAACTAATTTTCAGTTTTTATATTTGTAGCTTAGTTATTGTGATTTTTATCTAATTAACTACAAAACAAAAATATCATATCTTATATAACAAGAATATAATAAGTGAAATGGTAACACATGTAGTAACAAATATTTGTGGAAGTAATTTTGTTTGTTAACACGTTTGTTTAATTTTTCTAAATCTCTAAAAATATCATTTGAATACCAAAAGGTTTAGTGTCCCTGCATGTCACTAAACTGCAACTGATAATGAGGCTCCCGACCTGGAGCTCAAGTGAGTGTGGAATCCCTCTCCATTGCTATCACTACCCTGTCCACTTTGACCTGGAATAATAAAAGAACTATGTGTCAAATAGAAGTTAACAAATCATTCATAATCTATGTGTTGGCTGCTGAGGATTTTCCTGGAGTATGGTTTATAAAATCTCAGTATTGACAGAGCTTTGTCGTCCAAATCAAGATCAAACTTCGCTAGAAAAAAAATTATACACGAAAATGGCTAAACCATCGTCCGTACACTTAATGCTCAATTTCCATAAATATAAGGAATAGTTATTGCCGCTGCCGTTACTAAGGAGGTATTTTTTTAAAAATTCAAACAGCATACAGTGCTAGTCGGATCTAAACTCATTTTAAAAGGGTAAAGACGACACAAAATTAACCCATTTGATATTAAGTAATGGTAGAGACCAAAAAGTTGCAAAGAAATCATACCGTAAAAGATTACCCTCAAAATGATCATCTCGAATATACTACAAGACTCTTATATATATATATATATATATATATATATATATATATATATATATAATGCCAGAGGAATCTTTCTGAGTTTTGCTAATTTGTGTAAAGGCGGAATGTTATATTGGACAGCACCTATTCTATAATTAAGGTTATTTGCTGAAATAATATTTCCTAGAGTGAAGTCAGACGAAATTCACCCGTATAAATCAAGAGAGTTTTGACGGAGATGCAGAGGAAGAGGCTGAAAATATTTTCGGATAATGAAATAATATACACGGCTAGGCGTCGTGATCCCATTATTCCATTTACTTGGTGAACTTCGCCTGAAGAATCTTATATGAAAAGAAAAGGTTACTTATCTTTATTGAATTTTGTCACTGAGAAAATATTGTATCCATTTTTTTTTATTTAAGTATGATTGGATATGAAAAGAATTACTTATCCAATATTATTTAAGGACATCTGAGTTTATTCATAACCGAAAGCGTCAATAAAACTTCAAAAGAGGAACCTCAGAAATTGCTTATTTTTTCACTTACTTCAATGGTTTTTAAGCAGATATTTATTTATTTCTCTCCCCCATCTCTCTCTCTCATTCTCTCTCTCTCTCACTATATATATATATATATATATATATATATATATATATATATATATATATATATATATTTGTATTATAACAATGTTGGTTGTCACTAAATCACTTTGTGGTTTTGTGTCGAACCAAGTGCAATATAATATGGAGAATGCTCAATATGTAGGATAGAGCTATTATATAATGATAATAAATAAATATATATCATATATATATATATATATATATATATATATATATATATATATATATATATATATATATATATATATATTCAATCCAGGGAATTTAGACAGTGAGCCCTGGGTTTCATGGAGTTTTTTCAAAACAATAATCAGTTAAGAAAATGATGATAGTTAATCTGCAAAAAACTCTATGAAACATGGGTCGAAGTCTAGATTCCCTGAATTAAATATATATATATATATATATATATATATATATATATATATATATATATATATATATATATATATATATATTTACTTATTATTATTATAATTATATATATTTGTATATATAATACATTCCTTTAAATAACACCGAGTTCCTGGATTTTTTCTCTAACGTCCATTGCTCCTGGCAAGTCCTATAGACTGCACCCAGTGTCCTCTCAGATATGATGTATATAAGTCTTTGCTTGGCCAAAACTGGCAGATCCATTATAAAGAATCCATTGGAGAACGTTTTTCATGAGTTCATTCTTACATCTCCACCAGTACCTCGTATATCTTGTTCTTCTTTGAGGATTTGTGAGATGGGTGGCAAGTGACCGTGCAGCTGCTGTTTTTAGAGGTGCTGCTTTCAAAATTTGTTCAAAGCAGCACATTTCCTTCTCGTAAAGTTCTCATCTATGATCTTCCATTTTTGAAATTTACCTGTCAGTTGTAGGTGTATTTTAAGCAACATTGCTTAGATACGTGATATTTCGTCAATTTCTAGGATTGTAAATCTTGCGATAATTTTTAGAAATATTTTGTTAAACTTATGAGCGTGTTAATTTGCAACGTTCATAGTTGTTACGATTTGGTAAACAGAAATCAATAATAATTTTCCTTGCGCAAAACTATTCAGATAATTAGACTATAAACTAAGAATACGCGCTTGATAACATCAAAATTGTTTGTATAGTTATTTTATGCCTAGAAGTGACGTATTCGGATTCATTGTAGATGCTTATTTACATATGTAGTTGTTTTTAAAAAGCGTTTGCTGGGGGTGTGGCACACAGCCTAATCCAATATAAATTATTTGTAAACAACTCTATTTATATATAGATTAGACCTGAACAGATATTCGAATCATAGTAAACTCCAGAACTCGAGCCTCACCGACTGACCGAGTTTAGCGTCACGTCCAGACACCCTTTTTTGTGTCAACGTGGGGTTCTTACTCCTCTACTGAGAATAGAGTCGGCATTTTCTAAGCTTCACCTACAGGGTTCTAAGACATTTTTGAGTGTGTCTGCAAATGTCGAGGAAACGAACATGGACTTCGTCTTTGTCGTACATATGTGTTTTTCTCTCAACATTTTTAAAGAATATAGTAGGGGCTCAGACGAGGACATGTTCCCCGAAGGTTGATACACCATAAAACCCAACCAACCAACCAAAGGCATATTCCCTCTACAAATAAAGATGAATATTGATGATAGATTGCTATTTTGACTTACGTACCCTCATAAAGCAGAACTCTAATTGTGAAAAATGATGAAACCCAAAATTTTCCTTTATCTTCCAAAACATAATCTAGCTCATTATATCAAGTCAATTTTTATGTCATATTCTTACAAAGTTAACGGTTATATAAAAGAGTTAACTTGCTTTTGAGAATATCATAGTTATCTTTTTTTTTTTACAGCTGTCTATATTGGATTAATGGGAAAAATCAGAATTTTATACGTTTTTCAGTGAACAGGCAGATCTTTGAGAGCAACAGACCTGACCCTGTACAGCGATATGTCAAAATGTGTTGAAATTTAGAAGCTAGCTAGAAGTAACAACTAGATAGGCTGACAATATCGCAATATTGTTTTGAGTTTCTTAGTCTAGAGGAAACGACTCCTGATTTTAATTTGAACAGAAGCTGATTTAGGATGTATTTTACGCTTGGAAAAAGATTTGGATTATGTAGACGTATGCATATAATATGCTGTTATTTTATGTCACAAATTAGTAGGAGTTTTGACTGATGAGAGAACGGATCGACTCCTATTGGCAGAGCCAGAACACACTTTGCAGAGCAATCAGCTGAGAGAAAACTTTTTGTCACATATCTACGCACTCTCCAGTGAAAGACTCAAACAATATTAATAAGGAAAGTCGTCTTCCTTCATCACTTCTCATTCGATGATTTCTGTTTCCGGTATTCCGTGGAACTTGCAGTTTCTTTCTCTCCAAGCGTTCTAATAATTTCCCAAATTCGTTGTTCTATACTATCCGCTGTTTCTCTTTTCCCACTTTTGTTCCTATCATGGTACATTTTTCAATGCTAAATTCCTATCCTATATGCTGCCTAGATATTCTTATAGTTTCTATGTGGGCCTATATTTCTTTTTAACTTTTTTTGTAATTATCCTAATAACAAGTATAATTCATATTTCTTGTGTTATAGATCTGTAAACCCTCCAGGACAGATTTTCTTAAATACGTAATTGAATAGCGTCATGCTATATCGCATAACAGTAGCGATTGTGTGCCGCCCTAAAAGTGTGTCTGGACTTCTTAATCCACTTTTCAATTTTTCCTGACTTTCGTGATAAAGGTTTATGATTTTGCTTGATAGTTTGTATACTTCCATACACTCTATTATCCTAATTTACTGGACCATATCATAAGCGTTTTGTTTTCCACACATGTCATGCCCACATTTTTCCTCTATGTATAGACCTGCTTGAGGTTTTGTCGAGAAATATATAGTAGGAGTTATGTTACTCTTGTTTCCTTACGGCAAAATATTATTTTACTTCTTCACAGTTTTTCACACCAGCATTAGCTGATGGTCTTTTTCTGGAGTTTGAATGACAAGTCGTCTCAAATCTCAATGCCTCTTCTCAGCATTATGGCCGATCTCAAAGATGATGTAGTTTGGATGGTCTCTACCCGTCCAATGATTTCCAAATCCTCTAGTTCTTTTATCAATCTTTTGGTGACTGTACCAAGAGCACAAATTGAAATTGGTATAACCGTCTCTTTCATGTTCCACATTTCTTCAATTCCTGAGCAAGAAATAAGTACTAATACCTTATTTTTAGTTTCTTTCAATTTTACTCTGTAGTCAGCCAGAACAGCGGAGTCCACAATTTTGCAAGTTCTCTTTTTTTGTTGATTGTTATGAGATTACATGATCCATTTCCCCCAAATCCCATAGGAGATTGTGCGTCTAATTTTCCACGGTAAATTCTGGGTATTACGTATACCATTTGTTCGTATGGTCAAATTTAGATTTCTTGCACAGTTTCTAAGGGATCACCTCCTTCACCCAGTCGTGTCTTGTCTTATACATTTTCTGTGCTAATTTGCAGCATTCGCTTATTATGTGATTGATCATTTCGTTTCCCTATCTACATCTGCTGTTTTCTTGTGTCTTATCTATTCTGGCTCTGATATGGTTGGTCCTTATGGTTTTGCTTTGTATTACTGTTTGTAGAGATTCAGATAGTCTCTCAAGGTTTCCCTTTCTTAACCACTCCCACATTATCTCGTGTGAGATGTCACTTGTTAGTCGTTTAAAACGTTCTTAGCGTTGTTTTTATTTCAATTTTTTCCTGGTTATTTCCGTTCTGCTGATCCTCGACTCGTCGGTATTGTTTCTGGTGGTTGGGATCAGTTCTTTCCACATTGTCTATGTAGTGTTAGAGTCGTTATATCCCTGCATCAATGCTATCTTCAATGTTGCTAAGTCCTCTTCTTCCTTCTTTTCTCGACACTTACTCTCTGTCAACATCATCTCTGAGGTGATAGGCCATATGCATCGTCATGAGTTTTCTTTTTCTCTGGTCCATTTGTTTAAAATCTTATTCTGGTCTACTTCAAGAATGGTCCTGAGTATATTACGAGAGGGTCAGCCCAGGTATTTATCCCTTTTATTACGTACCTACTATATAATTTTGTTTCGAGTAGCTTTCCGGTTCAACAGGGATAATTTTTTTCTTTCATTTCCATTTGTTTGATGATGTCCGCTTCGAATATTCCCTTGTATTTGCACGTTTCCTTTTCTCTGAGGGTTCTGATTTTTTCTTTATTGGTTAGTATGATTCCTTCTGTCATGTGTCATATCCTTACAAGCATAATGCATTATTCCTTACAAAATATATCCCTATTTTGACTGTATACTCTCCCAGTCCGCATTAAGGTTTCAATTTTTGTTTTTTCTCAAAAAATTTGATGTCATCCATATTCATTAAGTGATTGACCTTTTCTTGGCATTTACTGTGTTTTTATCCGGCTGTGCATTTCCTGAGAATGTGATTGAGTACTATCATCCCTATTACAGATAGTAACGCTGAAAGCGCATCTCCCTAGAATCTCTCTCTCTCGATGTTTACACATGCTAAGTTTTTTCCTCCTGTGATCAATCCCACTTTCCAGGTTTATATGGTCTTCTCGATAAATCTTATGACTTTGTCGAGTAATTTATACATTTATTGACTGTAATAGCCAAATTTGGAGGACCATATCGTAAGCCTTTTTGGAATCAATCCATGGTCATGGCTAGATTTTTCCGTCTTGTTTTACCCTCGGTGAAGACGTGTTGATCTCTATGTAGTAGTTTTCCAGTACCTCTGATCCTCCGGCGGCATCCTTTCTGTTCCTCGGGGAAGATTTTGTGGCTTATTATTGAGTAGTAGGTTCAAATAGGTGATTAGATACTTGTGTTCTTTTATTTTGCCCTCTCTGGTACACCGGGACGACATTGTCCTCTATTCGACATGTTCTCTCGTCTATATTTCTTTTAATCATTTTTTTATTAATTATCATTTGGTATGGTATTGTGGGCAGGATTATGTGACCAGTTAGTATCACAAAATCACATAGGTTTTTTGTAGTTCTTTCAACTGGACGGGTTTTGGTTTGTGCATTTGTTATTATCTCGGACTTTGAGATACAAATGTTTTGGCACTAATAACACCAAATAGGACTCCTTTGAATTGCTCTGAAAAAAATAAAGGGATTTGGAAGTGTTTTGTTGTTTGGTTGTTTGGGTTTTATGGCATATCAACCTTTGGAGGTTAATTAACACCATATCCATTTTTATGCAAATAGTCAGTTCCATTCCAAGCAAATCAGTTTAGCATGAGTACTCAGTTAAATTATAACTATAATAATACTATAAGTACTTTTTTGTTTACACACAGATGTAAAAACAGTTCCATATTAAACAATTCAGTTAAGAGTAAGTACAGTTTCAATGTCAAAACATTTCCATTTCAAACAATTCAGTCTAGTATAACCAGGCAGTTCAAATGTAAGTACACAGTTTAAAACATTTCTATTTCAAGCTATTCAATTTATTCAATCAGTTCTAATTCAAACAATTCAGTTTAGCAATAAGTATGCATTTTAGTTATTTTAACCCATAGATAGGGCCCAATCAGGTGCTACCATTCCGAGCCAGAGTGGACCTGGGATCAATGGCAATGAAAGGGTGCTCCGCATTCCCCGAAGCTCCTGCATCACCAGAATTTCATCATCATAGTGTTTAGTGTCATACTCAAGACACTCATAGGTGTGGGGGCTTACCCATCTGCAGAGGTGCAGTCGGTTTATTCTATAGTTTAGATGTCAAAACGGCTCTATTTCGAGCTATTCAGTTTAGCTTAAGTTCGCAGTTTAAATGTGAAAATATTTCTATTGTAAACAATTCAGTTTAGCATAAATACGCTGTTTAAATGCAAAAAACAATAAAGTCAAACCACGGTTTAGTTCTACTTAAACCATAAATAGGACACTTATCAGGTGCTACCACTCCGAGTCTGAGTGGACCTGGGAGCGATGCCAATGAAGGGGTACTATGCATTCCTTAAAGCTTGAACATTACTGGAACCTCACCATCAGATTATTTAATAACATATCTAGGACACTCTTTGGTGGTGGTGGTGGGGGTCATACCCCTCTGCAGATGTGCAATCGGTGTATTCTACAGCCGCTGCCAAATGTGCAAGGGAATGTTTATATTTTTTCATAAACTAAAAACCGGAAGAAAGCAAATATACAGGGAGAGGGTTCTGATACGGTAAACAAGCCTACATTAATTACATTAAAAATCTTCTTTTCTTTTTTGTTCTCTGTTAAAAAGAAATGATGCTTTTTGTGAAATGTTAATCCAGAACTTCTATTTGTAAGACTGTTGTGTGATGGAGAAAGAGAAGAGAAGAAGAAGAATTCAAGGAGGTCTGTGATGTTTTTTCGAAGATAAGAAGAAACTTAAAATAGCTGAGTTTAATGCAAATATTCATCGTAATTTATTTTTCTAATTCTAATTTAAGTACAAATAGTAAACATCGCCATTGATGATCTTTATATTTTGATATATTTTAACTTTTCTGGTGTAAAATTGTAATGTATGATTCTTTTTGATACTCCGTGCATAAACCTCATGCAGGTTTTAATACAAATATTCATATGGATCTTAAATTATCGTTAGCATTATAAATCTATTATTTATAGTTTTATTAATTTTTTATTATTCTACTAATGAATGTTATTTGATAATTAATTCAGATTCATTGCTAGGAATCTGGCTGAATTGCAAATGTTAATCTGGTTAATCTGAATTCAAATAATCTTACGTTATTATTTGAAATAGTGTTATTAAGTGAATGAATCAATAAATGGCATTTGTAATTTGATTTCCATTTTATTATTCATAATTATACCGTATTTGATATGTGAAATATAAGTGCCCATTAAAACAAATAAACTGTTTTAATTTGATATGGATTTTTGAATATTCCAGGAAGTTTTGATGCAGAAGGTTTAATACTTAATGTTGGAATTTAATGCAGATTTTTATTGTAACATATCATTCTAACATAATCAATGAGCCTCATTATATCTAATTATCAGTATCATTAGAATATTGTAAATTATATTTTCATTTGTGCATTTGTTTTTTCTCGTGTTGATATTTATACGGGAAAGAAGTCAAAGTTTAATCCCTTTCCTGTTAATGGATTTTAGGAAAGAGAATAGAGAGGAAAAAAAAAAGACATCTGAACAGAAAAAAATCTGGAATTATGATCGAATAAATACATTAATAAATAAACTCGAACTAATTATTCAAAAATATTTTAAAAACAATAGATGATAATTTTTAATTATTTGATATTAACAGATTTTAAGAGTGTATGTGTATGATTGTGTGAAAACGTGTATGTGCGTGTTTGAGTAAATAATAATTCTATTAATCGAAGAAAAACACAAAATCTTTATAAAGAGAATAATTTAAACTTCTGAGTAGCTGCAGAAATAATAACTTAAAAAACATCCCCCTCTCTCTCTCTCTGTCTCTGTCTCTCTGTCTGTCTGTCTGTCTGTCTGTCTCTCTCTCTCTCTCTCTCTCTCTCTCTCTATATATATATATATATATATATATATATATTTGTGTGTGTGTGTATGTATATATATATATATATATTTGTGTGTGTGTATGTATATATATATATATATATATATATATATGTGTGTGTGTGTTTCCATATATATATATATATATATATATATATATATATATATATAATATTACGTATGTGTGTATGCAAGTTTATTTTTATGTTCTTTTTAGTGCATGTGTGGGTAATAAGGTTCCCTTTTTTTGCTTTTTAAATTGATATGGTGCTATAAAGTTAAGCTTAATTTTAACTTACAAAGTGAAATATAGCAATAATTATTTTTATTAAGTGAGTTAGCATGACGATTGGCTTAAAGCGTAGAGTGCTCCTCAATGGTCCTCAATGGTTGGGTTAAAAAGTAGTACTTGAAGCCGCCTTGTTTTGCTCTCAGCATTATAAGGTTAGGATCAAGGGTAAATTGGAACAATCCAGTGAAAGCAGTAGCGCCCTCCCCTATACCTCGGTGTAGTAGCTATTGAAAAGGGAGCCTACGGGTCACCCTCTATTAAGGTCACTGACGTTTTTTCTTTTGTTTTAAAAGTAAACGATAACATTTTGTCTTAATTGCTTAAATTTAGTTGTTTTTAATTTCTTAGGTGTGTGCGTTAACGTGTACGGGTGTATGTATGTGTTGTGTGAGCGAAAGAGACACAGGGAGAGAGAGGACGGAGAAAATGAATATCAACTTGATTAATCGAAACAAAACACTGTGTTTTTGAAAAGAAAATCATTTAAACTTTTGACAGATAGGCATTTTATTTGTTTGTTTTTAATCATTTTGTGCGTTCGGGCTATTGTTTTCATCTCTATTGCTATATTGATAACGTTTTGGTCGATGCATCCTTCAGTCCTCAAGCATTTTATATCAAACACGGAAGTCTATACGGAACATTGAACTGAACCTGTTATTTAATCTACGGGTGTAAATTGCTATAAATTTGGTACAAGTATTAAGCTATTGTAAGTATAAAAATGTCAAACATCATCACAGAAATTTTGATAAATAATAAGAATGTTATAAGTATATTTTTTTTTTTACATTTTTTCATCAATAAGTCTACGTTTATTTATTGTTGTTGCTGCCGTCGTTATTGCTGTTGTTGCTGTTGTTGATGGTGGTTTTTGTTGTTCTTTTTGCTTTTGTATGCATATATAATTTTCTTTCCTTGTTTTTAGTATGTGGCAAAACAAAGAAAAATATGAATTTAAAAAAATTACCAGATAATATTGTATGAGATTAAATTATTACATTAATTTTTTTCGAATGTTCTCTTCCTACTAATCTCTGGAGTGAAATATTCTAATGCTGGAATCCGTTGGGACAGGTAAACTTTTCTTTTCTTCCATGCTTCGAGAGAACACGTTGTACTCCACTGAATTCAAAATGTATAAATTCATAAAATCAATTTTTAGCATTACATGAATTCTCTTTTAACAGATATGTAATAAATACAAAGATGGAATATATTTATTTTAATGGTACCAGCGAAACAAAGACACCACTTGTCAGTAAGTATATAATGCATCAAAACTGTTCATGGAACATTTCGCATCGGTCTTCCCACGAAAAAAAAAAAAAGAACCATGTTTCTCAATGAGGAATCAAGTTGGAATGAAAAATCAGCAACTGGAACAAAATCCTCAATCTTCTTCGGTAATTTGTAGAACTAAGATAATCCCAACACTAACCAACTTATATATTCTCTAAAAAAGAAAAAAAATTAGGTAAAAATAGTCAAAAGATTATAAATGAATATTACATGAGAACTGTTATGCAATTGACAAACCACCAGAAAGAAAAGCAACTCAAACTGCCAACAACATATGGCGAGAATGAACGAAATGTGCAGATAAACACTTAGATATCAACATAACTAGCCAATGTGAGAAGATATTTCATCAAAAGTAGCCGCTTATTTCATGCTGAAAAAGATAATATCCAAGAACCGAATATTAACTGATATCTAACGAAACGAAAGAGCATTACTTGAAATTAGCACTGTTTATAATGAAGAGAAAATGCATTCAAACGATCAAGCAATCGTTGTATGAAAAAATAAACAACAAAAAAAAAAGAATACAGAAAATTGAAGAATTGTCAAGCTCTAATAGAAAGCCCAAAGTTGACGGAAAATAAGACAAAGTCGACGAAATGAAGCAAAATATAATCAGAGAACTTGTAACTCAGTGATTTCAGAAACAGTCAGGAGGAGTTTAAAATCCAGAGAAAAAAAAAAAGTTTATGCGGATTTTTGAAGATTTGAGAAAATACATTGCGAAGGTATAAAAGCTTTTGAATGGGCCGAGAAGAAAGAATCGTCGCCTTGTAACAAAATGTGAGATGAAAACTAAGCTAATATCTAACGGTGTCCAAAAGAATTGTATTATGTGAAAAACCGTTGAATGACGTTTTCAATATACACAGAATACTATTAGTGTCGATAACCTGAGTTTCAGGATGCACGTTTTTCTGTCTTACTTAATTGTGCGGTTGACTTATCTATTTGCAAAAGCAGCGACTCCGATTAGCGGTTTATTCGTAGTCCGGATGTTACATAGTGTGGGTAGATAGCGAAATATTCGAACTTATCTAATGAAATTTCCATTAAAAAGTTTACAGAAGATTGAAGGCAGAATCTTCCCGCGTTCAGCAAGGCGAGCTCTCTTGGTACTGTTTGGGCCAGGATATGACTGCAGGAAAACGGGAAACGTATGTGTTTAGAATCCAAAATCGGCATGAATGAGAAGGAACCAATAAAGCATCCACAGAAGGATTAAGGGAACTATGACCCAAGATTGACGAAAATTAAGGCAGACAATGCCTAGACAATAGAAGATAGGTGAGAACTCATTTTATTTTCAAGTCTCTCTGCTAAATAATCAGCCAGCAATAGGCCATGACAGAATTAATTTGTGTAATTGAAATAAGAGAATGAGCGCAGTTTAATTTTGCTACGAAAGGAGAATTTGAGCAAGAAAATTAGAGCGGAGGACGCCGACTACGCTGATGACTTAGCGTTACTGGCGAATACGCCTAATCAAGCAGAGACACTACTGCATAGCTTGGAACGAGCTGCAGCAGGTATTGGCCTCCATGTCAATGAGCACAAAACTGAATATATGTGTTACAACCAAACGGGCAACATTACCACTCTAGACGGAGCCTCTCTGAGGCTAGTGGACAAATTCACCTACCTAGGAAGTAGCGTCTCATCAACAGAAAACGACATAGACACACGGCTGACGAAAGCATGGACGGCTATAGATAGGCTCTCAATAATATGGAAATCAGACCTGACCGATGAAATGAAGCGCAGTTTCTTCCTGGCAGCAGTTGTATCGATACTGCTATATGGATGCACTACATGGACGCTAACCAAACGGCTGGAGAAGAAACTTGACGGCAACTACACAAGAATGTTGAGAGCAATACTGAACAAGTCCTGGCGACAACACCCCACGAGACGCCAACTGTACGGCCACCTACCTCCCATCACGAAAACTATACAGGTCAGACGAGCCAGACACGCCGGACACTGCTGGAGAAGCAAAGACGAGCTCGTTAGTGACGTACTACTATGGACCCCCACATATGGCCAAGCAAAAGCAGGACGACCAGCCCGAACTTACATACAGCAGCTATGTGAGGACACAGGATGTAACCCAGAAGACCTGCCGGAGGTGATGAACGATAGGGAAAAGTGGCGAGAGATGGTCAAGGATATCCGTGCTGGCGGCACGTCTTGATGATGATGATGATTGGATGGAGGACCTGCAGAAAAAGTCACTGATTTATGGACAAACAGAAAATAAATTTGTCCTACTGAAGTATGATCAGTATAAGGACTGGTGTCCAATTTCATAGGGGGTGATACGAGAGAGACCCCGAAATTCCTAGGGAGGAGTTGATAAAGACATTAATGGGTCGGTTCGCTTGTGAGAGAACAATCATTCAAGAGTTCGTGGATTATTGAGACTAAGAGAGGTTGAGATGGAGGGATCCACTCATCTAGGAGAGAGAAGTGATAGTTTAGCTGCTTTGTTATACTCCAAGGAGATCCTAAGAACTTGAGAGGGTTATATAAGCCTAGCTGAAAGATATTTCATGGAGGCTATGACAAGGGTGTCTGGAGTCGTGTGATCTGGGGCACCACCGGTAACTTTGAACAGGTGATAGCGGTGACAGAAGAAAGTGAATGTCATTAGAAGTGAATAGTGGGAGACAAGGTCAAGGTTCGAAGTGAAATTGGCTGAGGAACTAACTGGGAGAGTTTAAGAAGGGCCCTGAAAGAGTTGGAAGTTAGGAGACCCATAGGAAACGCCCATAAAATTAGAAAAAGAGGCTGACCTTCAAAAGATGAATCGGTCCATGGGGCATGTATTTTATCAGCTTATCAGTTTGGTCTGCTCGACTTGTGGTCACGAAGACCGTGTATCGAAGGATGCCCGACTAGACTAGACGGTATTCGCTGGGCGAGATGCTGCTGTTGTATTCGAGGAGGCACGCAATTAAATGGTAGTCTAAAAAAAAGACCTGTAGGATTAAAGGAGACCTTAAAACCGAGACGATTACAGAACCACAAAACCAGAGAAATGCAGCTCGGAGCTACGCGGAGAGACTGAAAAACAGGGTGATCCAAGTGAGATCGAAAGATAAACCCAAATGAATATATAGACGAGTTGTTCAATCCTAAACGGACTGTGCCCAGCGGTATATTGGGAGCTTTGAAGGACAGGGCGTTAGAAAAACCCTTGCTCTCTGACGAATTCTCCTGATGGCCAAGTGGCCTGCTCGGCACAAGATTTGGAGGTATTTTAGGTAAATAAAGAAATGCCGGTGGGTGCAGTCGTGGCTTGATCATGAGTGCTCTCATACGTATAGGAGGGCCTAATGCGTATGGGGATTAGTGGTTATAGTCAACGTGAGATCCTTTGTGATTAAGTAAACTTGTTAAGAAGGTAGAAAACTTGAGATAAATCTAAAGAGCGAAGATATTAATCTAATGCATAGTAATTGCAGTTTGGGTATAGAAACTGTTAAAGAAGATATAAAATGGGATTAAGGATAGCTGCCAGAGGTAATGACCAACACCCTATTACCCTAAACTATCTGGCTATTAAATCAAATATGGGCAGTTTTCAATCTAGAATCTGTGAAATAAACTGAGGTCTGTGTCGAGAGTTCTACTAGAGCTGTAAAGTTGATCCCCTAATTGTCCATAAACAAGCTTTTCAAGGAGTGCTCTAAATACGGGATGTCCATTTCTCTCCTACTTTATAATCAAACTGAAAAGAAGTTAGAGGAGAGGAGGTCATTGGTAAAGTTATTTGACCGAGATTCAAGTAACTGGGAAGAATTATGGAAGCCGATAACCAAGAAATTTCCTGAAGTGACCTTAAAAAGAATTCCTAACTTTCTGAAGTCGTCAGAGATATCAAGTTTATATAAGATAAAGGAAAGCTTAAAAGGCTATAAAAGAACCGAAATCGATGTTGAAAAATGACCCAGATAAACTGAATGGTCCACTATGCTAAGTCCCATAATTGTGATAGCAGTAGTAATATCAGACTTGTGGGAACTGAGGACTTGCGTAAAAAAAATGACGAGTTAAACCTAATCTGATGGAATAACTCATGGGAGATTGTTGAATTTAATTTAGTTGGATCCTATGAAAGAAGAAGCTTCTACCCTAGAGGAAGCTCAGCAGAAAAAAAAAATAAAAAGAAAGAAAGGCAGAAAGACATTATACTGGATATCACGTATAAGTATTTTTGGGGTGTTGAAAAAACCAAGGATGTGGAGAAAAATCTATCTGCATGTAAAACTTTTTTCTTTTTTTTTTTTTGTTTTGTTTTCGCATTATGCTATTTGATAAGACAATGAGTAAGAGACATTTCAACCTCAGGTAATAAAATGTATTATTCAAAATTAATATTTTTTGTTGTTCAACAGAGTGTGGATTTCTGTGCATGGAAGAATTATTTTTGACTTGAAAAGACATCATTATTCTTCCTTTATATATATATATATATATATAAGTAAGTAAAGTTGGCGATTGTTGTCGAGGGTTACAAGAAGGCTCCCCTTCAATAGCTACTACACTGAGATGTAAGGGAGACGCTACTCCTTTTCCTGGATTGCTCCACTTTACCCTTGATACGTACCTTATATTGCTGCGTGTTAATCAAGGCGGTATCAAGTACCATTTTTAAAAGTCTTTGGTATGAGGCAACCCGGGAATGAACCCAGGAAAAAAGTAACCCAGTAGATTTTAGAAACTCTAGAAGAATTGAAATACCTCGAAAAAAACGTGAATGTAGATTTTAGAAGACTAGAAAAAATACATTGCGAAAGTATAACAGCTTTTGTACGTATAGAAGAATCGTGTCGTTTATTTCATTTTATCGCGAAAGCCCGTTTATGAAACCGGGGTTAAGAAATTTCGATAAAAAAAAAGCAACTCAACGTGTCTTGCTCAAAGGAAATTGTTAACATTAGATTTATTCGGACAAGAGAGAATTAGGAACCCGAAATGTTAATATGTCAAGGTCAATGTTATGAAAACGAATTTAAGATTGTTAACATTACAAAGTCAACAGTTTGATTAAAGCAACTTCTATCACTAAATTTAGATCAAAAATTTTGATGTGGAATTTTTATTACGAGCAAGGAGCCTTTTGAATTGATCCCTAAACCGGACCGAACCTAGCTATGAATATACATAAAGTATAGTGGAAGAGAAACGCAATTACATTAAGAGGAGATGAGATGTGATTGAATAATAGATTAGGTCGAGTGCAGACAAAATTAGCTTCTCTGGATCTGATCTTTATTGGCCTTGTACCAAACTGACTAACATTAAGATAAAAATTACCTAATACCTAACGATTTCCGAAAGAATTATATCATGTAATTTTTTTTCTTTAATATACACTAAATACTTTTATCGTTGTTAAGCCGCGTTATTATGTATCTGGGCGCAGATTTTTATTTCTTACTTAATTTTGCTGTGGATTTGTCTATTTTCAAAAGCAGTGACTCCTATTAGCCATTGATTCGTTGTCCAGATCTTAAAATCAAAATGTGATTGGATAGCGAATTATTCTTCCTGTTCCCAAGAAATTTCCACGCTAAGATAAGTAACTCTGATATGAAATATTTTAGATGCAACGAAAGACCAACAAAGAAAATTCATCGACGAATGAATTAGTTTGGAGTAATATATGTTGCTATAAGAAATCCTAATGAATAAGTAATGTTGATTGAACAAAAAAAAAACACTTAAAATTAATGAGTCACAGATGTTCGAATATATTTCAGTAGAAGAGATTAAAACATATACTTGAAGGTGCTCATAAATAGAAGTCACCTGGAACGGATAACAAAAAAAAAAGGAAAAAAAAATTCTGGTTCTACCATTTACACAACACGGAAAAGCTAATTACAAAACCTATTTCAGAAACCTTTGAAGAACCTGACAAAACGTACGATTGGCTCACTGTAGCTACTGGCAAAAACAAGACAATAAAAAAAAACGTCATAAAATAACGACCAATCATATGCTTTCGCATGGCATATTCTATGATGATTTCAAATTATGTGTAAATATCAATGACGATTTATAAGGTATACAGAAATATAATGATGACATCAGGATGCAAATTTGTCTAGATAAATTAGGAAAATTCACATTTTTGAAAGGCAAACTATTGAACTCAAAAAACATCACTCTAGATATAAACACGGAAATTACTAAGTTAAAACCCAATAACATCTCTAAATATTAGGAATTATTGAAATGAATGGTATTCGTAGTTGAATAAGGGACATATTAAGAACGGAAGTAAATAGAAAAAATAAATATATTGCAACAGCTACACGGCAAAACCATTAATGTACGTTTGTTTGTGTATAATAAACTACACGTTAGTTGAAATAAAAAAGAGGGTACTAAAGTTAAGACATTATTGACCTGCCATAGAATGCATTATCAATGAGTTAATATAAAAGGTTTATTTGTTTAATTGTTTTCTCTGTTTGTTTGTTTGTTTGTGTTTTATGGCATATCAACCTTTGAAGGTTATTCAATGCCAAATCAATTTTTATACGAATATACACTGCTATTTCAAAGAATACACTTTAGCATAAGTGCCCAGTTTAATCGTCAAAAACATTTCTATTTCAAGTTATTCAGTTAGGCCAAACAGTTTTATTTCAAAGAATTTTGTTTAATATAAGTATAGTTTTTGTTTACACACAATTAAGTGTCAAGACTCTTCTATTTCAAACAATTCTGTTTAGCATAAGTACCCAATTTAGTTCTATTTGATCCAAAGATAGGACCCTATCAAGTACTACCACTTCATGCAGGAGTGAATCAGAGAGCATAGGAACATCACCATCAAATTATTTAGTGTCATAACCAGGACACTCGTTGGGTGGACTTACTCCTCTGCCAAAAAGCAGTCGATGCATTCTACAGCCCAAGCCGACTGGGCAATACACTGAGTTAAATGTAAAAACAGTTTCATTTCAGATAATTCAGGTGCTACCACTCCAGGCCAGAGAGACCCTTCGAGCGATGGCAATGAAGAAGTACTACGCATTCCATAAAGCTCCTGCATTACACGAACCTCACCATCGGAATGTTTAGAGTCAAAACAGGACACTCGGTGGAGCATCTTACCCCTTTGCAGTGAAGCAGTCGGTGTATTCTACAACTTGGGCAAAATATAAAACATGTCTACGTTAAGAGAGGAAATGGAGTAAGAGGATTGATACTGTGGGAATTGACCAAGAAAACTACCACTATAACATATATTTAATCACGATAAGAAATTTTATACTTCAGTTAGTACTCATGCACGAGAAGTAAAAAGTATTCAGTTAGTAAAGAAAACAATAAATTTACTCATCAACTCGACCTTACACTGAAAGAAATAGACACAAAAGATAAATTAATAAAAGAAGCAAAAACATAAAAAGAAGCAAAACCACGAACACTAAATCAATTAAAACGCCTGGGAACAAAAAAATCCTTTGATGGGCGATACACACAAAGAATTACTAATACTGGTGTTGTTTAGTAAACATTAATCGATGGCTGAAAAGTTTTGAACTAATGACCGAGACAGAGGGTTTATTAATAACAGCAACCCAGGAACAGAATATACCAACAAGAAAATGTCAGGCAAATATTAAAGTAATGTTTTAAACCAACATGTTGATTGTGCAGTTAAAAATAAATGAACAATTGATTCCTAAGTATCCGGTTGCTAATTCTTTAAAAGAACAAGAAAGGCATGATAAAAATATAACATTACATTCTTTGGAAAGTAGGAAAGAATATTTGGTTGCCAAAAAGTGTATAAACACCAACCAAAACCACTCATGGAAGGAAAAGGAGATACTAATTTCTTAAAGTTTACTTTCCAAACTGATTGGAAAATGAAGAGCTATAGATGAGATATAATGGTTAAGGACTATGAAAGAAAAACCTCTCTTCTTAATGATGAGACAGTGCCAACATATCCGAGAATAAAATTGAAATAAAAAGAACTTGGAGATAGAAATTAAAAAAACATTGGCACCTCAAAACTAACACCGTATTAGTAATAAGGTAAACACATTAACAATACATGTGATAGTCCGAGGTATTATTAAATACAATAATAATACTTTTTTAAAAACTGTTCATCTTGAGAGATTACTATCAATATGACTGAAAAATATCATCAAAAAATTAGAATGGTATTAATCACTACCTTGCTTAACTATAGGTCCTGAGTAAAGACCTGTTGAAAGATTTTTAGAAACCGAAAATAAAACTAAAAATTAAATAATAATAATAATAATAATAATACAACCGGATCCCAAAGAAACCGAACGATATTTGAAAAAAATATGACAACCAAAAACATAACGGAAAAGCCAAAAGGATAAACAATATGACTAAAGTGGTAGAAGGGTTCGAAAAGAAATCTAACTGGAAAACGCCAGGCCATGATGAAATACATGTTTTCTGGTTCAAGAACTTCACATCCATTCATGACGGACTAGCACTAGAAATGAACTGATGTTTACAAGGAGCACAAGTACATGAATGGAGGACCAAGGCAAAGACCATGTTGATGCAAAAGGACCCAAACAAAGGAACCGACCTAAACAACTACAGACCCATAACCTGCAAATCAATGATATGGAAAATACTGAGAGCATAAGTATGGTAAGAGATTTACTACTCGCTAAAAAGCCCCGGGTTGTTCTCTTAAGAGCAGAAGTATTGCTTAAAAGTATCTAAAGGCACAGCAGAGTTACTTTACATCGATCAACACATCCTGATTGAGAGCAAGACCAGATGGAAAAATCTAGCTATAGCCTGGATTGACTTTAAAAAGGCATATTATATGGTTCCGCAAAGCTGGATAATAAACTGTCTCAAAATGTACAAAATATCACATGAATTCATTAAACGTTATTGAGAAAACCATGAAAATTTGAAGAGTGGAATTGTCATCTGGAGGAAGACGCTTAGTTGAAGAAAAAATCCAAAGAGGTTTATTTCAAGGAGATACACTATCATTGTTACTATTCATAATGATGCTACTTAACCACATACTCAGAAAATGCACAGCCGGATACATACTTAGTAGATCGCAAGAAAAGATCAATCACCTAATATACTTGGATGACATCAAACTATTTACGAAAAAATGAAAAAGAACTAGAAATTCTCATACACGCAGTTAGAATATAACGTCAGGGCATAGGAATGGAATGTGGCATAAAAAAATGTGCAATGCTAGTAATGAAAAGTGGCAAACGACATCTGTCTTACTGAATAGAACTACCAAATCAAAACAAGATTAGAATGCTGGGAGAAAAGTAAACCTACAAATAATTGGGTATCTCGGAGGCTGACACCTTTAAACAAGTGGAGATGAAAGAAAAAAATTAAGAAAGAATATATCAGATGAACTAGAAAGCTACCAGAGAGAAAACTATCTACCAAAAACCTTACCAAAGGAATAAATACCTGGACTGTACTCTTCGTTAAATATTCCAAAAACTTTGTGAAGTGGACCAGATAAGAACTAAGACAAATGGACCAAAGAACAAGACAACTAATGACCATGCATAAGGCACTACATCCCAGAGATGACGTTGATAGACTATATGTATCAAGAAAGGAGGGAGGAAGAGAACTTGCCAGCATTGAAGACAGTGTTGCCGCATCGATACAGCGACTCGAGATCTACATAGAAAAACACGAAGGAGAGCTGATTACAGCTATCAAAAACGATAATGACAACACGGTGACCAACATATTGACAATAACAAGGAAACAAAAATGGGATGAAAAACAACTCTATGGGTGCTTTAATCGTCTAATTAATGACATATAGCACGAGAAAACCTGGACGTGGCTAAGAAAAAGAAACCTTTAGAGAGAAACAGAATATTTCCTAATAGCAGCACAAAAGAACGCAATAAAAAACAATCAAATCAAAGCGAGAATAGATAAGAGGCAACAAAATATCAAATGTAAGTTATGTGGTGATAAAGAGGAAACGATCAATCATATAATCAGCTGAGCCCAGAAGGAGTATAAGACTAGACACAATGTGGTGGGCAAGGTGATCCACTGGGAGATGTGCAAAAAATTTAAAGTTGACCATACGAAGAAATGGTACTTGCAGAACCCAGCAGCTGTCCTGGAGAATGACATACACAAACTCCTATGGGACTTTAACATACAAACGGATCGATCGCCTAATATCGACCAAAAGACCAAACCTTATAGTAATCGAAAACAGAAAAAGAGAAATTGCAAATTTGTCCACTTTGCTGTACCGGCTGACAAGAGAATAAAACGGAAAGAAAGTGAAAAGAAGAATAAGTACCTCGACCTTGCTAGGGAATTAAAAGAAACTATGGAACATTAAGGAGACGATTATACCAATCGTGATAGGTTCATTTTGTAAGTAACTAAAGGACTATTAAAGGGACTGGAAGACTTGGAAGTTGGAGGAAGAGTGGAGACCATTCAAACTACAGCATTATTGAGAACGCCCAGTATACTGAGAAGAGTCTTGGAGACTTGAGAAGAGTTGCTGTCACTCAAAATCCAGTGAAACACCATCAGCTTACTCTGATATGAAAAACTCTAAAAGAGTAAATAATAATGATAATAAAACAGGACAGGCAACAAAAAGATTAACAGAACAACAAAGCAAGGAGACTGATATGGGAACAAAATAACTGAATAGATATTTTAAGTGATAAACTAGCAAAGTCTCACATGCAAAGACACGATTATGACTAAGAAAGGAAAACTTTTAGAGAGAAAGTGAATCTCTTCTAATAGCAGAACAAAAGAACACAAAAAGTACCAGATATGTTAAAGCAAATGTCGATTGGGCGAAACAAAATAGCAAATGTGGGTTATATGGTGATAGAGGTGAAGAGATTAATCACATAACCGATAGAACTAGACTAGTGCAAAGCTTATATTAGATAAGACACGACTGGGTAGGAAATATGATCCATTGGGAACAGGGCAACACATTTAAACTTGACATTCTACCAAATGGCATATGCACAACCCGAATCTGTCCAGGACAATGATATTTTTGATACAACAAGATTACCTAATCTAGGCCAGATTAACGGACCTAATGATAGTAAAAACATTTTTTAAAAAAGAGAAAATGTCAATTAGAGAATGTTGCCAACTGGTGGACCTCTGAGTGAAAATAAAAAAACAAAGCAAAAAGGTTTTTAGATCTGGCTACAGAACTAAAAAAATCTATGGAAAATGAGAGTAAGGATGATACTAGCTGTAATAGGCAAGCTCGGAATGAACCCCACAGGTAGAATGAATTGGAAATAAAAAGAAGAATGGAAACTATCCAAACTAAAGCAATATTAACATCGGCCAGAATAATTAGAAAAGGCCTTGAGATTTTAGGGGATTTGCTCTAATGCTTGTGTGAAAAACTCACTAGGAATAACATTTAGAAAGTCGAACTGACTTTAGGAAGAAAAAGGCTTAACAGAGGAAACATCTACCAGGTAGATGCGCAATAAATATTACTATTTCTAATAGTTATGATGCCACTAAATCATATACCTAGGAAATGCATAGCCAGATAAAAGCTTCATAGATTGCCGAAGAAAATCAACAAAGTCATGTACATGGATGACATGAAATTGTTTACTAAAAGTGAAAAAGAATAAGAAATCCTAATACAGGCATTAAGGATATTAAGTGAGGGATTTTATCATTGAATTTGCCATAGAAAAATGTGCCATGTTAATGATGAAACCGAAAAATGTCAATTGACGGAAGGAATAGAACTGCTCAGTCAAGAAAAATCAGGATTCTCGGAGAAAAGGAAACTGAGAAATTTTGGAAATAGTGAAAGTGGACAAATTCTGACATGTGGAGATTAAAGAAAAAAATTAAAAAAAGAATACCTCTGGAGGGAGAGAAATTCTCCTCAGAAACGAATAATATTTGACAATCCAAAATAACAGGTAAAATCAATCTATGCTATTTTTATTTAACGAAATAGGAAGAAATATTTCGTACTGATTTAATTACATCTTCTTATTATTGCTAGTGATTTAGGCCTTTCGGGTGAAATATTTATTTTATCTCTTTTGCGTTAATTCCAGCAGTAAAACAATTAAGGTGATAATTAATTATATTGATTATTTTACTGATTATCAATTTTCTCAATTATTTTTTTTATCTAATTTGGTAAGATTTTAGATTGGTTAGAAATCTTTGAGTGGAAATGTAAGTCACAGTGAAAAAGTCATACACGTGCTCAGGTGTCAACCAAGTTATCAGCTTCTGTCGAAATAACGTTGTAAGCTCCGGAAACCCAAGTGTAAATAAAAGGAATTTATATCATGTCATAAGTTTCATGGAAAATAAACAAAAAGATTATGAGAGTTGGGACACGTGTGAGGATCATGATAAAATATCAAATTTTAGAATATATAAATTCTTTTAAAAAGCTGAAGATTGAAACAGTTGAGTTTTTAACCCAAAGAGACATGCTGGGTTAGACGTTGGTGCAGATCGGTGAGAGACGGAGTAGGAGGTGCATCTTTGTAGTTGAGATTCTTTCATACGCCCTTACAAGGTCTTTCCCTCTCCGTGTTTGTGTCGGACTGAATGGAGACAGTCTGAAAAAAAAAACAATTGAATATTATTATTTTTGAAATAATCAAAATGTTCCATTGTGAATTCATATAAATGTAATCCCTAATGCATGAAATTTGCATGCTTCATATATAACTTATGTAGTTCTGATTTTAGGGGAAAATCATCATCATCATCATCATCATCATCATCATATCACCCTGGTAGCACGGATATCCCTGACCCTCTCTCGCCAATCCTCCCTATCGTTCGTTGCCCTAGGTAAGTCTCCAGGACAACATCCCGTATCCTCACATAGCTGCTGAATGTATGTTCGTGCTGGTCGTCCTGCTTTTGCACGGCCATGTGTGGGGGTCCATTAGAGTCCATCTCTTATGAGTTCGTCCCTGCTTCTCCAGTAGTGTCCTGCATGTCTGGTTCGTCTAACTTGAATCGTTTTCGTGATAGGGGGCAGGTGGCCGTACAGTTGGTGTCTTGTGGGGTGTTGCCGCCAGGACTTGTTTAAGATTGCACGTAGCATTCTTGTGTAATTGCCGTCTAGCTTCTTCTCCAGCCGTTTTGTTAGCGTCGATGTAGTGAAGCCATATAGCAGTATCGATGTGACCACTGCCTGGAAGAAACTGCGTTTCATTTTATCGGTTAGGTCTGATTTCCATATGATCGATAGCCTATTGATAGCTGTCCATGCTTTCATTAACCTCGTGTCGATGTCCTTTTCAGTTGATTCGACGCTGCTTCCTAGGTAAGTGAATTTGTCTACTAGTTTAAGAGGGGTTCCTTCTAGAGTGGAGATGTCCCCCGTTTGGTTATACCACATATATTCCGTTTTGTGTGCATTAACGTAGAGGCCTATGCTTGCTGCTGCTCGTTCCAAACTATGCAGTAGTGTTTCGGCTTGGTCAGGTGTATTTGCCAGTATCGCTATGTCATCGGCGTAGTCGGCGTCGGTAATTGTTGTTGCGGGGTACCTTCTGCTTCTTTTCTTCGTCAGTTCGAAGCCATTCTCTTTGATTTTGTCAATCGATGTTCTAAGTACGTAGTCTAGACAAATGATAAAGAGGTACGGAGCCAGCGTGTCCCCTTGTAGTACTCCTGCAACAATGTCGAAGTATTCTGTGTCTCCATCTGGTGATCGTACTTTTACTTTAGTGTTTCTATAGAGAATCGTTATTGCCGCTACGGTTTCTTTAGGTATGCCGTACGCTAGTAGGATTTGTTCCATCTTTCCTCTGTGAATGGAATCGAAAGCCTTGGTAAAGTCAACAAATATTAATGTCGCTTGTAGGTTTTTTGCCCGTACACCTTCAAAGATTCTACGGATGGTTAATATTTGTGAGGTCGTGGATCTATTTCTTCGGAAGCCATTTTGGTTTTTCCTAAGTATGTTGTCGATTTTGGGTTCTATGCGGTTTCGTAGTAGGGCATTGTAGATTTTGGCTGCTATGGATGTAAGTGTTATGCCTCGGTAGTTTTTGGCTAACCCGAGGTCCCCCTTTTTAGGGAAGGGGAGTATGCATCCCTTCATCCATCTATCTATCGGATTTTGATTGTATACTGCGTTGCAGTGTCGGAGCAGTATGTCGTCGAATTGTCTGGTCTTCCATACTTCCGGGGGAATTTCGTCCAGCCCTGCAGCTTTCCTATTTTTAATTTTTCTGAGAACCGAGTCGAGTTCTTCTTGTGTGAACGGTCAAAAAATATAGGGGAAAATACCTACTCTATATGCAACGAAAGTAATACCGAATTGATGATATATAATAGTAATTACATATATTATTACTGAACATATTTTGCACACTATCTTAAATTCATTTACCCTTCTGTATATGAAGATGTCGACCTATACAGAAAGTATATGCATAACCCACAATTATGAGGTAAGATCTTTAAATCTATAATATGCCAGATTGACTTGCCGCAATTTACGGTAAATGTACAGTACTGTTTTTGCAGATGTAACTGACATATTTGGATTGATGACAATTTCATGTGTTTCGCAGCTATTGTTTCATGCCTCTCTACTTTATTCTTGTTACTTTTTTTTTTGTTTAAATGACCTATCAACTTTCGTGTGTTATTTAACTCCAAAACCAACTATATGAAAGAACAGTCGTTATAAAATGAAACCAATAGCTAGGGGCATAAAAGAGTCTAAAGCTTTTTCTAGTATATTAATCTGAACATGAACCTAATAGCAAAACTCTATTTTTAAATCGCAACGATGCCATAGGCAATCATGTTCAGAATTACATTACTCGAATATTTGTTATATAGACGTTAAAATTCTCTTCCCTTCAAAAATGTATAAATGTAAAAAGTGTGGCCTAAGTATTAAGAAGTAACTTTTGGGTTACTGCGCTATTTGGTCTTGTGATTTAGAGTCAGTCATTTAATCCCCTAATACATTTGATTCTAAAGGTATCGAGGCTGGTTTATCAATTTCTTTTGCAAATATTTCTGTATGGTTTAGATTTATTCCTAACATCTTGGCAGCAACTTATACTATCAGAGCTCATCATTTTATTGTATAAGTTTTTCTATGGTGCAACTGTCTTCATTGATATAGTGTATCGGCCTTCATTTTTCATTTTGAAAGATGAGTAAAGATTAAGCCACTATGATTTCCAATAACACATCGAAACCTGCAGTACTTCGAAAATGAATTCAGAATGATGGAGCTCCAAAAAAATATCGCAATGCAGAAAAGGATCTTAAAATTGGTGAAGTGAATTTTTATTGCATATTTCAATTATACATTACTGATTTTTGAAGCTAGGTTTTAAGGCAGTGAAAAATGTGTCGACATGCACTGACAGATTTGTGCCATCTGAGCTGAGATACTTTTGATACAATTATCTTATCCGGTGATATCATGGCTTCAGATTTATGGGCATGACATACATAATTTACATAGATCTGTGGGGTTGGAGACTGTGTTCTAGAGTAAAAGAGTACCAGTAAACCAGAGCATTAGTACAACCAACTATAGGGAAAATAAGGTCCCAAAAATGAGGTGACATCTTTTGTAGAGTCGAAGACGTTTCAAAAAGAAATTGGAAATTTTGTATTCAGAGAAAGAGAGAGAGAGAGAGAGAGAGAGAGAGAGAGAGAGAGAGAGAGAGAGAGAGAGAGAGAGAGAGAGACTTATTAATGTATCATAGGGTCACAATAAAACCAAATCAGTGACAGGGATGTGGTTTTTAAGAACAGCAGTGACGCGATTTTGCTGGTAGATGAGGGGTTTCATAACTTTTCCAAAGGTATTTGTCTGAAAGTAAACATAATATTGTAAATGGAGCTCAATGTCACATACTATGACGTCGTAGTCCAGCACTTTGCTCATTACACAATGGAGCCTCCTGCCAAGAGATTTTAATAGGTTTGATGCCCAGTTATATTTGGTATAAACGGATATGAAAAAGCTGACTAAAGAGCAATATCTGCTAAAGATATGGCCCACAGCAAATTCAAACACGCATACTTGAAACCTCAAATCAATAAATTCTTCCATCCAAGATCGCAGTAATGTTGGAATAACAGCATATGGAATACACTCTTCTTGATAAAACCCACTTCAGGAGAATGGAAACCAGCATTCAGAAAATCCAGAAAGGAAGAAGTCACTTTATCTCGATTAAGCTTTGGTCACAGAGGATTTTCACACTCCTTTATATTCAAACAGGAAGAACAGCCATTCTGTGTAGCATGTGAAAGAACTTACACAGTTAAATTAATTATAGTAGAATACAGAGAGTTCGCTCTCATCAGACAAAACTTTTAAAGAATATGAAATGGATATTCGAAAACTCCAACATAAATAGCATTTTGTCCCGGAAAGAAATAAAACTATGACAAAAACTATAAAAGTAAACATGATCAGTACCATACAAAGTAGTCTCTTGACTTGGACGGCAAAATAGTTATAAGAAAACAATCCAACGTCACGTTGGCATATTCATCAAAATAATTCAAGGTACAGCTGCATAAAATATATCTATCTATCGATCTTTCTTTCTTTCTTTCTTTCTTTCTTTCTTTCTCTATCTCTCTCTCTCTCTCTCTCTCTATATATATATATATATATATATATATATATATATATATATATATCGGATAACATATTTATACAAATACACGTATAAAATCCCTTCACTGATGCTGAGAATGACGATGGCTTCGGAGCAAGTAGTCTGACTGACATAAAGTTGATCACTATTCGATTCTAGCTTGAAGTATTTTGTTGTTCCAGCTACACTAAATTCCTATGATATAAGGAAATACTGTTATATATATATATATATATATATATATATATATATATATATATATATATATATATATATATATGGAAAATGAATTGTAGCGTAGTTAGCAAATTAATGTCTATAGCTTCTCCACGAAACGAATATATTTAGCGTGGTCAACAGTGGATGGCAATGTCAGAGACGTCATTACTAGCCAAAAGAGGAAAATTCTCAATTTGAATGTTACTATTGAACAAATTTTTATTCTGTCTCCGCTCAGCCTCTGAGTCGGGGAATCAGGAAGCAATGAACAATAAAAACTAGCGGGAGATTCTTTCTTATACGAGTGATAAGTGCTACCTTGTTCTCTCTTCACGACCTGGATGCCAAACCAGAGGTCGAATAAAAAAATCTGTTATATATATATATATATATATACTGGGGTTCACAGAATGTCATACCCGTACCTCCATCAAGAGTTGCTAGCATATTGTAGTCCCCATCAATTTGATGACCTGTTCCCGGACTGCTGTATCAAGCGTGTCATATCCCTGCTTGTGAATTCTAAGAGAGATTGAACTTTGTCTCTGTTAACTCGTGTCTCGGCAGTGATAAATTTATAATGCTACAGTACGTGAATCTCTAACCTCTTGATAAAAATTACCCAAGACGAATTGATGTAGCGTTAAAATTAATCAATAAATCTGCAAAGTAAATCTTCCACTGAAGAAAAAAATAATCCACCGTGAACACAATCGGAATTTTCCCTCTCTGAGCATGTTGCATTATAAAAAAAAAAAAAAAGAAAAGAAAAATCTCAATAATATCACTTCAAGTATCCAACAAAGCTGAAGCCGCACGTCATATCTCTTGCTTATATCGTGCATTTTATTTGCTCTGTAAAATATGCAGTTCTTATCTCTATAGCAACTCAATATTCGATATTTACCGTGAAGTTAAACGGTGTTGGCTGCTTTTTTGAGGATAGTTTAAGACAGCGATGACGGCGATGAAATTCTGGAAAATGCAATTATGAGAATTGGCAAGAACATAATTACTGTCAATAGGAATTGGCAACTGATAATTTAGATTCATTAATGTATTATAGGGCTGCAATAAAACCAAATCAATGAAAGGGATGTGACTATTGTAGTCATGTTTTTAATGTGTGGAATTCCAAATTCTGTACTTCCTGGAGTTAACATCAAAATGTTTCATTCTTCTAGACTGGCTATCTAACAGAGTATAGAAAACCAAATCTACCTTACAACTGTACCCGTTGGTGGAAAAGAGAAGAGAAGGGAAACGGTGAACTCTATAGAGAATTGAGTGAAGTTTAATGCAAATAGCTGTCCAGGATTTAACTCAACCTTTCCGGTACTTTACACCTGAAAACGGAATTTCCCGGTAATGCATTGTAAATAATCAGCCCCTAAAAGCTATTAAGGTATATCTAAATATAAATAAATAAATGAGTTAATTAATTAGATAGAGATTAATTTAATTGAATTAACAAATAAAACGCAAATACTAGCAATTCCATCATAATTTTGAAATATTTAGTGAGGTTTTATAAAGAGTTAATTGAAAATTATAATTTGTTTACATTACATTAAACAATTACGTGAATAGATTATATGTTATGTATCAGATAGTAGATGTGATTCATTATTCAGTGCCTTGATGTGCCTATAGATGCGGGATGGTGTGACCTCTGGATTACCCAAGAGGACAAAGAAAAGCATACACTTCGACAAGGAATCTGCAGTCTTGGCTTCTAGTAGGGGGTTAATTGATGTGGATAGATAATATTATAGCGTGGGAGAGTGAGATAGACATACAGAATGAGAGAGTTATGATAATATAACTCATGTTTGATAAAGTATTTGCTGTTTGTTTGTTTGTGTGGGTTTATGGCATATCAAACTTTGTGGGTTATTTAATGCCAAATCCATTTTAAATACACATAAACAGTTCTATTTCAAAATATTTAGTTTAGCATAAGTATCTAGCTTAATAGTCAAAAACATTTCTTTTTCAATCTATTCAGTTTAGTCAAACAATTCTAATTCAAATAATTCAGTTTGTTATGAATGTAGTCTTTTTTACAAATCGAAACAGTTCTATTCCAATCAATTCCTTTTTGCGTAAGTGAAGTCAAAAAAGTTCGATAAAAAAAAAATCAGTTTAGCACTCAAAAAGAGTTGATTTTCAAACAATCCGTTTAGCCTAAGTACACAGTTTAATTATCAAAACTTCTATTTGAAGCAATTCAGTTGGGCATAAGTACACTGTATAAATCTATTTGACCCATAGATAGGACCCTATCAGGTGCTACCACTTCGCGCCAGAGATAATCTGGGAACGATGGCAATGAAAAGGTACTCTGCATTCCCCAAAGCTCCAGCATTACTGGAACCTCACTATCAGATTGTTTAGTGTCATACCCAGGATACTCGTTGGGGGTGGGGGTATTACCTCTCTAAAAAATTCTTTCAAACCTAACATATAAAGTGTCCTCTTCCGCATTATTGTGATTTCTTTGTTTAATGGCACTTCAGAATTCGCGGGTTATTTAATACTTGTACCATCTTTGTAGAAGATCAATACAGATACTATTTAATCAATAATTCATAAGATACGGGAATTCATACTTTTCCATAAGGGTATTTTTTCCAAATATGAACGTTATAGCCAGACTGGATTTCGAACACTCAGACTACAGAGTTGCAGTTCAATACGTTAACCACTGCACCATGTCCCTTAGTTCCGTCAGTCAAAATTTTGCACCTTTTTTGTCTTAATAGTCATGTACAACGCATGAATAAATAAAAAGTAAAATAATAACAAAGGGCTATATATAGAAAGTATTACATACCAGGTTAAACGTACCTGATAGTAGGTGAAAGTTTAACATGTTTGAATTCAGAGTTTTTTCTTCTTCTAGACTTATTACCTAACCCAGGAAAAATCAACTAGTCCGTCCCACTAGAGGGAGAACAATTGATTACATAGTTTTCCGAAGAGTATTAGTCCTATGTGAAATGCAATCAGCCACTCCCATGATTTGAACTCGTGTCGGCATCTTTATTTCCTACGAAGGGAATACCGCAGGTACATATATTATGCAATATATATTGCAACTATTTCACAACGTAAAAATTAATATGCATACGGCTAAAAGTAATGCGCAAGATCTTAATCAAGGTGCTCTCAAATGAACAATGTTTGCCAAGCGAAAATCCGGGTTACATGCGGCTAATTCGCTGGCGTATTTAAGGATGGGTTTTCTTTTCCAGGTTTTTAGACTGATTGAAAACAATTCAAAGTTCGAATTTGTCCGTTACTTCAATGAAGCGGAAGAGATTTTTCCCTACTAAAACTTAATTATTATTTTGATGTGTTTTTCACTTTTCTACTATTGCTTCTTATTAATACAAAATATTTTGCCGGAAAGAACATTTTGGTGTTGTCTCTAAAATCAATATTTTTCTCTATTTATTCCTACTTCAATGTTTCTTTACGCTTTATTACATATATTATATACATACGAGTTATGTCTGAAAAAGTAATGGGACGTGTGTCACAATCAATTTATTTCAATTCCAAACTATAAACTACATTCAAGTTATTCCCCCCTCAAATCTAACACAGTTTCATATTCTTCTCTATTACGTTTTTATGCACTGCTGGAAGGATTATTCAGGGATGTTGCTCATATTACGACTCTTTTGCAAGCCTAAGTGCTTTCAAAAAGGGTCCCCTTGATAATTTACCCTTAGCTTTGGGGAAACAATATCTCTCGTACGGAACAACATCAGGTTATAACGTGATATAGTAGTTCCAAGCCATAAAGAATACGGAGCCTAATTTATGGGACAGGAGAGAGGGAAGAAAAATAATAAGACTAAAAATTTAACATAAAGTATACGAAGGAATATCTGACCTCTGGGAAGTCAGGCTAAATCACTCGTTGTAGGTCAGCCAATCACTGGTGAATGATTACGGCAATAGAAAATTATTAGGACAAAACCGGCGGTCCCAAATCTTCTAAACGGCGTGGAAACACAGGAAATGGGTATTTCCCCCCTCTGTCACCAGGTGGAAGTAAGAGGACGCCTCGGGTTTGAAATTGGGCCCGGAGGCATGACGAGGTAAAGACGAGAGTTGAACACTAGTCAGAGACAATGTCAAGAGCAGATGGAGCCCAGATGCACAGCGATGAGGACAGATCTTGCAATGAAGCACGTGTTAGAATTGAAAGATGAAACGTTGAGGAAAGTTGAAGGTCTGTGTCTGCTCTTTCTTTCTCTTCTAATGACATGTTTCTCCATTTTTCTTTCTCCCGACGACGACTTTAAACGTGTAGTAGTGAATAAAATTGTGCGTTAGGGAACTAAAACGCAGTTTAGTGGGTTCGTCACTTTCTTAACGGCATGGTTACAACCGTATATTTTGTGTGTAACGGTACAACGTTCTATTTGGTGTCGCAACATTACAGCCTTCCATTTGAGACCAATTGTGGTACAAATGTCTTTTTGGTACTGTTATGGTACAAGGTAAAAATGGAGGATGTTTCAGAGCTGCGACGTTCCTTTCGGTCAGGAACTGCTGGATGCTCAGCACACAAAGTTCCATTTCTTTTTAGATATGTGTAAATGTTCGGTGATAATCTTCCAAACACTGTACCTTTTGATGTCCAGTTTACTTGTAATCATTCAAACAGTCAATCGACGATTATAACACATAATATGCCTTACGCACTTGACGTTGCTCTCTTTTCTGCAAGTTAAAAGTTTCCCATACTTCAACTTCTCTTTCACTTCCTGACAACCTTTTTTTAAAAGTTGTGGTGCTTCTTAAAAACGAGTGCGCGAAATTTTATTTTCTCCATACATTTGCTGAAGCCATTTAAGTACTTGTGATACAGTTTTCTTCTCTCAGAACAGAAATTTCAGTTTTATTTGTTCTTCATGGCTCATAGCTGAACGATTTGAAGAAAAGATGTAAACAAAAACATGTAAATTGTGGTTACTGAAAGCCAACTGTAATTTATATAATCCCAAGATATCCTGTTAGGTGACACAATCCACTTATTCCTGTTTTGTCTATTGCTCCCACGACACACTCAGTCCAGTTACTGTTCAGGAGTATATAGAGTATATATATTAGAATAAACGAAAGGCACAGAAAGTTTAAACGTCTCTAGCCCTTCAAAAGAGTTACTTAATTTTATAAGAGTGTTGCCAATACAAGAAGTACAAAGGAGAATTCTCTCTCATTATTTATTAAGTAATGGCAACGAACCGTCCCTCTGCCTATTTTGAAATTAAATCTTGAGACATATATCTTCTGAAAGGTAAAGTTGTTATGAACTTGCCAAATCATCTAATCCATTTTATGTTCGATAAATCACAATATGGATGAATCTTTTAATAGTATTTGAAAAGCAATATTTTCAGCGTTATTTGGTTACCGTTTAAAATTTTCTTAACGGTCGGCGTTCCAAATGTTCTTGGCATGACAATATCATAGACAGTTGAAATGGTTTGAATATTATATATATATATATATATATATATATATATATATATATTAAAAAACCGATAAAGTTCATACATTAATTGTCATATATTAATTGTTCTGACATCACCAGCACCGTCCAGCATGGTCTACTAAATTTAGAGAATTATCAGCAATTCTCTTGAATTAGTTGAAGCTGAATTGTTCGCGAGCCTGTCATTCATCAGTCGTCACAAACTTCATTGGAAACCACCGGGGTGCGGAGTACGAGAAGAAAATTGACGAGCTACGGAAAAGTTTTCCCCAAATTCGGGCATGGATATCAGTGAAACAGCACTTTTTGAGGTCACACTTGGACTACTTTTCAAAGAACTGTGGAGATTTAAGTGAAGAGCAGTGTCACGGCCTTCCCCGAGACATTCGCATTATGAAAGAACACTATCATGGCCAGTAGGATGGAAACTACTTCGCTGACAACTGCTGGCGCTTGAAATGTAGTTTGGCGGCTGCTGAGCACAGGAGGAAATCCCTGAAAAGACCTTTCATCCATGAATAACTTCTTTTGTGTATTTTTCAGTTTACTACGGCACAATGTGAGCTTTCTGCAATAATATCAGCCCTAAATTCAGCATGAGCTGTTTAATTCATGAATAAAATAAATAGTTATATTAATGTTCTATACAAGTTACAACTTATATCTTAAAATTTTGATCTGATTAGAAAATAATCAGTATTTTTGTATTCAGCGTAAAGACCGCATTAAAATTAGCTCTTATATATTCGACCTGAAAATATTTCTGGACAGTGTTATTTATTTCACTATTGCTCTGTGAAGAACAGCCATAAAGATTTATCTGGTTATTTCTTATTACTGCGTAGATTCAGGCATACCTGGTCCGGCAATTCTGTGACGGAAAGATATTTTTTTCAAAAGAGGAGTATGTCTCACTGTTCAGTGACCTATGTATCCCCTTCTTGTTTGTGACTATATTGTCTAACTGTGCTTTTGCGTTATTTGGATTAGTGTTGGCCATAGCTTTAACTCAATTTTTAGAATTCATATTCTAGATATGCAAGGCTGTTTTTTTGCTGGGAAAATTGTGTAAACAAAATTTGTTATTTCAGTGTTTGCGTATTTGAGTATTCATATTTCCACAAATGATGAAAACGTTGTGTTTTTGAAAGTTTCATGCAAGGGAAGACAGCTTGCAGTAGAAAGTAGTGATATCCGTTTTATCATAAGTATTGTGGTAACTGGGAAAAGATACTTGTTGCGGAGGGATTTCCATTTAACGTAGCATATAAAATGTTCTGTTATATCTGGAAAGCTATTTAGTGATTTTAATGTAAGAGGAAAGAAAAGTATTCTCACGCCTCTTATAGCGTTATTGACAGAGTTTTTGAAGGCAGATGGTGAGATATTTTCCAACTAATTGAGGTACCATGGTGTTCTAATTTTTCTTCACGATGGTTGTACACATTTAATGTTTATCTTGGGATTGTTTGTAGACACATTTTACTCGCATGAGGGTTGATACGATTTGGACTTGCAGTTTGAATTAAAATCATGTAGTCAATCGTTGCTTATTTTTTCTATCTCATCTATTGACATCACCCTTATCGATGAGTAAACGTTCTGATTCCGGCCGTTATCCTATGTAGTTTTCCGCCCGGGGTCTGGGGTAGAGTGCCGTTGATAGACCTTCGGATGAATCCGCCTAACACCAACAAAATCATGAAACAGTATATTTTTTTTAGTCATCTCTTCATAAACCAAATCTATTACCACGCTGAAAATATATCCATATCAGCTAGTGTTCAAATCAAGTTTTAGGGTCACTTGAAAAAATATTCTAATATTGTCAACCTATTAGTGGCTTTTACCTCAAGTCAGTCTCGAAATCCACAAAACTTTTAACTTCTCGTAATTCGGATGACACATGGTCTTCTCAACAATCAATATGTTCTATAAGAAGCCCACAAAATCTAATTTTTTAGATTATTCCAATCTAAACAACTGCGAAGGAAAATATAACAACGATATTCTTAAAAGCAGGTTAAATAATTTTCACTGCAATCAGTTAACTTTGTCACACAAGGAATATTTATACTTTATTCCAATATTCTATCGAGAATAAAAGAACAAGTATATTCTACTGTTTGCTTCGTTTCATAATGGAAGGCTATTTACGAATTATATATTTGCTTGCATTGTTTTTTTGTTGTTAATTTTTTTGTTGTTAATTTTTTTGTTGTTTTTTTTTTCTTTCTTTTTTTTTTGGTTAAGGCAGGGGTGCTTACTTTTAGTCATTAATAGCTTGGATAAAACAAAAAATCAGATATATGGATATCTCTCCTTTCCATTATTTCACATTTGTCTGCGTTCAGACTTTTGGGTATTTTTTGTCTTTTTTTGTGAAAAAGTCATTCAATAAAAAAGTTGAACTTTTTCCAAAAATCAAAATAACTTCATTCTTCAGATTTTTCCCCATATATGTAAATTCTGCAATGCTTAAAATTAGTTTATAGAAAAATTATTTTTATCTCACAGATATGTTTTTCAAAACGGTATTCAAAATGGCGGCAAATCAAACAGAGTGAACAAGGCTTAAACAGAGGTATGTCATAATTCTTTGGTGGCCTAGAAGAATAAAACATGAGAAATTGACAGAATAATTTGGGATTTTTACAGATACGCTTGTTTTAGTGAAAAAAAATTATGTTTAAAAATGGGCTGAACAAACATTTATTTAAACTGTAGGCCTACTGGGTAAAATGTTCCCCAATGCCCAAGGAGACCGGGGTTCAATGCCAGTGGAGTCATACCAGAGATTACCCTGTTCGCTGGGATTGTAGAGTACACCGACTGCCTCTCTGACAAGGGATAAAACTCCCCAACGAGTGTCCTTTATATGGCACTAAGCAGTGTGTTGGTGAGATTCCAGTAGTGCTGGCACTTTGGAGAATGAAGTGTGCCCTTTCATTGCCATCGCTTCCTGGTCCATTTAGGCATGATATGGTAGCACCTGATAGCGTCTTATCTATGGGTCAGATAGAATTAAAGTATGTTGGTTGAGATGGGGCCTCTTTTCACATTTAAACTTCGTATTTATGCTAAACTGAATTGTTTGAAATAGAACAGTTTTAGACATATAAACTACGAATGTATGCGAAACTGAATTGCTTGAAATAGAACAGTTTTGACATTTAAAGTACGTAATTATTCTAAACTCAATTGTTTTAAAAATGTGTTTATATTTAGCTCTGTGTATTACCACGTCGACTGGGCTGTAGAATAAAGCAACTGCTTTCCTTCAGATGAATAAAAGCCTCCAAACAAGTGTCCTGATTTTGAAACTAAACAATCCTATGATAGGGTTCCAGTAATGCTGGAGCTTTGGTAAATGGGGAGTACCTATTCACTATTATCGCTCCCTGGTCCCTTCTAGCCTGGAGAGGGAACACCTGATAGGGTCCTATGTATGGGTCTAATGGAACTGAAATGTGAACATATGATAAACTGAATTGCTTAAAAAATGATTTTTAACATTTAAACAGTGTACTATATATATATATATATATATAGGCAGCATTTCTTCACTGATTCACATTTGATTGAACATTATAGACATCTTTTGTCTACATGTTCTTTAATCCTTTAAGTTGTCGTATGGATGATATGATATCCAGCGGGAATTGGTAAATAATACATACGAGTAATTATTTATTTCTCAGGTACGTTCTGCCCAATATTAGGCCATCATAAGTGGTGAGTTATCACAAAAGTTATGTGACTTTCCTATGTACATTACTACTTTATTAGAATGTGCGTTTATACTGATGTATTGTGTAGATTTACTTTTTCAAATGTGTTTCTATAAATAGCGTCAGTAGTAGAAAGATACATTTAAGTACGTTAGCACAGGATCGAAAATTAGTTCTATTAAGTTTTGGTTGTATATTTCTAATATGTAGTGCTCCGGAAATCTGTTATTTTTCCTTGTTATTTTGATGTTCTAAAAGTGTTTTCGGTGAGAAGTTTTCGAAATTCAGTTGTCGGGCATGAATGTGCTTTTAGATATTGTGCTATGGAACTGGTATCAGAAAGATGTATAGTGAGTCTTCGCGATTGGGTATTTGAGATTAAACCAATGTATATATTGTTGTTTTCAGAGATGCAATCTCATAAGGGACATTAAATTGATATATAACGTTTATTCTTTGCACTACTCAGATCGAAGGAGAATAATTATTAGAGTTCTTTTTGAGTTTTATTTTTTCTTTCGGATCAGTGGGGAGTATGTTTCTTTTAATTAATATATTAAAATATTTTCATCCAATTTTGATCCAATTTTTTCATCCAATTTTCATCCAATTTTCATCCAATTTCGTTGCGGTAAAATAAAATATTTGATGCTTGTTTATTGGGTGAAGTGTTGCAGTGTTTATTTTGTTGGCTAACATTCTTAATTATGCATTTAATTTGTCCTTCAACAATATAGATAGAGAATCGATAATTGATGAGAGTTTGTTTTATGGGGTTTTTTTTCGGACATGTAGAAATTACTGAAGATCGACCCCACGGCATATCTCATAGGTACCCCGTCCGTTTTAATGTAAATATTGCCACGGTAGTCGTGAAATGGAACTTCAGTAGTAAATGTTAAAAAGTATTTTTCAAAGTATATTAGGGTTGATTTTAAGAAGAGGGAGTGCTGAGTTCTTATAGATATCATTTATAATAATATCAATGGTTTCATTGATGGGTACATTAGTGAATAGATTTTCTACATCAAGTGAAGCTAATATACCATTATTGGTTTTAAGTGTATGGGGAACTAGAATTAATTCATCTGTTGATTTTATATTATATTTGCTTCGTAATTTACAAAGTAGTAATTTTACATAGAAAAGTTACATGGCTTTTCTAATACATTCCCCTAATGGCGAAGGTTGGGAAGAAAGTACTTGGGAAATAACTAATTATGCATGGTTTATCAATGTTCAATCAAATATGTATCAACACACACACACAAATACGAACACACACACACACACATACATGCTGCACGCTATTTCGTTCACTTTCAGAGTAATACCCTCAGGAAAGTTATTGAACTTACTTTTCAAGCTATAAATTAAAAAGTATCACTGATGTCCTTTTCGTATGAAAAATTCCTATGGATTTTGTATGAAATAATCTACATATGTTGATATATTATAAAATAAAGAAATCAAACCAAATTCTTCATTTAAGTGTAAATTGTAGCACAAACTGGGCTTTTTAAACTTCCTTTGCTATCAAGAATAGTTGAAGGAAAACTGAATTTTAAACTGTTAAATTCCGCTTGAAAACTGACATTTTGCAACATACTACATACTAATTTTGCGTTGGGATTTATATATATATATATATATATATATATATATATATATATATATGTATATATATTCATGAATAAATAATTCTCAGAGAATGTATCGATAGAAATATAATAGTGTAAACATAGAATAAATGGTATTTCAAGTTTTATAAGTGGTGCAAGAATCATAGCAAAACAAAAATCTTGTGTTATCGCCCTTCTTTCTGTGTGAGGCTTAAAACTTTTTGAATGTCCGTCGTATATTTGTCCTGCAAATATGTTCCAAAAATTGTGGAATGTGGGTGTATGAAGGGCAGTATTAATCACACTCTCGTAAATGTTTCCCTATAAGGAACGTCGATGCACACTTTTTCATGTTTGTTCTTGTATGCTGTTCCATGAATAACGAGAGATTTTTCCTCGCCAAGAAGAGTGCATTTATTTTAATGCAATTGCTTTTCCAAGCAACAGATCAAACAACAAATGGAATTACTTTAAAAGCAATCCCGCTGTTCTTCGTAATTTGGATATGGAAGAGTTCATCAGAACGCAATAGAACAGCCGTAAAGTAAAATATATACGCCCAACCCTAGTCCAGTTTATATATATATATATATATATATATATATATATATATATATATATATAATAGCCTAATGTTACCAATCTAAAAGAAGAAGCCCAGTCGGCTGGGGCTGTATAATAAACAGACTGCATCTCTGGGAGATATTGATACCCCCTCCCGAGTGTTCTGGATATAGCGTTAAGCCTTTAATTGTGAAGCTTCAAACCTGGAGCTTTTTGGAATGTGGATTTCCATTTCATTGCAATTACTTCCAGGTCTACTATTTCCGGATGGTACAAACTGTTAGGGTCCAATCTATCGATGTAATAGCACTGTTTAACTATTTTTGTGGTGTTAAATTTAATTAGTTGTGTTACATATCAATAATTAAAGCTATTTAAACTCTTTTACAAACAAAGGTTTAATTTCAATACTTGAACCATTTGAACATGGGCAAAAAATGATGAATACTAAATACAATTATCCAGGTTTGATCCAAATACTTTAAACTATTTAACTCTGGGCAAATCAATAAGTCCAGAACTATATATATATATATATATATATATATATATATATATATATATATATATATATATATATATATATTAGTAAGTTGTCTGACTCAAAATTTCCCTTTTCAACAGCTACTACCCAGAGGTTTAGAGAAGGGTGCCACTACCTTTCCTAGTAGGGAATACATACCCTTGATCCGTACTTGATAATGTTAAGGATAAAACAATGAGATATCAAGTATCATCATTAAATCTTTGGTATTAGTCGACCTAGTTGAGAATCCTACTCTTCCGGACTATTGGTGATGGACATGATTCTGTATTGAATAACCATCAGTGATTGATTTGCAATAAAATTCCAACCAACCAACCTACCAAGAAACCAACCAGTCCAAAAAAAAAATAAAAATAAAAGCAATATTCTAAATCGATAAATCACTTACCAACAGTCTTATAAAGCATAAAAATATTTTTAAATAATGATCAATTATTTGTTCTCAGGATGTACATTTTACGGTATTTAAAGCAGTTTTATGTGAATGTAAAGTAAATATATTTTACTTTCTTCTCCCATCTACATGATCTTAACTCTATATCTCCAGTGGGTATCTATCTATCTATCTATCTATCTATAAAGTGTGAGATAAACAGTGAAAGATAAAGGGAGATAGAGACAGAGACAAAGGGACAGCTTTACTGTGGTCAATGTTGTAGACAACACAGTATTAAAATGATATATGGTCTGTTCGTTTTGTCACCGCTGATTTCAAGGTTCGTTTGGAGTATAAGTCTTTCATTTGCTGCTTACTGTCTCTGGTAATCTGCTAAAGTAAAAAAAAAAACAAGGTACTCTCTCCTTTCGAAGGGAAAGGTTACGAGGTCATTCAGTAATCATACATCACAAAATTTATATGCTCTTTTGTTACTGCTGCTATTAATGTGGTGAAGAGATAGATAGATAGATAGATAGATAGATAAGGAGAGATAGAGGGAAGAGAGAGAGAGAGATAATTTTTGGCCTCTGGTAAAAATTTGACCGTTATAGACGGAATTCTTTATGGCTAGTCTATTCTTTGACTACATTAGCTCGCCAACAGCCCGTGTGTGTGGTGGGAGAGAGAGAGAGAGAACCCCCAAAGTGTCTGGTTTATAAGCCTTTTCTTTTAGTCATTAAATAAGAGGGTATTTCTGTTTCAGTAGTATTTCTTTTACGATGCCACACCTCCAATGCTGTCAGTTAATTGATTTTCTGCAATGGGCTTTGTATTTATTAATCAATTTCCCTCAATTCCGAAAAGTAATTTTAATGTATTAACCTGAGAAGTAATTTAAATATCTAAACGTCATCGAGTCACTTAAAAGACACAGGTTAAGCGGTGATCATATAACTCAACCATGTGTTTTCTATCCTAAATTCGAATAGTAATAAATTCCCTTTTATACTCGCAAATTGTTCAACCAGAAAATCCTTTTTATTTATTCTCTGCTAAATCAATATTCCACTATTAATTTAATTTTATTATAAAATGGTGTTGACTACAGTACATCTTGTCTGTAACAGGTGATTTAGAAAATATTTTTCAGTAAGAGACCCACATTGTAGCACAGAGACAAAGACAAAGATAATAGTAAGCATTCTTTGTCTTTTTATATCCCTTTATCTTAGCTGGAATATATTGTTTCAAAATTTCCTAAACTTTTAATACGAAATAATTTTATGCAAGTACCAAAAGTGTGCCCACAGAAAGCAAGTTAGAAATGCTTATTAATGGAGTGCAATTGCGAATGAGTCTCATGCATTGACTCGTGCCAAAGGGGCTAGCGCCCCCAAAGGAGTGCAGTGATTTCAAAGGGGGTGGTAACTTAAGAGGGGCGCTTGAAGGGCGGTAGGTTTTCATTGATGTTACTATTGATGTTACAGTTGATGTTACAATTCCAAAATTGTAATAAAGAGAATGAGAAAGAGATAGAGAGAGAGAAAGAGAGGAGATGAGAGAGAGATGAGAGAGAGAGAAAGAGAGAAATAGAGTGAATCATTACTAGTTTTAGAAATCAAAGGATAGAAATGTATTCAATAAAAACTCTTCCAATGCGTTGGGTATCACAACAATCGCTGTAAAATACACTAGATAGAGAGAGAAAAGAAAAAGGAGAGAACAAAGCTGGATGATAGTGACCACGTCAAATGGCAAAGATTATTGGAAGACCTTAAAATCTGGGCAATTGTTAGGTTACCAGAAAAAATGAGTTATTTTGCCATGGCTTAGGTTTGATTAAAGAAATCATCTTACGATAACTCAATCCATTTTAAAGAAAATTAACAATATTGAATTTCATTGAACACTGTCGACATTTTGAAAACCGTGGAAATTGCTAAAATTATTTCCTTCGTCTCTACAACACTTCTCTCTTATTTAGCAAAATATTTAACAATAAAAAAACCTCTTGTGATAGAATTTTAAAACATTTTCCTTCTCTACTTCGGTTTCAGATTTTTATCACTCAGTCACTTAGAGATTTCAAACCGAATAATGTAAGTTGGAAGTTAGATTACAAATTATGGTTTTAAGCTCAGATAATAAGTGATAAGCAACATAATATATTGCAAATAACTTAGAGGATAGGCTCTCTCTGTTTATCAAATATTGAATATGAAATGGATAAATTATCAAATTCTCATCAGGCTCAGGGGAACAATTTGTTTTTCTTCCTGCACTGCAGCTTGTCATAAGTTATTATGGAAATCAAATAAACTTATATAACTAAAAAATTCTGAACCAATTTTTGTCAAATTTAAACTCATTTATTTCCAACATCAGTAGAATATCTAAACAAATTTTTAATGGCTACTTTTTGAGATATTTAGAATTTATGAAAATGAAGATTAGAATAATATTAGCTTAAGACCTCTGAGATCTAATAAAAAATATTTTTTTATCCATAATATAAGTTGAAGCAAGACTAAATGAGAATATCTAAGAACTGAAAAGCTAGAAATAAAATGTTTTTGAATTGTGTGTTAGTTGATTTTTATGGGATACGTGATTTTATGTAATCTAATGCCAAACCTAGTTTATAGATAGATAGATAGATAGATAGATAGAATTTGTAAATTTATACCTGCAGGTAAAATTTTCAGAAGCCAGAACTCATTTATTTGCACACAGTTAAATGCTTAAACAATTCTATTTGAGCCCTACAAGGGAACAAAACAGGTTTAAAGTTTTTGACTGTCCACTTCAGAGATATCAAAGCAGTTTTGTAAAGATTAAGAATGTTGTCGAAAATGCAAATAGATTGACAACTCGATGCAAAGAAAATATTTCTAATATTTTCCAAGCAAACTCCTCTCAATAAAGCAAGTATGTTAAAGCATCAAAATTAAGTCAATAAAGAAGTAGCTTTCATTAAAAATCTCGCAAAATATTTGATGGACCCAAAGTATGGACTAAAGGATGGACTTTATCCAATTAATTTGAACATTTTGCTTAACGAAGGCAAAAAGAGGCGATAGAGAGATGATGGGAACCGAATTGTCAAAAAATCATAACTGGACGATTCAAAGTCAAAGAAAACGTTGAACTGAACAGCGCTAACTACTGCGATTTTATGGACAAGACTTTCTTTGAACGGCGTAAGGTCAAATCTCGTTGTTTCAAAGTAAAGTGGTTATTTGTGCACGGCAATAGTCCTTCTTATGTATCTCAGCTTACCTGTGAATTCTTTGATCATAAAAGATTTACAGAAGAGAAGATAATCGAATGGCCCCAATCACTTTCTGATTTGGGTCGATCTATAAACTATGATAACTTGTGAAGGTGAAATTAAATGAAGGACAAAAAGGATATGACAGAAAAGTAGAAATTGAACCCGAAGAAGAAAAAATAAACAAAATCAATGGATGATACATTACTTGGGGTTGTTGAGAAGAGGTTCAAATATTAGAATATAGAATATTCAATGATTTTTTAAATCTGTTCTTTTTTTCTTGTTTGTTCTATTATAGATATTGATCATTTTTCAAAGTTATTTTCCCTTTTCATTGAAGTAAAATATGATTGATTTTTCCTTAATAACTTAAGACAGTTGGTTTTTTATAGCACATTTAAATAACTTCAATAAATTTAGATAAAATCTTGGTAGTCTCTAAAATTTAATTCTTGCTTTGGTTTGACGTTTTTATTCATGTTTTAAAAGATGGTCTCTTTCTTTCCAAACCAAATTTAAAATATTGAAGTTTAGGTGATTCGCTAAACAACTTCTTAAATTTTTGGATTATGAAATGCATATAAAATTACTAGCATAGTAGTTGTAAAAAAAGGAAGGGTTTATTTATCTTATTTTTATGTAAATCATACCCATTAATATTTTATATATTCGTATTTCAAAAGTGGGAAAATATCATTTTTTTTCCTTTTCATGTTTGTGAAATACGTATCGATAAAGCAATGGTCAAATATAATTGCTGAAGTGCATATCTTTAAGGAATACAGGAAATTCATCTAAAATATTTTTATTTTTATTCGGAAAGGCAACATTCAATCATTTCTAATGAATACAGCGCTGACTTTTAGTACTAATTACCGATGGAAGAAACGTATCGCTAAGTTCTGAATTGAATACTTTATCTTTATCCCTTGTTTCATTCTGTTTTGGCGAATTTTGTAATATATTAACGTGACCTGCGGGTGTGAATACGGTGGATTTTGTTGACTGATTGATTGATAAGACCGGCGTGATCACCGAAATGTCATTATGTACACCGACGATGTGTATCAGTGTATGGTGAGATAGCTGCATCTGTTCAAGGACAATATTAACAAGGTGATTGCCCAAATGTCACCATGCCCACAGGTGCTGTGAATAGGGTGGATGTTGAAACAGGTGCATCCGGTCGAAGATATCGGAATATCACCATGACCTGTGGACGTGGTTGAACTCAGTGATGGTGGCAGATGCGTACGCCCACAGAACCAGGCTTGGGCAAGTAGCCAATGGGAAGCAGACAACATAGCCAATGTAAAGCAAAGAAGCGAGACGTGGGCGTAACCATAGTTAATGAAAAGGAGGAATTACTGCAGGTCACGTGAGAGTTGTAGACTTTGTAAGTTCCCGAATTTCGGCTAAAGTCAGTTGTTCACTGGCTCTACCATCTCCCGATACTCCTTCGTGTTCGCGAACTCTCTGCGATTGATTTTCTGCTCCACACAAGTATCATCACCAAAAATAAAAATATAATCTTACATTATTATATACATACCTGTTCCTCGTTGTTAATAACGACACAGTCTACTATACAACAATTTGTGTCAACATTTTACCAAACAAGAAGATAAATCTATTGTTCAAATAAATCAATGAATTTTTGTTAATTATATATAGTAAAAAAGTAAAGTTGGCGACCATAGTCGAGGGTAACCCGAAGGCTCCCTTTTCGATAGCTACTACACCAAGGTGTAGGGGAGGGCGCTACTCCTTCCCTGGATTGCTCTACTTTACCCTTGATCCGTACCTTATAATGCTGAGTGTTAAGCAAGGAGGCATCAAGTACCATTTTTTGAGTCTTTGGTATGACTCGACCTGGGATTGAACTCGGATCTCCCGGGCCATTGGCGAACACTCTAACCGCTGGTCTGAAAAACTTACGAAAAAGTTATTTTTTTAACAAAAAGATTAATTGATGTCTTGTATATCATGTTTAACATAAGCAAATACATTGTACATTTTCATAGCTTCCTTTCTTAATAAAAGAAACCCAACAAATGCCAATATGCAGAAACTTAGGAGAGTCCATATAGAACTAAGTAAAGTATACTAAAACGAATAATTAGAATATATTCAAAGCTTAATCCATAATATTAGAAAATTATTAAAGACAATCACAAGTATCATAGCAAATTGTAAATGAAATGAGCGGAAAGAAGAGCATCTTAATACCAAAACTGAAAGCAGTGAGGCAAGTAGAAATACTTCAAAAGTGAAAAGAATATTGCAAGAATCTACTTGGCATCTCTCCTGTAATAACAGAAAATTTTATCCAAATATTATTAATGGCCAAGTAAACATCAAATTAGGCGGTTTACGATGGAAATCTTGATCCTGTAATAAAAAGGAAAATAATCGCTGAAAATGTCTAGGTATTGACGAAATATCCCATGGAATGTAGAAGGCAATACATTTTGATGATATAGTTATTCAATGAGGCATTGCTGTCCATAAACAAAACACAATAGTGAAATAGATGAAAGGCTGCATTCACGACTTTCCTAAGAAATACGATTTCGGTATTACAAAGAATTACAGCAGCATCTCTTTTAATGCAATCGCTGTTAATATTTATATTTGTCTGCTACCCGATTATATCCGACCTATAATGAAGAAAACATTTAGGAAAAATCAGAACGACATTTAGAGTAATCATTGTCTAGGTACACAGATTCTGAAAGTTCGTCGAATCATCAAAGGATTAACAGTAATGAAATATCTCGATGCAATACTACTGTTTGAAGATTTCTCCTCGGTGTTCGATTCCTTATACTGGGGAAAGATATAGCAAATACTACTTGCAAAGAGTTTATCAATAGAAACTCTTACCGCAGTAGTGATGCTTAACAAAAACATGAAAGTAATGGTTCACGCATTTGATCGCGACTCCGACTTCAACATAATCACTGGAGAATTGCAAGGGGATAATTTAGTGCTATGACTTCTTACTTCGAATGTCAATAGATCTTATATAAGAGAATGGTTTCACACTTTAAAAAGGACAAGATTCAAGCAATTCTCCATCGAAGCTATGAAAGACTACGCAGATGATCCAGTGCTTCTCGCTAATAAAGCACCAAAGCAGAATCCAGAGACTAGAACCAGCAGCAAAGATAATTAGAATCTACATAAATGTAATTTTTTATCTAATTAAAGTAATGATTTTTTATATTAATCAAATTTCGCAAATTGTATTTTAGTTTGGTAAGGCTTTGAACAACTCAATGCTTTTAGTTCAGGTGCAATTGTCATATGATGCACTCTTACGTCCGCGCCGAAAGGATAGGACAATTAACATCTCGCATAATGAGACTCAGAGAAGAAATGGAGCTGGTTGGTCGTTGGAATAAATTGAGTAGGTTGCTGACGTCGTACCCAGAAGAGATGGTCCTAAGAACTTGGCGACTTTGAAAAAAAAACAGGTAGTTGAGGTTCAACCGTTGAACGGGCGATTGGGGTTTTCGTATCTGATCATAGCAAATCAGTTTGGATCTCGACCAGCAGAAATGAGTTGAGATCTTAGACACCACAAGATGCGCCGTGCTTGTTGTTTGGGGTCAGTATAGTATGGTTAGCATAGGCTTTTATGATTTGTGTCTCTCTCCTCGTGTCACCAAGAACTGAAGATAGTAAGATATAAACTTCTACGTACAGCCTGTGTTTGTATGATAATTGTTATTAATGATGTCATGATGGCTATACAACAAATTAAACAAACTTAACGTCTTTTAAAATGTAGGAACCATCTGCACTATAAGAGGCTTGACTTTATAATTAGCAATTCATTGCAATTTCCTGTCAGTAACATCTCATCTAACTTAAGTGATGTCAACTTAGACCTAGCGAAAGCATGGAATTCTATTGACCAGCTATCAATCATATAGAAATCTGATGCGTCCGATAAAATAAAATAAGATTTCTTCCCTGCTATAAATGTGTCCTTACTAATATATAGATGCACCACATAGAGTGTAATCCAAGCACAAGAAGAAAAAGCAATTCTTAAAGCAAAAAGTCACACAACAGCCGATACTTGACCATTTAGCTTTAATCTCACTGACCATTGCAGTAAAACGAACAAGACGCTGCAATAGAATTAACGACAAACTCATAATTGACGTTCGCTTGGCCTACCAGCACACACTTACATACATCGAATCTGTTCGGACACTGCGTATAGCATAGGGAACCTAACAAGACCGATTGATGATAGCTATGGCTGGTGAGGGTGATTAGCAGAACTCCGTGTAGTCACAGCGAATTGATAATTATGAACACACACACACACACACACACACACACACACACACATATACATTTGTATATGGATATATGTATATGCACTTTAGGCAATATATATATATATATATATATATATATATATATATATATATTTCAAGAAGCTGTTATTCAATGGCATTTTGAAAATGCTATTGCAAAAAGGAAGTCTCCTCATATCAATGAAAGGAAATACCTTTATGAGAAAATATTCTGTACAAAGTTCAAGGTACTGTGGAGAACAAAAAAAAAAATAACATTCCCTTACGGTATGTCAAAATATAATATCAAAACAAAAAAAATAGATCGTTACAGGATGTGGGGGAACTAAATGTTCCGTATCAATTTCGCTTCAGCGAAAGAAAAATAGTAGCATTGATGGTATTATCTAAAATATTCAGATAAAAAACAAGTATTCACAAACAATTGAAGGGACAAAGAAATGGGATATGTCTTTAGAATATTCATCGATGTCATCATTCTTCTCTTCTAGAAAATCTCTTTAGTGGAGACAGTTGATTTATATTCCATAACTTAAGACTAATTGATTATAAATGATGTATATATTACTTTATAAAAGCGGAAAGCTTTTCTTTTACCTTTCTCTTCCCACGGAAAACATTTAGTTATTTTCTTCATTCATTTCACCCACGTATTTCATCATATTGTATTTTTCATAGGCATGAAACTATAAGTAATGAAATCGAAAGCAAGATGTCAGATGAAAGTTGTTTTTTTTTAATTTTTGAAGACTTTTTTGAATGCAAGAAAACGTTTTTAAAATGATTTGTTAAATCACGTATTATATATATATATATATATGTGTGTTTGTGTCTGTGTGTGTGTCTGTGTGTGCGTGCGTGCGTATGTGTGTGTGTGCAAATGGCTTTCGGACCAAAAGATCTTCAGCTTCACAAATTTTGACTATCCATCGAATTCGTGAAGGTGTACGTTCAAAAATCTTAGATGCAACAATATTATTTGTCGACTTCGCCAAGGCCTTTGGCTCCATACACAGTGGGAAAATGGAGCAAATACTACTCACCTACTGTCTACCGAAGGAAACCGTCGCTGTCATGAGGATGCTATATAGAAAAACAAAAGTAAAAGTCCGCTCCCCGGATGGAGACATAGACGACTTTTGACATTGTAGCAGGTATGCAGCAAGAAGACACATTACTCCCATTCCACTTTATCATCTGTTTAGACTAAGAGCTGAGAACGTCTATTGATAAAATAAAAGACAACGGTTTCAAGCTGACAAAGGAAAGAAGCAGAAGATACCCTCACAAACAATTACGATCGTGGACTATGCCGATGACATAGCACTTCTGTTAAATACACCCTACCGAGCTGAAACCTTGCTACATAGACTGCAATGAGCAGCTACCAGCATAGGCCACCATGTCAACGCACACAAGACGGAATACATATGCTTTAAATAAAGACGTGACATCACCACACTAAACTGGGGTTCTCTGAAACTAGTCGATAAATTCACCTACACAGGAAGCAGTGTCTCATCAACCGAGACAGACATCAACACGCGACTAGCAAAGGCATGATCAGCTATCTATTGGCTATTGGTCATGATGGAGAAGTAAGGACGAACACGTAAGGGATATACTCCTGTGGACCCCTTCAAATAGACGAGCAAAATCAGGACGACCAGCTAGAACCTACATACAACAGCTATATGTCGATAGAGGATGTAGTCTTGAAAACCTACGAGAAGCAATGGAGGATGGAGAATAGTAGCGGAAGAGGTTCAGGCAGATCTGTGCTGGTGACGCGACTTGATGATGGCAATATGTACGAAGATTAAGAATTTTCTCTTGTAAATATGTTTGATTGAATAGGACAGATATTTAATTTCTGCATCTTTTATCTATGATCCCTTCATATATTTGCATGTGTCGTTTGGCTTCTGGATAGAATTAATTCCGTAAGACAAAGTAATATTCTATTGATGTAAATATATATTACCCATCGTTCTATTTGTCATTACATTACGCGTTCCCCGATGATGCCTCTAATTGGGACGAAAAGTACCTGTGGAAAAAAAACGGTGCCTTCCTGAATTCATTACATCGAGAAGTCAAACGCGGCAGAAACAAAGTATCTCCCTCATTTATATATATATTCACGTGTGTGTGTGTGTGTGTGTGTGTGTGTGTGTGTGTGTGTGTGTGTGTGTGTGTGTGTTTTTACGCACGCGCGCGTGTGTGTTTGTGCGCACGCGCGTGTTTCTTTGTGTGCGTAAATATGTATGTTTATGTGTACATTAATATATATATATATATATATGTGTGTGTGTGTGTGTGTTTGTGTGTTTATATATATATATATATACATACATATATGTATGTGTGTGTGTGTGTGTGTGTGTGTGTGTGTGTGTGTTATAGACTTAATATTAATCTTTCTGGAAATCAAGTCCTACTTTACTTAATATATTTTTTATATCATATTAGATTGCCATTTTCGAATGTTTATTTATTCAAAGGCCTTTATTGTTATTTTTTAAATGATAAACTGTATGTCTGCTTTCAAAATCAAGACTCTTTTAACTACTCGTAGAGACGTAGAATCAGATCAGAGATCTCTACCGTTATAATCCAAAAATAACACTGTACATCAGAGTAATGTGCACATCTCAGCACATGTACTTTAAATAACTCTCAACGCATTAATGTTTATAAGCTTTGGATTTTCTGCTTTGATTGAAATAGGTATCCTTAAATGAAAATCTTTATTTTGAAAATCATTGATAAAAACGTATATTTTGAGGAACTATCGCCTGTGTTGTCTAGATATTTCTCTCCTATAAAAAGATTGTTTTGCATTTGCAGATTTTACACATAATTTAAATTGATAAAGACTTTTCTCTTAGAAGTGGCGCTTTTCTCAATCTCATTGTCTTCATTCTTTCGTCTTTCGTCAGCTATCTCCGTTTAAAAAAATCTATTCATAGAAAGAAAATATATTGTGAAAAAAAGTAAACAGTAAGAAAGAAAGACTTAGAGAGAGAGGGAGAGAGAGAGAGAGAGAGAGAGAGAGAGAGAGTAAAAGGAAAGGTGATTAAAAAAGAGAAAGGAAAGTGAAATGGAACGTAAAAATGGAAAGTTAGGGGTGAATAAAAAAGAAAAAGAAAGAAATTAAAAGCAAAGGAATGAAGAAAAAGATAAAGAAAGATATAAATAGAAAAGGAGAAGAGGACTAATTGAAAGAGTTTAAGAAAGGTAAAAGAAAATAAAAAAAGAAAGAGAAAAAGATTTATAAGAACAAAGATGAATTAAGAAAGAAAAAGAAAGTAGAATGGACACAGAGTAGTAAAGTTTTAAGGAAAAGAAAGAACTTATAAAGAAAGAGGAATAGAAAGAATGACGAATACAATGGAAGAGAAACGTACTGATTTGTAAAATGTGTTTGGTTGGTTGGTTGGTTGGTTTTCATGTCGTATCACCCGTTTCAGGTTATTTAATACCAAAACCATTTTATACAAATAACCAGTTTAATATCAAATACTTGATTTTAGCGTGTGTACACTTTTTAATTGTCAAAAATATTTCTATTTCAAGCAATTATATTTAGTCAAACAGTTCTAATTCAAACAATTCAGTTTAGCATAGATACAGTTCGAATATCAAAAACAATTCTATATCAAACAATTCAGTTTAACATAAGTACACAATTTAAATATCAAAACAGTTCTATTTCAAGTAATATTGTTTTGAATCAGTACGCGGATTAGTTCTATTTAATCCATACATAGGACTCTATAAGATTCTACCTCTCCGGGCAAGAGTGAACCTAAGAGCGATGCCAATGAAGAGGTGCTTCGCATTCACCAAAGCTCCAGCATCACTAGAACCTCACCATTAGATTGTTTAGCGTCATAAAAAGAGCGCTCGTTAGGGAGGGGTTTACCTCTCTGCAGAGATGCAGTCGGGATATTCTACAGCTGCAGCCGATTGGGCAAAGTAAAGAGTGGACGATAGGGCGAAATAGAGAACAAAAAGCAAGAGGAACAGAAAGAAAGAAAGAAAGAAAGAAAGAAAGAAAGAATAATGAATAGAAAGACAAGAGAAGAGATAGATTTAACGAGTAAAATAATGAAAGAAAAAAAAATGATGAAATGGGTTCAAAGGCAGAGAAAGAGAAATAGAAGGTAACAGAAATGCAACGGAAAAAAGAAATAAAGAGGAAGAAAGGAGGAAAATAATGCGGAAAGTAAAGGAATGAAGAAAAATCGAAAGAAAGAGCGTAATCATTCGGGTAAAATGAAAAAAAAATTAATTAAAGTAAAAGAAGGAAAGAGGAATCGAAAGGAGAAAAGAAAAGAAGAGAAAGATTGAGAGTTGTAAAGAGTGAAGCAAGGAAAAGGAAAATAAAGGAAAGGAAAGGAAAGAAAAGGAAAAGAAAAGAAGAAAGAAAGAAAGAAAGAAGTTGAAAGGAAAAGAGAGAAGTAAAAATAAAAGTAAAGCCAGACTAGACCACAGAAGAAAAGGAAGTGAAGGAAAAGGAACAAAGGAAAGCGTAAAGGAGAGGAAAGATGTTAAGAAAGAAAAGAGGAGAGAAGTTGGAAATAAAGATTGAGTAAAGAAAACATTGAAGGAAAGAGGAAATGAAAAGAAAAAAATGCAGAAAAGATCAAAAGAAAGAAAGAAAGAAAGAAAGAAAGAAAGAAAGAAAGAAAGAAAGAAAGAAAGAAGAATTTTTTTTTGTTTTGTATGTTGTTTTTTTTTTTTCTTTTTTTTCTAATGGATAGACAGAAGTAAAGCAATAACTAAACAGGGAAAAACGAAACGAAGAAAAATAAAGAAAAAAAAAACAAAAAAAAGATGGAAGGAAAAGACAAAATGAGGGAAGAAACTAAAAAAGAAGGAAGACAGGGAAAAAAGCCTAAAGAAGAGTGAGAAAAGAAAAAATGTGAAGAAAAGATAAAAAGAAGAATAAAATAAAATAAAATAAAATAAAAAGGGAAAACAGTCACGAGAGAAAGCAGAAATGGAAAGAGCGAAAACAGTGGAAAAGTAAATAGAAAAAGGAAAGCGGAAAAGAAATCAAGTGAAAAGGAAAGAAGTAAAGAGAAAAGGGAAGAAAAAAGAAGAAAAAAAGAAAAAGGAAAGAGAAGAGTAAAAGAAGAGAATGAAGGAAAGAAAGATAAAAGAAAAAAAAAAAATAGAACGAAGAAAAGAGAAAAAAAGGAAAGAAATATCAGCAAGAGATGAGATTGTACAAATATAATAATTAAAGGATCTAATCTTGTTTATTACCAAGATTCCAACTGTTCAATCACAACTGAAAAATCGAAAACACAACGAATGACAGTTATTTTTTATCATGTTAAGTCGCAGCGACACTAACGCATGGTATTTCAGTTTTACTTTTGAGATTTTTCCGTAGGTAATTAATCAAAACACGGTTGAATTTTGAAGCAGGGGAGAAGCTGACAATTTGTTATTTCACGTGACTCGTTTCCGATACCTACTAGACTTTGATTTGACTGTTCGGGTTCATGGCTGTATACACTCTTATTCATTCAAACACACACTTTACCGGTCTGACAGTCGAATCTGCCCCGCTAATTGAAAACTCTGTTTCGCATCCAAGAGGTATTGTCTAATTAACAAAACTTTGCCAACATTTTCGGACCATCCAGCATGGACTTCAAAGAAAGGCCATAATGCTGTATGGAATTTATTATTTATTTTGACGGTGAATGAACAGAACGATTATTCAGCTCATATGCAAATCAGTTCTTCTTGTGTAAGTTGTCTTAGTTTGATATATACCCCTGACTTAGTACAAAGAAAGAATAAAAGTAGAAAAGCAACCGGACTAAATGAAATACTCCTAGAAGAATGGAAGACCACTATATTCAACGATATACTACTCCGGTACTATAATGCCGTATTTAACCAAAACACAATAGACAGATGGACAAAAGTATGTATCCTCCTCTTCCCTAAAAAGGGCGACCTCGGATTAGCCAAAAACTACCGAGGTATAACCCTTACATATATAGGGACCAAGATATACAATTTTCTACTATGCAACCGCATAAAACCAAAAATTGAGAAGATACTTATGAAGAACCAAAATGGGTTTCGGAGAAATCGATCCACAACATCACAAATTTTGACTATCTGTCAAATTCGTGAATGTGTACGTGCAAAAAACCTAGAGGCAATAATATTATTTGTCGACTTCTCCAAGATATTTCACTCCATACAAAGAGGGAAGATGGAGCAAATACTACTCGCCTACGACCCACGCAAAGAAACCGTTGCAGCCATAAAGATGCTATTTAGAAACTCGAAAGTAAACGTCCGCTCCCCAGGATGGAGACATAAACTACTTCAACATTGTAGCAGGGACTCTGCAAGGAGACACATTTGCTCATACCTCTTTATCATCTATCTAGACTACGTGCTTAGGACGTTTATTGATAAAATGAAAGACAACGGTTTCAAGCTGACAAAGGAAAGAAGCTGAATATACCCGCACAAAAAAATACGAACGCAGACTACGCTGATGACATAGTGCTTCAGGCAAATGCACTTGCCCAAACCAAAACCCTCCTATGTAGTCTGGAACGAGCCGCTTTTGACATTGACGTCCATGTCAACGCACTCAAGATGGAATACGTGTGCTTTAATCAAAGAGGTGACATCACCACACTAAGAGGTAGTTCTCTGAAACTAGCAGGCAAGTTCGCTTACCTAGGAAGCAGTGTCTCATCAACCGAGTCAGATATCAACACGCAACTAGCAAACGCAAGGATAGATATCGATCAAATGGAAGCTAGATCTGACCGATAAAATAAAACGTAGTTTTTCCAAGCAGCGGTCGTATCGCTACTGCTGTATGGATGCACTATATCAATGCTAACTGAATGTATGGAGAATGCTACGAGTAATATTGAAGAAGTCCTGGAGACAACACCCCGCAAGCAGCAGCTGTCCGGCCTCTTTCTACCACTCGCGAAAATATCCAAGTTAGACGAACCAGACACGTGGGACACAGCTGGAGAAGTAGGGACGAACACATAAGTGACATACTCATGTATACCCCTTCGCATGGACGAGCAAAGGCAGGACGACCAGCTAGAACCTATATACAACAGTTCTGAGCCGATGCAGGATGTAGCCCTGAAGACCTACCGAGTGCAATGTACGATAGAGAATAGTGGCGGGAGAGTGTCAGGAAAATCCACGCTGGCAGTGTGACATGATGGTGATGATGATACCAAGCAACTAGCGCAATTTATTCAATGTTATGATTCAACATTATTACCTCGGGTCAGATTCCACCTGGGATTAATGTCAATAAAGGATTACTCAACAATTTGCATACGTTAAGAACTTTAGTCTCAAATCAAAATTTACTTTAGAGTCATAGTCGTGTCAATCCTTTTTTTTTTTTTTTTTTGGTGGGTAGGAGTATCATCACTTAGCAGAGAATAGACAGCATATTGTGAACCCCATCGATAGGATTGCCGATATTAAAAGTGCGAAATATTTTAAATGGTCTTCTCAACTTCCCATGCCTGATTTTTTAATCTGGTTTTATTGGGGTGAATAAAGGCATCGAATACAAATATGCAACTTTGCATTTGCATTAAAGGTTTCTAAAGAGTATGGTTTTTATGCACTTAAAGGAATACAATGACAGAATAAAAACTTAGAAGGGCAAAGTTAATTGATGCATTCATCTCCCATTGGACTAGTTGGATGATAAAGTAGCCAATAATTTTTTTTTTTTTTTTTTTTTTGTGCAGGATACTCTCTGACTCAATAGAAAGTAAGATGAAGAGAAAAAAAAATCAAAGATGTGATAGAAAACAGAAAGCTACAGCGCAACTGATAAAAGAAAAAAGAGTGCAGTAATAAAAGGATAAAAATAAACCAACATTAGAGATAATTCAAATATTATTGTCTGCAATACGGAGAAAATTCAGCGTCCGGAATGAAGGCGCTAATTAGTTAGAAATTCAAGTTGTGATTCAAGTTTTAAGGTTTTTGTGAGCCTCTTTTTTATCTAAAAATTAACACTTTTATTTCCCTTGCAAATCAATCGATTTTTCCTTCCGTGAATCCCTCTTTTCCGACTCCATCGATGAGTAGAGGGACAGACTCACATTAGTAAAGCAACTGGTGAAGTAGTAGGAAAACTTCAAAATGAAAACATTGTCTTGAAACTGCACCACATAAAATCATTCATGGCAATTGAAACTGCCTCAGACGTAATTTAATTGCGGCTGTGATTCACAAATAATCTCAACTTATCTGCATTATGCAGATAAGCGGTGTGTATTTTAAAATGTCTGTAGCATGACCTGAGAATTATTTTTAACTCGTAAATTGGCATTTAGAAATACAAATTTGCAATAAGTTGGGGTGTGGGTTAATCCATCCGTGTACTTATGCAAATATAACATTCACAATTATGTATATACGAAATGCACTATGAATAGAGAATAAAATATTAGAAAACGCAGTGCGAAATAATCATACGAAAATTCAATCTCTGAAGTGAGAAGATGAATCGTAAAGAAATTCAAAGTATTCTAGATTATTCTTAGGGAAAAAAATACTCTAGAATTGACCGTATCCAAAATTGTTTAATACTTATCTATATTGCATAAAGGTTAAGAATTATATAAATGCTCGTGCGTGCGCGAACACACACAACCTCTCTCTTACTCTCACTCTCTCTCCCTCTATATATATATATATATATATATATATATATATACATTAAAAAAATCCAAAGCTATTCGATAATTTTTCAGTTTGATATTCCTTTTTCATTGCAATGCTTTGTTTTAAATGAAAACATTTGAAAATTTCATATTGACAAAATTTTAAAAAGTACTAAAGATAAAGAATAAATTATCTTTAAAACTTTAAAAATTATCTTTAAGATGAAGGAAAGAAATTGAATAAACAAGGAACAAAATAGTCTAAGAGAATTTTTATAATCTATAAATCTGGTTTTGACATATTTAATTTTATTTAATTTTATCTACTTTGCTTTTAAATGGTTCATTTTACTTTGAAATATACATGAATATGAAGAAGCAGATAGTAGAACCAATATACAGGTATATTTTTTGTTTTTATAAGAATCAGCTCCTTTCATATATTTGAATTGATCTCCGAATATGCTACATGTGTCTAGCTCATTTCTCCAGCAAAATAAAAATACACTTGCTTATATTTGCAAAATACTTAGGGACACCAGGGTTTGAAATAGAAACGAATTAGCTGTGAATTGACAAAGGGTTTTGATAGGCGGAAGGGGCTCAAACGAAAATGCCGTTAGAGAAGTGGGGGGGGTGAGAAAACAGGAAAGCGTGACTTGGCAGCCAGACGCGACAAGATAGACAGTCAGTTGACGATTAGTTAGGTCAAATTGAAAAAAGCTGAAAGTGCAGCTCCCAATCTGGTTTGAGTTCCGAAATGTGGTCTCACACCAGATTCGCACCTGTGATAACGAAACCAGTGAACAAGTACGTTATACTTACAACAAAAAAACTAGAAAGAATATTCAAAGCTTGGAACTGCTCATTTTCTCCTCGCACGATGTTATTTCTCTTTGTCCAGCTAACGCGGTTTACTCACTTTTCATACTGTGTTTATTTTTTCCAACGACTATATAAAAAATGTAGCAACGAATAAACGTTGTATTAGCGAACCAAGACATAGTATTGTGTTGTGACTTTTCTTAGCACGAGGTTCCAACTGCCAATTAAAACGCAGCGCTACATGCATAATACCGTTTGCCACATGGTGGTACAAATGGCTCTGCCTAGTAGTACTAGAAGTAAAATGTCTATTTGGACCGCACTGGCACTAACTTTCATATGAACACTATAGCGTTGCAAGGGTCTCTTTGTGCCGTGCTATGTTACAACCGTACATTTGGTGTGTAAGACGTCCTATTTAGAGAACAATAAAAACTTCTATTTAGGACGTATTAACGTTCACATAACACCGAATCTTTTCGTCTGCCTCGTGGGGACATCATCATCATCTGACCAGCCCCCGCAATCTGTTTGAAGGCCAATCACGTCTGGTAATATTGGCAACATTCACTTAACTGCTATTTTCAGTCTGATGTGCTAATTAAAGTATAACTCGTTCTATCAAGCCGACTGGATGAGATTTGGAAAACATTATTAACTCATACCATTCTCTTATAATGTTACAGTTGTTAAGGAAAACCTTCGTGTTATAAAAGCTTATATACTGCTTACAGAAGTTTCACCAGCACCAAAAATTACAATTTTGCTCAAAGTCCTCTGAGCACAAACAATCTTCCACATCGTTTTGAACAATTTCTGGACACATACGTCGTGCTGCTGCATAAAACTGCAGATCAGAATATCATTTGGAGGCGTCAAGTTGTATACAAAAATTGACATTGACTCTTTGAAATGTGTGGTGATGAGCCCGGATCAAAAAGAGTCTCAATATTATTTAGCGTTGATCATTTTGAGTTGCCCGTGTCTATAAGAGAGAGAGAGAGAGAGAGAGAGAGAGAGGGAGAGAGAGAGAGAGAGAGAGAGAGAGAGAGATGTTTAGCAGAAAAATTACATCGGGGAAAATATGTGCTACGATTTTCTTGCTGATCGGTACAGTAAAAGCAGACGCCTACTGGTACAGATTTTACTAGTATTTATCGACATCCATGTCTCACGAACCTGATTTTGAGTACATCACACACACACACACACACACACACACACACACACACACACACACACACACACATACATACACAAAAACATATATATATATATATACATATATATATATATATATGTATGTGTGTGTGTGGAAATTCATGTTCAGGCCAACGAATATTTATAATGTAGAATGTTAAAGAATAATTCTTAAATGTATCTAACTCATTCACACGCTCTGGTATCAAAGATGTCAAATCTCTTACACCAAGTAAAATATTCCCCTCCTATAGTAGAAGAATATTTTATGAAATTGATGTGTGCTACATCGCAACTGAAACAAGGACCATTCAATAAATAATTTGAATTTGTTTTTTCAAAAGTAAACATTTTTTCCAGAATATTTCTCCATAAATGTCCACGCAGCATTATTTGGAATCAGCTTAGAGCAAAATTTATTTTAATCCCGTAAGTAGCACTATTTTGAAGTTATTCATTATGGTGGAAAATAAGTGTTCTATAGGTTTGAATTGAGATTAATTACCATATTTTTGGTGGGTGAAAAGTGTCGGGTCAAATTAACAGAAAGAAATGTATGATGTGTACGATGAAGAAATATTTGCAAATGGGCAATTTTTTACAAGGTCGAAAACAGAACTGAGGATTAAGTCAAACTACAATGCTGAGCACACCTGAAATGGTGGATTAAGTCAATGCACCTAGCTTGGCTGGCATAAATGTTACAATTGAGGTCAATTCTGAACTTCTGGGGATATGTCTTGTTTCAGCACACATAATTGTGCAAGATGACTTTGCCTTTACTTAGGTTATGGTTTAGGGATTCCAAAAATTATTTCTGACTGAGCACAAAGAGAGGAGAGTCCAGCTATCCTAGCTGTACATCACTTACTTTGAAAAAAAATGGTGGAGACTTGCTAAAAAATATCAAATGTGAAGGAACAGGGGTTCGTTACTGATAATCGAAGTCTGTCATCAACTTTATTGGAGCTAAGAAGCGCAAACCATTTTGAGTTTACAAAAGAATGCGTAATATGCATGGAGAAGCATGTTTTAGTAAACGATGTTTGCAAATTATCTAAACAGGGATTTAACACTATCAGCCTGATCCAAAAAAGACATCAATTGTACTTTAAATACATTTACTCTCCGGTAGATAAATGTTCCTGACACAGGTGTCAATTGTCAGTAAAGAATGTTGACAGTAAAGACTGTCGACTGAAAGAAAGTAGACATTAAAGAAACTTGACAGAAAAGAAGGCTGGCAGTTTTCTGTGACACGAAAGGATCTATCGCTATTGATTTTTTTGAGAAAGGTACGAATGTATAGAGTTCCTCATATTGCCAAATCCTAAGAAAAGGGGAAAATGACGTGAAGAACAAAAGAGACCATTAATCTTTTATCAAGAAAATGCAAGGCCTCATATAGCAGCCAAGAACAGTGAAAACCATCTGTGATGTATAATTGGGAACAACAACCACATGGTCTTTACAGTCCAGATTTAGCTCTCTGTGATTTCCACTTGTTTGGCTCCCTCAAAGAAATTCAGTGATTATGATGAGAGTGTACCGTGAGTAAACAGCTTAAAAAAAGAATTCTATGTTGAACGAATACAAAAGATTGTTTTCCTATGGGAAAAATGTGATTTAAACAATGGAAATTATATTAAAGAATAAAGCAATTTTTCCTTGTGGAAATGTGAGTCGTTATATTGAAAAGAATCACCTGATTTATTGTTTGATCTTCTTTTAAATCAGGGAAACTAATTTTCCATTTACTAGAATCTGATTGTACCTCATGAAAAATCGATTACAGTTCTTGTTTCAACTTTCTTATTTTTGATAAGATATAGCTTGTAGAGGGAAACTTGGACAACATTATCAAAAGCATCCGGCCACTTTCCATTTTATTTACAATATTCTATTCTTTCATATTACCATTTTGTAGTGGCCAAGTTATACCAAAACTAGTTTAATTATCTCCCTTCATTGGGGAATACATCAATAACTCTATCACAACTATTCATTTTATGATATTTTGGCTAAGTTTTTATTATAAAAGTTATATCCATATATTAGAGAATAGATTTACCAATTTCATATCCTCTTCTAGAACTAATGCTGTTCTTTGAAAATTTCCAAAGTTTTTCTTATAGAGGACATTTTACATCTAAATGACTGATACTCAAGAGTTTTATTTTATAAAATATTTTTGTTTTTTTTTATCCAGATTTGTAGTCCTAACATTAATTATGAAATTACTTTATATATCCAGCTTTAAGCGCTCTGTATAAAACTAAAATTCAGCATTTCTAGCCAGTCTTCGCATTTTTTCCTTCTTGGATAGCTAAATTGGTTATGTAATTTTGCCACGATTATCGGTTTATTTTTTAGTGGTATTACATAACCTAATAATGAATAAATACTTCATGATTAAAATCACTGTGAGAAAAGTTTAATCATGAAAATATCCAAAACATTGCACCAAATCTTTTTTTAGTCTTCTACATGCTACGTTTGTCTTAATCATATCGGTTATTATATTTCCTATTTTAACTGATAATACAAAGCAGCAAGATCTGGTTTATTGATGGGATTTTTTTGTGTACAGCCATTAAAAGAAAAAAAAATTAAAACAAATTTTACCTGTTTATTGATTTTTTTTTACAAACAATATACTATACGAAAATGTTACTATATAGCAACAAAACCATTTCAATATATATATATATATATATATATATATATATATATATATATATATATATATATATATATATATCAATTCTTTATCTCTCTCACTCTCTCTCTCTCTCTATATATATATATATATAAATATATATATACAGAGAGAGAGAGAGAGAGAGAGAATGTATATATATATATATATATATATATATATATATATATATATATATATATATATATATATATATCCCCATTCTTTTTCCATCTTTAAAAGAGCTTTGACACTTAGTGTCAAATCTCTTCTAAAGAGGTAAGGTAAATTCACCAACAGTTGCTTTTACATGTCATTTCTCCTAATATACATTTTGATTATTTTGTGTGCTAACTCGATCGAAATTTTTAGTTCCCCTTGAACATGACGTCATTTTTTTTTTTAACTGAGTTTCTGGTTTACATATTTTAAGACAAGTCCTATTACCTCTCAAGAGGGACTAAAGATAATTGTTAGCCTTGGATCTTGTGAGCATGTCATCATACATCACTTTTCTATCCGATCATTCAAATTGGACCTTTTTATCACCTGCCATTCTGACACCAAAGACGTCTCGGTCTTTTAACTATCAAACTATCAAGACACACATCTCATCACTGTTCATGGAAATACCTTTGTCTCAGCCTGGAATCAAAATTTTAAATCTTCATAACTTTGTTCACCAAATAAGATAAGTAATACTTTTTATCATTTTGGAACCCCTTTTTCATATACTGCTTTTCCATGGAACAATGTTTACATTTCATGTATTGAGACACGTTTGACTTTTGTAACACCTATTCTAAATTACATACGTATGTATTTAGCGCCCCATATGCTTATTTAGTCTTTTCTTTCCTCCGTCTATTCAGTGTTAGTATACCATTAGATACGCTAATGCTACTAGTGGACCCATGTGAGTGGGGACACAACTAAATATTCTTCTTAGTACCAACTACATCAAATAAATTTTTGGACATTCCAGTTAAAACAGTTGAAGCTATTTTTTAAAAAAAATTAACGAGATAAATATTTATGTTGCATGCGTTTTAGTCTCTAAAAGTGGTCGATAAATGAATTTGGCTGAAATTTTTTAGAGACGACATACCTCTGCTAACAGTTTGGGGAATTTGAGACCCTGAAAGAGTTCCAACACCTGATCAATGCCATGAATCAAAAGTAATAGAATTACCACCGCAGAGTCTATGAAGTTAGCTTTCTTTGTGTTAATGGTCCGCTTCTTTGTGACACTTCAAGAGGCAAAGTAATAGAGGGCAATAACTGAACTTACCGTTCACAATTTATGACAATGCCAGTGACACGAAAATGTTGTATTAACCAACCGTTTCCAGGAATGATATAAAAACACAGATTTTAACGAAGGTTTACATATAAGTTTTCTTCTTCTGTCTTTCTCTATCTCTATGTTTGCCTTTGTCACTCTCCCTCATTATATATATATAAATAAATCAAAGTTGGTGACCGTAGTCTAGGGCAACCCAAAGGAACCCTTTTCATTACCTACTAAGCCGACGTGTAAGGGAAAAGCGCTACTCTTTTACCTCAATTGCTCTCCTTTACTCTTGATCCATACCTCTTATTGCAGAGTCTTAAGCAAGGAGCCATCAAGAACCATTTTTGGGCCCTTAGTAAAACTCGACAGGGGATTGAAGCCGAGTCTCCCGGATCATATAGATATATATCTATAATCAACAAATTTGGCTCCTGACATTTTTTAATATATTTTTCTCGTGAATAAAAAATGCCGTCAAAAAGACTGCAAGTAGCTTAGCCAGTTGATCACACACACACACACACACACACACACACACATATATATATATATATATATATATATATATTATACAAATAGACATAGGAAACCTACAGTATCTATTAAATTTTGTTTATTTAAATGGAATGTCAACGAGAGAGATTTTAAAATGATAATATATATATATATATATATATATATATATATATATATATATATATACGTTTTTTATGATACACCGAATAACGCAAACACACGATTACACCTACCCTTATATATATATATATATATATAAATATATATCATGACGTGCGGCTCTCACGGATATCCCTGACCCTCTCTCTCCACGCCTCCCTATCATTTATTGCCTCCGGCAGGTCTTCAGGGTTACATCCCGTATCATCACATAGCTGCAGTATGAATGTTCGAGCTGGTCGTCCTGCTTTTGATTGGCCATATGCGGGGTCCACAGGAGCACATCACTTACGATCTCGTCCTTGCTTCTCCAGCAGTGTCCGGCATGTCTGGTTCGTCTAGCTTTTTAAAGTTTTCGTGATAGGTGGTAGGTGGCCGTACAGTTGACGCCTTGTGGGGTGTTGCTGCCAAGGCTTGTTCAATATTGCTCGCAACATTTTTGTATAATTGCCGTCGAGCTTCTTCTCCAACTGTTTAGTCAGTGTCCAAGTTGTGCATCCCTACAGCAGTATCGACACGACCGCAGCCTTGAAGAAACTGCGTTTCATTTTATCGGTCAGGTTTGATTTCCATATGATCGAAAGGCTATCGATAGCTGTCCATGCCTTCGTTAGCCGTGTGTCGATGTCTTTTTCGGTTGATGAGACGCTGCTTCCTAGGTAGGTGAATTTGTCAACCAGTCTCAGGGAGGTTCCGTCTAGTGTGGAGATGTCGCCTTTCTGATTAAAGCACATAAATTCAGTTTTGTGTGCATTGACATGGAGTCCAATGCCTGCAGCGGCTCGTTCCAAACTATGCAGAAGCAGCAAGATATTATTTAATTAATTCCGTTTCAAAACCTTGGAACATTCCTATTTTGTTGTAATATAATGGCGAAGGGATTTTGTTTTATATATCTTGCCTTTGGGTTTAGTTAGGCAGAGAACCTTTCGGCTCAGTGCATGGGTTAGTTAGGTAAAAACTTGAGCGCAGGTGTTAACGCGCGTGCGGGTAGGATGTGTCGTTCACAAATGTCAAAATAAAAATCCCAGGTAGAAAGGTTGACCAGTGGATGTGAATGACGTCATGCACCGGAAGCGCGCGCGGAGGATTTTGAGTTCCTGGCTCGGAAGAAGACGGTTGACTTCCGCTTGCTTGCTGCGGCCTTGTGGCGGGTGCTCTCGTGATGGGGTGCAGATGGAAAAGTCAGCATAGAACGAGTGTATATCTCTCTCCTTATGTCGAAGAACCTTTAAACTCAAAGGTCATAAAAAGTTTCGTACCTGAACTAAGAAGTCGTAAGTGTTTTTCATGTTTCGGTTTTCCTATGTTATATATGAACATTATTTGTACATTTCACATATCAGTATCATGGGTATGTTACATTGTGATCTAATGTTTTTCTTTTTTTTCCATGCTAATAACTTTATATCAATGGTAGAGTAACTGCCTTAAGTTTTGTTTGCAAGCGCAGACCATGATAAGAATAAAAGACACTGAGAAACCAAGAGAAAAAAGATAAGATCATAAAAAGGCAAAGATCTGTGGTCATTTACCAAACTTATGTAAATAATACCTTACTGATAAAATAAGCACGATATATATATATATATATATATATGTGTGTGTGTGTGTGTGTGTGTGTGTGTGTGTGTGTGTTAGCATATGAAAAATAGAAAAAGTATGAATAAGTATAATTTTGTTATTTTTACCAAGTGCAACACGCTGTCGTGTTAGTGAAAACTGTTTTGAATTGAAATAATCTCAACTAAAACTTTACAATTTGTGTTATGAAGTCTATTTAATACTGTTTTCCTATTTATCGTGCTCTTTTCATATGAGGATTTTGATAAAAATGAAGTAGTTTTTTTTTTGTGTTTTGTCAGAAGGTGCTTGTTAGATCTCTACTACCCATCTATATGTCTAACAGATCGGTTTGTCTACCATAATCACTTTACTTATATGATTGTTTTTCACACCAGCGATATCAGATGGTTTTCTACAAGAGTCTGAGTGACAGCAAGTCTTCTCAGGTCTCCAGGACTCATCTTAGTATACTGGCCCAACCTAATAATCTTGTAGTTTCTCTTAATTCCAAGTCTTCCAGTCCCTTTATAAGGCTTTGGTGACTCTACCGAATGCACTAATTACAACTAGCATCAGAGTAACAATCAAGTTTCATTTTTTTTCAGTTCTCCAGCAAGAATTAGGTACTCATCTCTCTTTTTGCTTTCTTTCAGTTTTACCCTGTGGTAGCCGGAACAGCACAGTCAAATATTCAGCAGGTTATCTATTTTTGTTAACTTTCACTAGGCATGGTCGTCTGGCGTAAATTAGATGATCCGTTTGCATCTCAAAATCCCAAAGAATGTTTCACATCTCATTTTCCAGGATAGATTCTGAGTTGGGCATATACCATTTGTTCTTATGGTCATATTTTAACTTCTTGCACGAATCCCTATAGATAACATTCCCCACCCTGTCATGTCTACTGTTATATTCAGTTTGTGCTCATTTACTGCATTCGCTTATTATGAGATTGATTGTTTCTTTTCTATCACCTCATAATCTAAATCTGCTATTTTGTTGCATCAATCTATTCTTGCTTTGACTTTGTTCGTCCTTGAGACATTGTTTTAGTCTGCTAACCAAAAAAATCCAATTTCTCTCAACAGGTTTCCCTTTTTTCAGTCACGTCCAAGTTTTCTCAAGTGATATTTCGCTTTTTTTTCAAGTTGAAAGTTCATACACTTGTATTTCCTCCCCATTTTTGTTTTCGGATCATTTTTGTAATTTTGATGCTCGTATTGTCTTTATTATTTCTGGTGGTTGTAATAAATCTCCTCCGCGCTTTTTTTATGTAGTCCTCTAGTAATTATATCGATATATCGACGCTATCTTGAATTCAAGCAAATCCTCACTATACTTCTTTTCTTGGCACATATTGTCTGTTTACATCTTCTCCGGAATGTGCGACCTTATGCATCTTCATGCCTTTCTTTTTCTCTTTGGTCCATTTATTAAAGTTCTTCTTTAGACCATTTTAAGAATGCTCTCGAGTATATTACCAGGGGAACACCCCAGATTTTTATTCCTTTGATGAGATTTCTACTGTGTAGTTTTGTTTCAAGTATTTTCCTCGTTTTCTTAGGGGATTCTTTTTTAAATTATTTTCTTTCCTTGCCTCATATTTGATAGTGCCTGCTTCCAATATTCCCAAGTATTTGTTTCTATTTCTCCGAGCATTCTGATCTTTTTATTGATTTGGTTGTTCTATTCCTTCGGTCATTTGTTGTTTTCCGCTTTTCCCTTTTAGTATAACACATTTTTCAATGGCAAATTCCATCTCTACGTCGTAACTGTATATCCTCATTGCCAGTATTAGGGTTTCAGATTCATTTTCGATTTTTGACTTCATCGGATATCTTGAACATGTTCAGACATTCTATTATGTAAGTTTGTGCGACAATATCATTAATCATTTTGTAGTCAATCCACGCCATAACGTTATTTTTTCGTCTTGTTTTGCTCTCCTTGAGAATGTATTGATATATGTCTTGTAATTCTCCTGTACCTCTGGTCCCCTTAGCACATCTTTTCTGTTCCATGGGGAATAGTCATAAGCTTATTAGCGAATCGTATTAACATTATATCCATTTCAAATTTACTTTCAATTTCTTATCATCGTTCATCAGGTATTTACTGAAGATCAAGTGTAAGGGATTTTGTAGATTATATGTACACAATTTAAATTATGTTTTGAGACCTATTTTGGTTGATATATTTTCGTCACATAGATAGTACTTTCATAAAGAGATGAGCTGTTCCGCTAAGTGCAATTTTTGTATTTTCTATGGGCTGAAACTGCTAGATATGTTGTAAACTTGTTTATGTGTTGCCTCTATTACTGGCTGTGGTTGCTTTAAAGTGGCATTTTTTTCATTTGTATTTGCTAATCTTTTGTATTTACTCATTTCATTATATTCTTTGACTGATATATAATTATCTGTTTGCATTGTCATAGCTTTTTGAAAACATTTTTTTCTTTTAGTGCTAATCAAGACATCTGTTCTATTGCACTTTTATTATTCAATTACTTTGAATAGCAAAGTCCGATAGATTATTATTAAAAATGAATGGTTACCTGAGACTATAAACCTGTGTTTAATTTGTTAGATAAAAATACTTGAAATCATATAATTCTTTAAAGTTATTTATATCACATTTGAGCATTAAATAAGCTACATTATTCTGATATGTTTTTACCTAAATAAACTAACTCAAACCAAACCAAATAATTGTTTATCTATGTCGCTAAATTGTTTTATTTTACCTTATCTTTATATCACCATTACATTATTTATTGCAACACGTTTTCCGACATTTATATGGCGAATCTACCGATTACAAAGCAAAACTAATAAAACTAAATCCTTGTCATTAAGGATATGGATTATTCTGCCATTTGTTCACTTTAGTGAATAAGGTGCATTCTGTGGCATCCACCCAAAGTAATATTCACTTTGAAAGTTTATTTGAAACAGAACAAAAGAATACGCACCAACCATGTCAGAGGTGTATTTTAAGAGACAATATATAGTTGGTATTTTAGCAGGTACTTAAATTTCGCATCAGAGTGTAACTGGGAGAAGTATCAGTAAGTGTAATCTTACTACCAGATAGGGTAGTAATCTTAACACGCTGCAAAGGATGCAGTCGATGTATTCTGAGCTATGTTGACAGCGATTTATAGGTGTTAATTTCACGGCATGTAAATCCTTGCTCGCTTTTTTTCGAGAATGTAGGCTTCCTCTTCACAATAATTACTCACAGGTCCACTCACAACTGGATTGTGATTCTCTGGACTGTATCGAGCTATGTGTAAAATAGAACTATTCAATCATTTACCAAGGATAGTTATGAGTTACATGAAAATATATAGCAATAGGCAAAGTATTTATATTAAATAGGAGTAATTGATGCATAAAATTATTAGCACAGGATAGCAATATCGGAAAAATACTGTGTGCCAGCAAATTACTTTTATTAACTCGTTTAAAAATAAAGTTACTTACAATCTGTTCGCTTACTATTTATATATATATATATATATATATATATATATATATATATATATATATATAATAGTCGTAGAATATCTCACACCAGCTGATATGCCATATAACAACATAACCAACCAACCAACCAACCAAGTGGGTTATTTTATACTGAAATCAATGAAACAAAGTCATTCTATATACACCAGCTGATATGCCATATAACAACATACCCAACCAACCAACCAACCAAGTGGGTTATTTTATACTGAAATCAATGAAACAAAGTCATTCTATATACATCCATAATTATATGTTCTACAAAAATCTATCTTCACATTGTATACATGTAAAAAGAACACACTTCGTTGCAACATAACATTTTTCAAAGAGTTCGCTGTCATTTTTGAAGTCAGACACTTGATAATAGTTTGCTATGCTACTATTTTAAGAGACAATGCAGTGACATTTCCAAAAGTTAATGGAAAAGCTAAAAGTTTGCTGGCATCGTAAGTTATTGCTGGGGTGCTTTGAGTGCATGGTTATGTTGGTTTGATCCCGAAGGTACGTAACTGATTTCCCATAAAGCAAGAGTGCTGCACAAAGTCATTCTATATACACACCCAGACGAAAAATGTTTGGTTTCCCCGGTATTCCACATATTGAAGCACTTCAGATGCCAAACCAAGAACTTAGATCCGTATAGCAGGTACTGCCTGGTAGGAAAGGATTCTGAAGAAACACTCAATACCACCCATGAATATTGTATATTGCGTCTCTATTAACCCGCAAATATCGACCGGCAATCGACGGCGGAATGATTACCCGGAAACCATATGTTACCACAGAGTCATCATCTGTGAAAGGCACTGTTAGCAGAATAACTGTTTTTTGTTGATATTATTTTTCAGTTTACTTTTTTGCAGGATGCATAATATCATGTTCTGTCTTAGGATCTTAGCTTGTAGAACGGGTATAAAGCTCTCTTCTACGTCAGAATCACTTAGTAGCAACCCTTGATCCTAGTTAGAGAAAAGTAAACTTTATTTGTTGCCACTTGATACAATCTACATGAAATTAAACCCGTCATATTAATAAGAGTCTATACTTTACATTTTCGTTGTCCTTTTTACAAAAATTCAAATACAGATTTTTCGCATTTTGATTTTAAGAAATCCATATTTTCCAAGTAGATATATCAGATTTTCGATATATAATGGTATCTATTTGATACTACTATTATTTTTAAGATGCTAACGGCATAGCAGACTGAGAAATACAGATAGTGTCATGCTGGAAGATGATAAAAAGTCGATTATTTCTTGTGCGGTATTCCGGTGCAACTATAAAAGTTCACAAATAGACTAAATGCGATCATCATGATTTTTTTTTTTATCTTGCTTCAAATAAAAATGCTATTTTCCCATAAGAGCCCAATATTTACCGGGAAGGTAAATAATGAAGAGTGTATTCTAATGAAAAGTTATATTTAACCATGACAAATAATATTCCTTTTTTTGCTTATATTATTAAAGTTTTATAAAATTCTTCACGATTGAAAATCTATCCGGTGACATCGCAAATATATTTGACGTTGGATATTTAATATTAAAAGCATCACTCAGAAGAGTTCAGAAATACTGAATCGGGCATAAAAATGGAAAGTCTTATTTCTTAAAACTCCATTTTAGAGTTAACTTTCTTAAGGTGAGTCAAAGGTTTTAGGCTGACTTGCCAAGCCTGATAATTCTTGAATTATTTGGTTAAAATACTGAGATTGACTGCACCTTAATCGTTCTCATCTTGTACCTCCAAGAATTGTAATTTTGGAAATAAAGCCTTCATGTTTCTCATAACACATTTTTGTTTGCGTCCATGGCGTTATGGCACAGTTCAAGCTTCAGTGAACAGCCGCTAGTCTAAATTCTCGCACATCATTCGATTAAGACGAACAATACATTCTGCAGAAGGAAGAAGGAATTTCCATAAGTTCATTCTTTCGACAGGTCTTACGGAGATAGCCTGTGATTGCCCATCCGAGATGTGACAGGGCCTGACGGATTTCTTGATTTACACACTGTATTGTAGTGACTGGAGTACGAAAAGAAAATAGTTTACATGAACTTGTTAGGCTCCAATCTATGGTTTAATTCAGATTCCACAAATGATTTGTAATCGATTGGAATACTTGATGACATATAACTTTAGATCATTTGAATTAAATAGGGATACTCAAAACTCTAGATATGAGCGTAAGTCATTTGTGTTAGAATACTTGGTATCATATATCTCTGTATAGAAAAACAAAAAAACAAAAACTCTGGAACAACTAACCAAAAATGTCAGTTTGAATGTACAATTAATGTAATTTCCTTACCTGAATCCTAAAATAAGCCTTAATGCATTGACATGCCGTCAAAATTAATCAAACTAACATTTAACAAAAAAAAAAAAAAAAAAAAAAAAAACAACCCTGATAAATTGATCGATCTGAAGATAGTCAATTGCACAAAAACTCGTTGTATTTTAAGTCTTAAAGAAGTTTAATAGGAAATGTTTTATTTAATATACTTTCAGGAATAAAAGATATTTAATTTGTTAGTTGGATTTTTGTTAGAATTCGGACAAGAATTGCCAGCAGTGATGAATTTTTGTTCGCTGAATCACATTTAATTGAAAATTGATATCAGTAAAATAACTATAGAATTAGATTTGGTCAGCTATTGTTTTGACCTGGCTTTGATACCAGTAGATTATGCTGGAATTTTCTGACGATATATCTCTGAGCAAGACCAACGAAAATGAAATGAAACAATTGATAGAAGTAAACAGCTTATCCAATTCCAAGTTTGTAGTGCAATGACCCTCTTGTATTTTCTTAAGTGATATAGCATCAGTAAGATCAGTTGTCTTTTAGAAACAGAACCCTAGGGGAGGATTTGCTGAAAGTAAGAAGAGAGAGAGAGAGAGAGTGAGAGAGAGAGGATGAAGATCAATAAATAAGAAAAAGAAAGAGAAAATATTAGAAAAAAGTTTCGATGAGTAAAGAATATATATATATGCGTGTGTTCTGATAGATTAACTGGTGGTTACATCCCAATTATGTATTAAATGTTTTGGTTTCTTTGTTTAATGGCATATCAACATTTGCGGGTTATTTAATGCCACAGACATCCTAGCGGAAGAACAACAGAGATACTATTTAACCCATAGTTTGGAGGTAAGAGGGTTCATGCCTTTAACAAAGGTATTAGTTCAAACGTGAATGTAGCAGCGTGACTGGAGTTCGAACTAAATCATTTTGAGGCCACTGCGGAACACTTTAGCCAAAGGTTTAGGTTCTAATTTAGTAAGATTATTTAAAGCACAATTGTCGTTTGCTTTTGGTATTTCAATAAAGATCTTAATGCAACTAAATTTCTAGGCCAATCTTAAATGGAATTTCGAAACACTAGCGTCTCGCTTTATCAGTGAGGCTTAAAACACGCTGACAATTCTGCTGCAGAGGGGTAAGACATCCGACTTTTCGAGAAATTGTTATCCTTAGGGTGACACTAAAATACATCTGTGCTAAGACTCCAGTCCTGTATATCGGGTGAGTACTGCATATCCCTGTATATGTTACGACTTGGTCTACTCTGACAAAGTATAATTGTATATCTTTATATCTCATCTATGGGTTAAACAGATATGTCTAAAACGTATTCATATCCAATAGAACCTCTTAAAAAACAACTAATAAAGAAAAAGAAGGTAAATATGAACTTTTAGTAAGACGTGACTCCCTTACACGATATGACATGCTCTTAAAATGCATCGATCGATCAGTTAATCAACACCATTTTCTATTGCGCATTAACATTGTTGAGCTCCGTAAAACATACATGATAGAAAAAAATATCATAGCAATAGAATCAATGAAAAGCTTATATTAATTAAATGTCTGGCAGCCATTTATCAGGAATGTTTGACTGGAGGTAAGCTAATGGTGGCCTAAATTCATTCTAACCAACAGTTATCGAGAATCTTTATAAGCAAAAGATATCAAATGTCATCCGGTAATTAGCTAATTAGCACGTACACCACTTACTGGGAATACATTATCATATACTGCTGATTAGAAAGCAGAGAAATTGTACCTTTAGTGAATCAATCAGAAAGTGATTTCAGCTGTAACAGCATGAATAAAGCGCAATACAACTTTAGAAAAAAAATCAATAATCGGTAATTCTAATAATATTCGAATGTTTATTTCTTTGCTTTATTATCAGATTTACACTTAACTTTTGTGGACATTGTCTTCATTTAACTGAATTAGAATAAAACTGCTAATACTATCAAACAAGAATTTTAAAGTAATCTCAAAACTTTTACTGCTGCGTCGTTAGTTGCCATCGAACAGTGATTTTCAAACAGTTGTCTGGAGACCACTGGAAGAGTACAATTTTCTGTGTGTATATGTACATGCATGTAAGTAAGAGTATGAATGAATGATGGAATAGTGATTATTATTTAAAAGTAGTATTTTGATCAAAACATTTTCTTTCAAATAATTGATTAAAATAAAATATCACTCCATCAACCAAGCAATCAATCTCTCTCTCTTTTTCTCTCTGTCTCTGTCTCTGTCAATGCCACTGTCTCCCTCGTCCTCCCTCTCTCTCTTACTCTCTTTCTCTCTCTTTACATATATACAAGGATCATTAAATAAATTTCCAGACATTTGTCGTATGGGCACTTTTATTGATAGTAAACACATGAAACTCTAGTCCCCTTCGAAGTAATCTCCTCCGGCTGTAATGCATTTGTTGTACTGTTCCAACAACTTCTGGAAGGCCCCATTGAAGTCTTCTTGTATGAGCGTGTCACTGACCTTCGTCACAGAATCTTCCATCTCCTCAGTTGTCTCATAACGACATCTTGTGAGCTTAGGGAATAACCAAACGTCAAAGGGGGGAAGGTCTGAACTAGAGGGAGGTTGAGGAACTGTCTTGATGCCCATCTTGGTCAAATAGTCTGTGACAATGACGGAGTTGTGGACTGGTGTATTGTTCTGGTGAACAGATTTGAAGAGTGCTGGCCTCTTCCGACGGAATCTCTTCCTGAGCTCCTTTAAAACCTCAAAATAGTAGCCCTAACCCTAACCCTTTTGGCCAATCAACTCTTGTATATTGAGTTCCTTACTCCTCACACACCTTCATTATCCCTTACTGACTCCCTTCCTTGAATCTCTTATGCCACTCAGAAACCGATGCTCGATTCATACAAAATGGTCGAAAAGCAGTCTGAAACATTCCATACGTTTCTGTGGCATTTTTTCCAAGTTTAAAACAGAATTTTATTGCATATCACTTTTATTTTTATGTAAGTTTCAACTTAAAACTCGGGACAGAAATATCACTGACCATTGAATTAGAGCATAGATTTCAATCTGATTATAATACGTACGTATTTATCTCTTACATCTTTGTTGTTTAATAGGGCCCAGTCATAGTGTTTGGTGTGGGCCCTATTAAACAACAAAGATGTAAGAGATAAATACGTATTAGAATTAAGAAACAGATTCGAAACACTACAAGAAAAGACGGAAAAAAGTACACCAAACGACGAATACGAAAATTTCGTCAATGCACACCTCGAGGCAGCAGCAAAATACATTCCAACAAAACTTAAAACTAAATATAGAGTCCCATGGGAAACTTTAGCGGTGAGAGAAAAACGTGCACTAGTGAAAACAGCCTCCAAAAACTATCGAACAAACCCAACAAACTCAAATGCCTTAAAACTAAAAACGGCACAATATCAATTAGCAGGCATATATATAAAGGAACAGACAGAATACATTCAAAATCAGATAGATAAGATTAGAGACTCGGTGGAAGAGAGACAATCTAGAATTGCCTGGCAAACAATAAACGAAGTGAGCAGAAGAAAGAACACAGCCAAAGCAAAACTTAAAGCAGCAAACCAACAAGAAAGAATAAAACTGTGGAAACAGCACTTCGAAAACTTACTTGGAAACACACCAAAAATAACGCATGAACCAATCACCAGAATAATTAGCAAACAATTAGACATTAAACTTGGACCGTTCACACAAGAAGAACTCGACTCGGTTCTCAGAAAAATTAAAAATAGGAAAGCTGCAGGGCTGGACGAAATTCCCCCGGAAGTATGGAAGACCAGACAATTCGACGACATACTGCTCCGCCACTGCAACGCAGTGTACAATCAAAATCCGATAGATAGATGGATGAAGGGATGCATACTCCCCTTCCCTAAAAAGGGGGACCTAGGATTAGCCAAAAACTACCGAGGCATAACACTTACATCCATAGCTGCCAAAATCTACAATGCCCTACTACGAAACCGAATAGAACCCAAAATCGACAACATACTTAGAAAAAACCAAAATGGCCTCCGAAGAAATAGATCCACGACCTCACAAATATTAACCATCCGCAGAATCCTTGAAGGTGTACGGGCAAATAACCTACAAGCGACATTAATATTTGTCGACTTTACCAAGGCTTTCGATTCCATTCACAGAGGAAAAATGGAACAAATACTACTAGCGTTCGGCATACCTAAAGAAACCGTAGCGGCAATAACGATTCTCTATAGAAACACTAAAGTAAAAGTACGATCACCAGATGGAGACACAGAATACTTCGACATTGTAGCAGGAGTACTACAAGGGGACACGCTGGCTCCGTACCTCTTTATCATTTGTCTACACTACGTACTTAGAACATCGATTGACAAAATCAAAGAGAATGGCTTCGAACTGACGAAGAAAAGAAGCAGAAGATACCCCGCAACAACAATTACCGACGCCGACTACGCCGATGACATAGCGATACTGGCAAATACACCTGACCAAGCCGAAACACTTCTGCATAGTTTGGAACGAGCAGCAGCAAGCATAGGCCTCCATGTTAATGCACACAAAACGGAATATATGTGCTATAACCAAACGGGGGACATCTCCACTCTAGAAGGAATCCCTCTTAAACTAGTAGACAAATTCACGTACCTAGGAAGCAGCGTCGAATCAACCGAAAAGGACATCGAAACGAGGTTAACGAAAGCATGGACAGCTATCAATAGGCTATCGACTATATGGAAATCAGACCTAACCGATAAAATGAAACGCAGTTTCTTCCAGGCAGCGGTCACATCGATACTGCTATATGGATGCACTACATGGACGCTAACAAAACGGCTGGAGAAGAAACTAGATGGCAATTACACAAGAATGCTGCGTGCAATCCTGAACAAGTCCTGGCAGCAACACCCCACAAGACACCAACTGTACGGCCACCTGCCCCCTATCACGAAAACTATTCAAATTAGACGAACCAGGCATGCAGGACATTGCTGGAGAAGCAGAGATGAACTCATAAGAGATGTACTCTTATGGATCCCCACACATGGCTGCGCAAAAGCAGGACGACCAGCACGAACGTACATTCAGCAGCTATGTGAGGATACAGGTTGTTTTCCTGAAGACCTACCTAGGGCGATGAACGATAGGGAGGAGTGGCGAGAGAGGGTCAGGGATATCCGTGCTGCCAGCACGATATGATGATGATGATAATACGTACAAAATATAGATTTTTATTATTACTGATTAAATGAGATAATTCAATAATGAAAACAATCAACATCTCGAACTCTATCGAATCCTGCATAAGTAAGTAGAAAAAAAGCAGGTGAAATTCTTCAGTTATTTTTATATTCCACCTTGTTGACTTCATACACATTCCATTGTTGAAATGTAAATGGCTTTTTGAAAATAATTTTTTGAAATTTAAAACTAATCTGAGAAAAAAAATATTAAATTTTAAATATCATTAAAATGTTTCGAATTAAACATTAACTTTTATAAATAGTATTCAAAATGTAAAGAAAAAAAGAAGAAAAATTTACATTTTTATCTTTTAGCTTTTTTTTTATTATAAGGAATTTTTTCTTCGATTTTTTTTATTGCATTTAAAAAAAACGTCAGAAATTCATCTTATATGATTCGCAAAAGAACCGCAAATTACATCACGCGCAACACCTTTAGCGGAGGTAGAATGTTTTAACGATTCTCATTTCTCTTTTCATTTAACAAATGAAAAATAATTTAAATGAACTTAACAAGACAGAACATCATATATTTGGGTGGTTAGTTGTGTTTTCTGGTGTATTAATACTATTAAATCATTTCATGCCAAATCTTATATATTAAAAGTAGAGTTTTTTTCGTAACATGATATTTACACAAGACGGTTCATTTGTTCGTAAGCAGGTAAATGGTTTCAGCTAAAATATATGATTAAATGTTTCTATTTAACCCATGGATGCGACTCTAACAATCCAACGACATGTTAAAATGATCTTATGAAGGTTAACTATAAAAGAATAAACGTTAACAGGTATCTCAACTATTAATAAAATCATCCTGTGTACAACTTGTATGTTTTACATATTTGTACGTTTTCTTACCGTCGGATTTACAACGGTTTTCACACACACACACACACACACACACGTGCACACACACGTGCACACACACAGACACACACACACACACACACACACACACATATATATATATATATATATATATACATATATGTATATATATATATATATATATATATATATATATATATATATATATATATATATATATATATATTTTAGGATAATACTGTATGCATTTCGTTAATGTATTTACATTATCAGAATATAAACGAATTAATAACTTGAAACGTATTTTATACTGAAAAGCAGAAAACTGTGATAATTTATGTTGACTCCAAAAAGAACAAGATTTTGCTCGTATTATTATGACGTTAGACAACTATAGTAGCATAAGAATTTATTTTTTCCAAGAATCTTTATTTCTTTATACACTCGAATTACATATGGTTACCTTCCTTGAGAATATTTTTGTCAGCCTATGGAATTTTCCGACGACTTTCGTGTATATATATATATATATATATATATATATACGAGGGTCGGCGGAAATATATATATATATATATATATATACATCTTCTGTGTGCGTGTGTGTGCGTGTGCGTGCGCGCATGCAGATACATACGCAAAATCATATACATGTATATAGATAGATATGCATAAAATGTTTAGACTGTAAGGTAATTGAATAAGAAGACAATTTAGAACATCGCAAGCACACACACACACACACACACACACACACACACACACACACACACACACACACACACACACACACACACACAGCTGTGTTCAAGTGTATCTAGAGAGTAGCTGGCTTTAGAGTCTGCAAGAAGATAACGATTTTCAAGTGCAATGTTCTCCGTCTCCTAATTTACCGTTTAGAAAGCTGACAGGACAACATCACCATTGGGCAAATCTGGAAGCTTTCTCGGCCAAGTAATTTCGCCGCCTTATTAAGATACTGTCTACACATAATCTTCCAATGAAAATCTTTCAATAATGAAAGGAGCTTTGAACATGCAGGTAACCGTCAGCTGAAGGTAATGGTTTGGGAATGTTTGTAGCATTTTTCTCCGTTCTTCAACCAATACAAATTAATACTTGACATCCCAAGAAAAGACAAGCAATGCTCGTTCAAAACTAATATTGTGGAGCTGTTTATTTTTCTTTCTCAAGTATATATATATATATATATATATATATATATAGATATATACATATATAGATATATGTATATATATATATATATATATATGGGAAATAAATTAATTTTCATGGTAAAGGAAAGTGATATTTTTGAGTAAAAAAAAAGGACTTCCATAAGCCTAAATATTATAATCTGCATTTTTGCAGTTTTGACCAATAAATTTCTCCATTCAGGTAGCCGAATTTTCGTTGACTATAATACTTTTTGGGGTGTCCTCGTGGTGTAATGGTTAAAGCGATGGACTACGGAATCGTAGTAAGCAAGTTCGTACTCCAGTCGCGCTATTACGTTCACTTTCGGCCAAATACCCTTGGGAAAGGTATGAACCCCCATATCCTTCCAGCTATGGATTAAATAGCACCATTACTGTTCTTCTAGGAGAATGGCTTTGGTATTAAATAACCTAGAGAGGTTGATATGCCATTAAACAAAGAAACCAAACCTATAATACTTTTTCGCAAAACTCTTACGATCAAACCCCTAAATGGTTTTAGAAATCATCTCCCTCCGAGATTATTGGCAACATATTTTTCTAATTAGAATCATAAATAAATCAATCCACTTTTCATCTTATTTGGAGCCTCTTGAAATCTTATAAATAGAACGAAATATATGCTACTTTTCATTATTCAATTATTATTAGGCTTTATTTTTATCACTTTTATATTTTCTTCGATTGAGTGAATTTCAATAACTTTTCACGTTTAGTTCCTTAGAATGTATTTCAATTTGACATTACTTAACTATACCTGTTTCCAAATTATCATATTTTCTTGTTTATTTTTACGATGGATATGCTTGAACGGATAAAACATTCCTTACAACTGATTACTATCGTCAAGCATTTCATAAAAAAATTATCGTCATGAATATACTTTCGAACTACATAAGCACACACACTTACACATTTATTTTACACAGAAATAATATATTGTCTAGGTAAAATCGATGCAAACGAAGGATGAAAGTATATATATATATTTTGGTTACAACATCAGATATTTCGGAAAAAATTAAACGCCCTTCATCCTTAGTAGCAATATCACGCTTGAAACATTAAATACAAATAAAAACCACGACTCTATCTTTTATATTACTTTTGATAAAATATGCAAAATAGCTTTTCACTATGAGACTTTTTTTGTCTCGCATTAGGAGAGGAGACATATGGTCTTTTATTCTTGGTGGGAATATCGGAAAAAAAAGTTAAATGCCCTTCACTTGTTGACATACTCATCCACACAGCTCCTACTGAAAGAAGAAAAAAGTTTAAGAAATTAAAAATTTCAACTTCAAAGAAAAAAAACAAAACAAAAAAACAAAATATATATCTAAAGTATGATCTAGATTTTTTAATATGAAAATCCAAACTGGGATCGAGATAAAAATATATCTTTAAAAGCGTTAGGATAAACTTTCTCAACTCAGCTAGCATGGTTTTCGTCCTTGGAAGAATACCTGATCACATCTATGACGAGAGCACTATAATAATCAACAAAACTAAAGTATAAGAATGGCGTTTATTTATAAAAAAGACGATGAAAGGTTTCCATGAAACTTTCTCGGGGAACACAGTGCAATCGCCATGACTTGATCATGTTTTATATATATATATATATATATATATATATACATATATATATATATGTGTCTGTGTGTGTGTATGTGTGCGTGTGTGTGTGTGTGTGTGTGTGACTTTTTTTGTTGTAGGTCCAATGAGAGAAAGACATTTTAAAATGAGTAATGTTTACGCAGAAGTTTGTTTTGTTTTTTTTTTAGGATTTACTTATTTATTTGGTTCTCTGAGAGAACATCTATGACAGAAGGCCTTTTTATGGGGTCCACAATGAGACTTGAACTTACTCGTGTTAGCAGTTTGAATTGTTTTCACTTGGTTATTGAGTTTTAGTCCGCTTCACCCCTCATTTGCTTTTTGATATCAAAAGCAAATGAGGCGTAAAGTAGACTAAGGTAAGCACATTGAAAGAAAAGGAAAAGAGTGACATCTATAAAAAAAAAAAAAGCATAACCAACTGAAAACAAATTAAAATGAAAACATGAGTGAGCACCCCATTAGCAAGGCGTTGTGCCATGTAAGTAGTCTGAGAGAACAATATGTGCATAGATAGATAGATAGATAGATAGATGTTTGAGTGAAGGTAAACATCTAACATTACAAAGAGTAATCATGCAGCGTGGATTTCAGTTCTTATTTGTATTTAAAAAAACCATATACTTGATATTCTGCGTTATTCTCCCATAAATACTGCACACGTTATGCATACTAATATATATATATATATATATATATATATATATGGTGTTATTTTTCTCTTAATTTCCTACTAAAAATAGTATATTATCGTTAGTTTCAATAATACCTTGCTAAGATATATAAATGTGATTAAAAACACTGAGAATTATAAATCATTTTTTTTACAAACTCTTTTTTTGTCCGTGTTCAGATTTGAAACACTATATTGATAATTTAACTCTGGATTTAAAAAAAAATCATGATATAATTCTTTTTTTTTTTTTTTTTTTGTTCTTCCAAATTGGAGAATACTTTTTCGTTTTTTTTTTTTTTTTCTTTTTCAATTTGAACAAAATTACAAAGCAATAAATTTCGAAAAAAGTATTAAATCCCAATTCCTGCTATGTAATCTGTGATATTTAAACACGCCGTGTCATGAAAAAACAAAACAAAATAAAACAAAAAAAAAAAAACAGGAGCTGCACGTGCTTTCTTTGCTTACTTATGAAGAACTGTAATGATTTCTATAAATCAAATTTTTTGGATCAAAATGTAGTGAATAACTTGCTGTCAGCTTACCATCATCCACACATATACTTAAACGAAGAGAAAGTCTTCCTGGCAAAACACTCCGCATCATGAATAGTCGGCTGGGGCTATAGAATGCTCCGACTGCATCTCTGCAGAGGGTTAAGACTTCCCCAACGATTGTACTGGATATGACACTAACAATCTGATGGTATGGTTCTAGTAATAATGGAGCTTTGGGGAATGCAGAGTACTCCCTCATTGCCATCACTCCCAGGCCTTCTCTGGCCTTGGGGTGGTAGCTCCTGAAAGGGTCCTATGAGTCAAATTGAACTAAAGTGAGTACTTATAGAAACTGAATTATTTGAAACAGAATAGTTTTCACATTTTCTCTCTGTACTTATGCTAAATTGAATTGTTTGAAATGGAACTGTTTTTGACATTAAAACCGTACTTATTCGTAACTGACTTGTTTGAAATATAATTATTTTGACAATTAAACTGTGTGTAAACAAAAAAAAATATACTTACACTAAAAAGATTTTTTTTAAGTACAACTGTTTGACTAAACTAAATAGTTAGAAATAGAAATATGTTTAACAACTAAAGTGTGTATTTATGCTAAACTGAATTGTTTGAAAAAGAACTGTTTATTTGAATAAAAATAGATTTGGCATTAAATAACCAACAAATGTTGATGCGGTATAAAACCCAAACAAACAAACAAACAAACCACTCTGCATCTGTCTGTCTGTCTGTCTGTCTCTCTTACTTTCAATAACGATAGCTCCAGATTCATTTGGAAATTGAGTTTAACCAATCTAGAATTATATAATATCTAGACGTTTGGCAATCGACTTTATGATAAATTCTTAATATTATTTTGCGTTCTTGTTTCTTGAGGGCTTTTTTTCGCATTTCGAATACAGCAAACCATTCAACAGATCTATTTTACATAAACATAGCACAAACACGTTCTTCCACTTTAAGACAGAATGAATCTGCGATTAACTGCAATGAAAGAGTAATTCATACTCCCCAGATTTCCAGAACTAGATATTCTCCATTAAAAGCAGCTTACCTAGCCACACTATTTGACAGGGTCTTAACCTCCTGCAGGGGATACAGTCATTGTATATTAAGTCCTTCTAGGAGGGCAAACAGTACCAGAATTGTTATTAATAGACAAATTATCATTTTGAATTTCTTCAAGTCTAACTAATTCTAGAAAGTTAATCTGATTCGTGCTTTAATCCAATTAATTTTTGACTATTTTCTAAAAGATTCAATGACTTATGAGAAAAAAATTTAATTCATGATTCGGAAATTTCAATTTGAAAAAATCAAAATAAATCCGCTGAGGCAGTAGAATATGCCAACTGCACAAACGTGGAAGAATTAGACCCCCTTTTACAGTCAACTAGGCAAAATTTTAGCCATGAATGGTGACCTGTAACGCTTAAGAACAAGATCCTGGTGGTTGAGCTGTCTGTGACCTTGCGATTGAAGTGGTGAAAACACCTTCAAAATTCCATTTTTGCCCTAAGTTGGCTAGACGAGCGGTCAGAGATCTCCGATCTGATCAACAGGATGGTTATGTCAAGCCAAAGCACCTTCACGATTATCCCGACCGTGTTCTTCAATTTTCTCTACTGGTAAACAAGTAGGCAACCTTATTCTATCTTAAAGGTGCTAGAAGAAGGTGATTGAGGATCAATGGCTCAAAACTTGAAACCATTTAGATTGGGTGCAAACAAATGATTTACATTAAATAGAATTATCGGTGATAAAAACTCTTGAAACAATTCGACTGTATGCAAACAAATGAGCTCTTACTCTTTTTAAAATAAAATTTCCTGAAAACTACTTGCTAACAACTTACATGCATATGTGTGTGTCTGTAAAAATAATTTGGCATTTAACAACCCACGAGCCTATATATGATATAACGCCAAATGCCCTTATAGCTAATTAAAATATTTATAGTTAAATTCTGATTCACTCTAAAAGCATTGATTCAAAATACGAGTAGCTTTTGTTTACATTGTTGAAGGCCATGTCTTTCATTACGCTTTGATTTTTCGGCTCAAAGTTAAACAAAAATTCCCAGATTAATTTCTTTCGGTTGCAAAAATATTTTTCACTTCTATATAGCAATACTTTCGTACTTAACTACCTACGTGATTTATCTTTCGATATATAGAGTGTGTCAGAGTGAATAGGAAAGGAATCGAGACTTTGCTAAATGAAATATCATATCTCTTACTCACACGAACGGGTTATTTTAGTAGAAAGGTCAGTGGTAAAACCAAGTCATTTAATTAATTCTTAGAACATTTGCTCTCCCAGTAACGATTTAACCACAACACTTATCTTATTTAATCAAAACCTGTTACACTCACTTTCATGCCGCAAAATATTAAAACTACGCTCTAACAATGACTTGGAGCCGCATTATCTTTTTAATTACATAAAATTTGATAAAAAAGACGGACACAAATATATTTGATTTCAAATTCCAGATGTCTTCCTGATATAAAGACGGCATAATCCAGTGTTAGTCCGTGAATATTAATACTTGTTAACAAGTGCTTGCCATTTTCTATTGTGCATTAACCAAAATATTAAAAAATCCGCTAAATTTTAAAGTAAAACTTTTTATATTTCTATATCCTGATTGTGTATTCTGGCATTTTTGGACAACTCCTAATATCACCATTTACTAAACGTATTCTGTCACATTGACCTAAGACTGATTATGTTATCGGCTAGATAAAATCGATGGTATATAAAAATTAATGTATCCTCGAGATGCGACTGTCTACTTTCAAAAACCGATGGGTAATTTTTCATTTAATTTACTGATGAGATCATTAAATATGTTCTACGTGATTTAGATTAATTGTTTGTTTTTTTCGGAGATTAATTTAGGCTTAGTTTAGTTTTGTTTGGTATGGTTTGGTTTTATTGCATATCAACCATTTTAGATTATTTAATATCAAAGCCATTTTTATCCATCTGACCGTTCGATTTCAAACAATCAAGTTTAGTGTAAGGAAGCAGTTTTAATGTCAAGACTTCTATTTCAAACAATTCACTTTAGAATAAGTACGTTGCTTAGTTATATTTAACCCACAGATAGGGCCCTATCAGTTGCTACCACTCGGGACCAGATTAGACCTGGGAGTAATAATAATAAACAGAAAGTCCGCATTCTGCAAAGCTCCAGTATTACTGGAGCTTTACCACCAGATTATTTAGTGTCATATTCAAGACACTCGTTTAGTGTCATATACAGGACACTCTCTACAGAATGAAGTCAGGGTGTTAATCTAGGTTATTTAGTTTAATGATATATTAACGCTTCATGTTTATTTAATACCAAATCCAGTTTTAAACCATTTTTGAACTAGTTAAACCTCATTTGTTTGCACACAGTATAATGCTTTTAAGTTTTGCTATTTAACACAAATAATTTTGCATAATGTTTGTTAATTGTTTGCACATGGTCATAATGGTTTCAATTACGGCAATCTCAGTTCAGTTGACTTCCAATCACCGATTTCTTACACCTCTAAGATAAAATAGAGTTACCAACTGGTTTGTCATATGATTAAATTGAAGAATATGGTCGGAACAATCATATAGTTGCTAATGTTGACGTAACCATCCAGTTGATCAAATCGTCACCCACAGCCAACAAGTCACCTTGTAAATGGGGTGGGGACGTACCTTTCGGAATATGTGAATTTGGCGTATTCTCCAGCCCCAATCGAGATGGTAGATCTATGTTTGGATATTTTCGAATGAGATTTTCGTTGTCAATATAAAAAACGTATACGCATATAGAAAATATATGAGGTAACTAAGAAATCGAAAGCAAAAGATTATATAGATAGAGAATACGTGAATGGCTATGCATTCAAAAGCTACAAATAATATCATCATCATCATCATCATCATATCGTGCTGGCAGCACGGATATCCCTGACCCTCTCTCGCCACTCCTCCCTATCGTTCATCGCCCTAGGTAGGTCTTCAGGACAACAACCTGTATCCTCACATAGCTGCTGAATGTACGTTCGAGCTGGTCGTCCTGCTTTTGCGCGGCCGTGTGTGGGGATCCATAAGAGTACATCTCTTATGAGTTCATCTCTGCTTCTCCAGCAATGTCCTGCATGTCTGGTTCGCCTAACTTGAATAGTTTTCGAGATAGGGGGCAGGTGGCCGTACAGTTGGTGTCTTGTGGGGTGTTGCTGCCAGGACTTGTTCAGGATTGCACGCAGCATTCTTGTGTAATTGCCATCTAGTTTCTTCTCCAGCCGTTTTGTTAGCGTCCATGTAGTGCATCCATATAGCAGTATCGATGTGACCGCTGCCTGGAAGAAACTGCGTTTCATTTTATCGGTTAGGTCTGATTTCCATATAGTCGATAGCCTATTGATAGCTGTCCATGCTTTCGTTAACCTCGTTTCGATGTCCTTTTCGGTTGATTCGACGCTGCTTCCTAGGTAATTTACTTAATTTTAGGTTTTAATCCAATTAATTATAGTTTCATTTTTGCAATAACCTATTCATGAGAAAAAATAGGTATCATTTGTATATAGTATTCTAAAGTTTTAATAAGTTCTTCATTAAACCAAACATAATATCGTTTATATTCACATTTTGATTCATCCTAAAAAGATTAGTTCGTAATACAGATAGCTGTTTTTTACTCTATTGTTTCTCATTTCTACTCTTTATATTTTGATTTTTCTGCTCAATTTAAAGTAAAATTCCAAATTGTAAGAATTCCAAGACAAATAATTGATTTTAATCTGGTGCCAAAGTTTCTCATTTATATATTGATACTTTAGTGCGTAGTTTCCTATATAACGTCTCTGGGTTCAATAGAACTACTGCAACTCTTCAACAAGGATTGTTTTCGCATCAAATAACGTGCGAAGTTTGATATTTCATTAAGCAAAAAAAAAAAAGGCAAAAACAAATTTAACTTCTCTCTCAGTATGTGCATCACACTGAGTAGGGAAATAATAGAGACAAAAAGCTGAATGAGATGTAACATTTACACGAACGAGTCATCTTACAATACGGGTCAGTTGGATAATCAGGTGAGGGAATTAATTCCTAATCTGCTCTCCTCCAGGGAATTAATTCCATCTGCTCTCCTCCAGTTCTGGAAGCGCCGTTTATTTGATGTATTATTTTTTAATCTTATAAAATTTATATAAAAGAAAGGCTTAAATACATCGATTTCCAACTCGTCGATGTCGTACTGATACCGTTAAATATGGTATAATCCAGAGGGATTCTCTAAATACCAAAACTTATAAACAAGTCCTTGACATTTTCTATTGTTTATCATTTAAAATATGAAAATAACATATTATATTGTAAACAAGTTATTTTCATATTTCTGTATTCTTAATGTACATTCTGAAATTATTAGACCACATTGATTATTAATATATGCTAATCGAATATCAGCTGCATAGCCTAGATAAGGCAACAAGAGAAATTAGTCTCAACATAAACTACGATAACAACAGAATTAATGTATTTTGAACTGGAAGGAGACATTTTCTCATTAAATGATAATACTCTAAAATTAGTAGACAAGTTCATATACATCGGAAGCTATATCTCATCCACTGAAAGTGATTTAAACAAACCTATAGTCAAGCCGTTGAATTCTGTTGACAAGTTCTCGATCTTATGTATCTCTGATAGGACTAAACAGGGATACATACACACAACTGCCGTGTTCGTATAAATGTACAGTTGCACCACTTGAAACGCTCAAAGAAACAACTAGACTAGAATTCAGCAAGGACAATCCGCTATATTTCAAATGAATCATGGAAGAAGCACTCTACAGAATAGCAGTTGGCCAGCCAATAACGTCCCTTTGAGAAAACCGTCCAATTAAGACGAGGAAGACATGATGCTTTCTGCTGGAGTTGTAAAAAGGAAAAAAAAAGCGCCGTTTTCCGATTGAATTCTATACATGATCTCTCCCGTGTTGACCAACAAAATGAAACAAAAACAAACTTACATTAATCAACTATGCAACACATACTAAGAGCTATGACTGATAGACAGTTTGCATGTGTGAGTCAAAAGAATCTTTACTGTTGGAATGCCTAACTGATGGTGATGTACTTAATTCAGTATTGCACATCGACCTAAGGCGGCTCATAATACAAGCTGGATAAAATTAATCGATTTCTAAACATAAACGTGTTTGCAAGATATTACACTCAACTTTTCGAAAATGTTGGATAATTCTTTAATGAATTTACTGATGAAACCATCTGAAGTATTCCATTTGATTTAAGAATATTTTTTTCATTTTCACCCGAGGTTTTACGTCGTCACGATTAAAAAAAAGATTCAGTCATTAAAAATACATACACTCTTTGGTAATTTAGAAATCGAAAACAATGCGTTTAATATATTAAACAGAAAATAAAACGTAGAGTGTCTATGCATTCAGTTTGTACTGTCATTAGAAATTTTCTCTATTTTCTGATTTATTTCAATTAATTCTGTCTTCATCTTCTAAAATATGCTAATATATAAAATTTGTAACGAAAGATGATATTCACTCTTGAATATTCAATCCAAAAATGAAGATATGCTCAAGATTAGCATTTTCGAAATATCTGTTTTTTATACGCTGTTACTCTCTCTAAAATAAGTGATGCAAAATAGGTTTTCGTATTGTTTACACTATAGCTGGGCACATTAGCTCTGTAAATCATACTTTTTTTCTCAAATCAATATTTTATATATATATATATATATATATATATATATATATAGAGAGAGAGAGAGAGAGAGTGACAGTGAGAAAAGGGGAGAGAAAATGAGAGAGAGAGAGTGAGTTTGCTGAATGAATTTGACACGTATATATATATATATATATATATATATATATATACGTGTCAAAATCATGTATACATATGTATATACATATATGTATGTGTATGTGTATATCAACACGTCTAAGACAATTTGACCCAACTATTTCCTTTGTGAAACTCAGGAATGTGTTTATATATATATATATATATATATACGTGAAATTCCCAAACTGTAATCGTGTCGCCGCTGGTTGAAAGGTATGTTATCAGTCTGACGTAATGTTAAGAGTGTTCGATATCAGATTGAAACGTCTCACTGCACTGAAGAGTTGAAACATCTCGCTGCACTGAAGAGTTGAAACATCTCGCTGCACTGAAGAGTTGTGATACAACGAAATAGTCTATATGTGGATCACACACACACACACACACACACACACACACACACACACACACACACACACACATATATATATATATATATATATATATGTATGTATGTATACCGGACATTGGCCTAGGGGTTAGAGTGTTCGCCAATGGCCCGGGAGATCTGGGTTCAATCCCAGGTCGAGTCATACCAAAGACTCAAAAAATGGTACTTGATGCTTCCTTGCTTAGCACTCAGCATTATAAGGTACGGATCAAGGGTAAAGTAGAGCAATCCAGGAAAGGAGTAGCGCCCTCCCCTACACATTGGTGTAGTAGCTATCGAAAAGGGAGCCTTCGGGTTACCCTCGACTATGGTCGCCAACTTACTTATGTATGTATACGTGTTTTCTTGCGTTATCTTGTGGATTGAGGACATTCATTCTTTGTTCCTTTTCTAGCTATTTTATCACCTAAACACGAAATTCCGAATTTATTCTATTCTTACTCTAACTTTGGTTTTAGAATGCTGTAATAAATTCCTAAAGTGTTAACATCTTTTACCTCCTTTTTCATGGTTCAAGTACAACTTGGATTTACAATAAAAGTCTTTTACATATAAAACAGCAATGGATTTACGCATAATAAAATCTTTTATGCATTTTTAAATGAGAAATAATAAAAAGACAGAATAACTAACACTGGGGAGTTCAATGCCAAAAAAAGAAGGGATTTGCTTTGCTTTGGCCCTTTTTAATTATTTGTGGGTCGATTCTACGTTGGCCTGGAGTTTTCTATTTTTTTTTTCTTTTATATTGATATACACGTGTTCTCTAGCGTTTAAAAAAAACGTTAGAAATAGATATATCTATAGATGAGAATAAAGACACACCCCTAGAAAGATTACCATGACTCATACTCATACCAGTAGTCCAAATTGCATCGCTCTTCGAGAGGGTAAAAAAGGGATGCTTCCTGCAGAGGTTGGAACCCTGGCCCAGTGTTCGAAAAATCAGCTCAAATTAAAACAGAATTAACAAAAATGCAAAACTACAATACAAATCACAACATTCAACGTTAGAACATGAAATAGAATAGGCCAACTACAGGAGCTAACAGCTTTTGCGATAGATCATAACATATACATAATATGCATGCAAGAACACAGATACCTTCATAGCAAATATATGAAATACCACGATACAGACAATGGATGGACGTTACTCACTGCATCTTCACGGAAAAAATCTCTGTTAACGCTGCGATAGATGTAAGTATGCTCATAGAATCACAGGCCCTAAAATTATTGAAAAGAATCTAGTAAATGCAACTGAGGCTGATGTAGTTACATTTAATGGCAATCCCTGTGCAAAAATCCTCTCCTACTACAGCCCTTTCAATGTTAGTGACGAAACGGACTTCATCGACTTCTATAACGAGCTATCCTCCCTTGTTTGTAGCATTCAGAAACACAACTTTCTCATCGTCGGTGAAGACATGAATGCCCAAATAGGTAAAAATGTAAATGATTAATTCAGCTTACACAACTCGTCAAACAGAAATGGGGAACGTCTAACAGACTTCCCGCTTGAAAATAGATTAACTTGCTTCAATACCGAATTGCAGAAAAGAAAGGGAAAACTATGGACCTACGCTTACGCAATCAATGCTAATGCACAGATAGACTACATTCTCATAAAGAGTAAATGGAATAATTGTACATCGAATTGCGAGGCATATTTCTGTTTCGAGGGTGTGTCCTCCGATCATCGAATTGTTAAAGCAACGATACGACAGAGTCTACGAAGGAATGCGGCCCAGAACTCCACAACCTACATCAGGACTGGTCCCGGCTTAACAACAGGTATATTACAGATAAGTGTACGTTAACATTAAGAAACAAATTCGATGCAATTTTGGAGATATCAGAAACACCTACTGCGAATGACGAATATAACTTCGTCAATGCCCACTTAGAAGCGGCAGCAGAATTCATACCATATAAATAAAGAACTTAACCTAGAGTCCCATGAGAGACAATAGCGGTTAGAGAAAAGCGTGCATACGTGAAAATCACCTCCCTACTAAATAGGAGGAAACCAACCAATATTAATACACAGAAACTTCAGAAGGCACAAAACGAATTAGCTAAAGTATACCTAATAGAACAAACAGAACACATACAAAACCAGATCAACAAGATTAGAGACTCAATTGAAGAAAAACAATCTTGGATAAAATCGCAGAAGGTAAACGAAGTAAACAGAAAGAAGAGTACTGCGAGAGCTAAACTGAAAGCTGCCAGCCAAGAAGAACGAATATACATGTGGAAACAATATTTCTAGAATTTATTCGGAAAACTTCCGAAAGTTACACATGAACTGATCGCAACAATTATATTGATATATTTTTCAATAAAAACAAACTTATAGACACTACAATTAAACGACTTGTAACAAATGTATGGGGCACAATTTGAGGTTTAAATTTCTTTAATTGACTGGTTTCTTTATTATTATATTTATTATCATATTTGTTATGCATCCTCTTATTAAATTAATTTCCTTTATCTGGATTATTTATCTTAATACGATTTTGTATTAATTTGATTTTCTTTGTGGTTTTTAAAATTGGCACTTTTTTGCATTCATTAATATTATTTTACATTTACTGATCTGATGGAATCATCAGATATCGAGATGAAAACGTATAACAAAGCTAACATCATCTCACAAAATCATATCAAGTAAACTAAAATCAGTCACTCTGAGTCGAAATTATTGATGTCAGATTATTTCCAGTCTACCCAAAAGATTTTTACGCCATTTATAAATGCTAAAAACTAGTGAGTTTGTTGTAGTGCCACTAGAATATTAGCTTTTAACATTATTTTATTGTTGAACAGGATCCAAAGTAACAATAAAATACCAACGAAGCTTAGTTTGCAGGTGAAAATACATTTCTAAGTGAGTGTTAAATTATAATTAAGATATTTCTTATTGATTTGATTTTGTCCGCATCAACTGAAATCATTTTTACATGATTAGAGAAATTATAATAAGCTTTTTGGACGGTATCTAAACCAATTAAAGAATCATGTCGAATCTTATGAAATTGTTCAAAACAAAAATAGTTATTGTCTTAAAAGTTTTTGGCTCCACTAAATCATGATTTCCTTTGTTTTTTTTTTTTTGTTTTTTTTGGTATATTTTTCGTTTTGTTTTTCATTTCGCTTCGCTGAGTGTTTGGCATAGCTGGAATGAATTAACTGTAGGTAAGATTTTATTTTTGGTTTCGTATGATCTTGACATACAAGCAAATATCAAGAAACTTTAGTTTTGAATTTGTGGAGGACAATGCAATTCCCTCCTAGTCTACTGCCTAATATTTCCACTCTGGATTAATGGATATATATATATATATATATATATATATATATATATATATATATATATATAAGGCCTTAAAATATACACTAGTCTGCATAAGTTATTGCATCATTATATTTCAATTGATAAATTTCATTCTACATAAGAATAAAAATAAACAAAAATATCAGTACTAAAAACAATTAGCACTAGTTATATTTAAATTACCATCTAGCAATTTAATGTACAAAAAAAGTATCGTAGACTTTTTATATCAAATTTATGCTTTATTCAAATTAAATATATGTCTGTGTTGTTGCTAAAATCAAATTAATTACAAAATATTAATGCTTAATTGAATCGCCTTAAGCTTTCTGATATGAAACTGTCTTCCTTGGGAATCGTTTCAAACATTTCTTCATGATAATATCATTTTTACGACTAGAGTAAGTTTTTATAGTTTTATCAGTTAAGAATTTTAAGTTGTGGTCCTAAGAAAAAGTTTCTTAAATTTTCAAATAGTTTTAAATGAGCTGAATCGAGATTTCATCATTTTTATTCCTTTTGATTAAGCCATCTTTTAATTGTACTAGATACAGGACAAGGAATATAATCTTTGCTAAAACTAAACATCCAGGCATCATTGATTTTTGGCTCAACCATCATCAGAGTATATTCAAAACTTTGTTTTCGATAGTATTTTCAGCCATTTCAATGATTCAGTTTTCGACATCTTCAGTAAATAAGTGTTTTTTTTTTCCAATCTTCAATGGACGAATTTTGATATGGGCGAGTCCATTGCAATATATCCTCTTTCATTGCATCTGTTGATAACACGTGTGCTCTATGTTGGATCTATAATCAAATTTAATTAGAATGCATTGGACCGATATAGGATAGATATCGATGTCAAAATATTTCTAATTCTTTGCTCTTTAAATCATGAGTGTTTCTAAGACGTTAAGAAGGATGTGGACCATTTATTTTACAAGATTTTGATGCCTTTCGGAACTATTTTTTCGATAAGATTGATCCGATATCTTTAAACTTCTTAAGAAATTCAGTTACTGTATGATGTAGAAAATAGACGATCAAAGCAATTTTTCTTCATACCACTTTAAAGGCATCAAGATATAACAGAACTATTCTCTATATGTGTAAAAATCAAAATATTCATAGGTCAAACAAAAGGAAATAGCACGGCTTTTTAAACGAAATTGATTGGAATTCCGGATTTATCAAGAAGCTTCTAGAACAAATTAGAAACTTCAAGAAACAGGTTTAAATTACTTAATTTTTGTGGTAAAGTATCTTTGATATACTTTTTAATTAATTAGTAATATTTCATTTCAAAGTCTAGGATAGAATAATTATTCTACATACAATGTTAAAAACTGATGCACACCTTATTTCACATATGTTTTAATAAATTAAATAAAATAAATAAAAACATCCAATGCTACTAATGAATTGGATATGAATAACTGATACCATATAAACATAAATTATTTGTATTAAGAGTGGTAACTTGAAGCTGCAACTGTTTACTGAAGGGTCATCATTCGTTATTTGAAACCATATTACTGCGTGAAGACAAATGATTATTATTAACCAATGCTATTAATTTCTATCCCAGAAGATTTTCATATTTTTTAAAAATCTGAACAAAGAATTATGCATTTCGGTTGGATAAAAAGATAAATTACTTTAATTTAATGCATTGTTCAAATAATGGTGAAAACTCGTGCACAATACGACGTGTATGTACACATGCATATGTAACTTTTTGAAAGGGCGAGTTCATTTGTCGTTGCAAAATGCTTCCTATTAGAATCCTAATGTGAACTGAAACGGGAGTGGAAGTGAATATAATTTCCTTAAACAAAAATAATGCCTTGTCTTTTGGGAGGTCTCAGTCTAAGTGGCATTAGAAGAGACAGTATATAATGTACAGATTTTTACAGAAAAAAACATTTACTTGGAGAAAACCTACGAACAAAACAGCTTTGCTTAGGGATTCCGCGAGCATAACCCAGTGGACAGAGTTGTTTTATTCCATGAACCAAAATGGCTGTAAGAACCACAGAGAGCACTTTGATATAATTAATAAAATAGGGCCAAAGAGGTAAAAGACGAGTATTAATTTTCTTAAACTTTAAATCTCATAAAACCCAAGATATCTTTCTGCAGCCAAGGCTTCACAGAGTACTTATTATATATATTTGTGGATCTTTTATATATATATATATATATATATATATATATATATATATATATATATATATATATATATATATAATTTACGTTCTAATCTACGTTCTCGCTAACATTTGAGAAATTTGGTTCATGATACTAAGAGTAAATGATTGTCTATCATAATTTTTGTATATATATATATATATATATATATATATATATATATATATATATATACGAGGGTCAATAAAAAGTTTCCAAACTTTATTTCGTATGGGCACTTTTATTGATAGGTCACAAATGAAATTCGAGTCCCCTTCGAAGTAATCTCTTCCAGCTGCAACGCACTTGTGGTACCGTTCCAACAACGTCTGGAAGGCCCCATGGAAGTCCTCGAGTGAGCGTGTCAATGACCTTCGTCACAGCCTCTTTCATCTCCTCATTTGTCTCATACCGACAGCCTCTGAGCTTAGGGAATAACCAAAAGCCACAGGGAGCAAGGTCTGGACTATAGGGAGGATGAGAAACTGTCTTGATGCCCATCTTGGTCAAATAGTATGTGACAAGGATGGAATTGTGGACTGGTGCATTGCTCTTCTGGAAATGCCAGTGACCCGATTTAAAGAGCGCTGGCCTCTTCCCAAGGAATCTCTGGCTGAAATCTCTTAAAACATCAACATAGTAACACTAACCCAAACCCTTTGGCCAATCAACTCTGGTGTATTAACTTCCTTACTCCTCCCACACCTCTCATAATCCCTCACAGACTCCCTGCTATCATTGAATCTCTTTTGTCACTCAAAAACTGATGCTCGATTCATGCAAAATGATCGAAAAGTAGTCTGAAACATTCCATACGTTTCTGTGGCATTTTTTCAAAGTTTAAAACAGATTTTTATTGCATATCGTTCTTCGAAAGTGTCCTCACGTCCAGATTGCATTTTTGAAATTCACTAGCTGTGACAATCAGGATTTAGTAGGGTGTATTCTAATTGCTGCTGTAGCTGTTCATTTGAATCTGAAATTGGTCAGTTATCTCATAAGATATATAGGAATAATATACTCAATTTTAAAGAGTCTTTGACGATTTTAAATGTCTGTACAAAAACGTCTAGAAACTTATATATATATATATATATATATATATATATATATATATATATATATATATACATGAGTGCTCTGAATTTTCATTGGCTGAAAACTGATATGATGATATCACATCTGCTGTTTTTTTATCTTTTGACCAATGGGATGCACAATTCTGATGGAATAATTATATGTACTGAACAGTGATAATGTTGAAAAAAAAAACGTCTTTTGGTCGCACCCCATGTGAATATCTTGGTCAGCCTTTTAAACTTTTCTGTCCCCTCGTATATATATATATATATATATATATATATATATATATATATATAAGAATTATCATGACTAAAAAGTCCTGCAAACACCTATATGCAAAATACTGTACAGCTGTTTCGACCTCATTGGGGATCATCAGCAGTGCACACCGTAATCTTCATGTCTGGAGATCGAACCAACAACCACAGCATACTGAAGCCGAAACTCTACCACTGGGCCACCGGTTTATTCTACACATAATCGATGTCAAGTGGTCACGCATTGTCACCATGACTAGTTCATTCAGCATCGTAGGTGTTTCCCGGATTTTCTAGTCATGATAATTCTAATATATCATTAATTTCTACATTTAAAATATATATGTGTATGTGTGTCATTGGCTTTGAAATTTACTTGTTTCTCTCATCCTACTCGTGCAGAGACGTTAAGTAAACTAAAAATATACTATACGCCATGCAAAATCTTTGGACACTTAAAACTGTTGTAAATTTCTACTAATTGAAAACTTATAACTAAATGGCTCAATTTATTTGTTTTAATGCCATATCGAGCCCAGATGGTTTTAAAATGCCGATTACTGATTATACATTTATGATTTTTAATTGAATATATTGTGGATTATATAATTTTAAGTATTTAGTGTTCATTTTTTGCACATTAAATCAGTTCAAGCATTGATATCAATATGCGTTGTTGGGGACATCTCCACTCTAGAAGGAACCCCTCTTAAACTAGTAGACAAATTCACGTACCTAGGAAGCAGCGTCGAATCAACCGAAAAGGACATCGAAACGAGGTTAACGAAAGCATGGACAGCTATCAATAGGCTATCGACTATATGGAAATCAGACCTAACCGATAAAATGAAACGCAGTTTCTTCCAGGCAGCGGTCACATCGATACTGCTATATGGATGCACTACATGGACGCTAACAAAACGGCTGGAGAAGAAACTAGATGGCAATTACACAAGAATGCTGCGTGCAATCCTCAACAAGTCCTGGCAGCGGCACCCCACGAGACACCAACTGTACGGCCACCTGCCCCCTATCACGAAATCTATTCAAGTTAGGCGAACCAGACATGCTGGACATTGCTGGAGAAGCAGAGATGAACTCATAAGAGATGTACTCTTATGGATCCCCACACACGGCCGCGCAAAAGCAGGACGACCAGCACGAACGTACATTCAGCAGCTGTGTGAGGATACAGGATGTTGTCCTGAAGACCTGCCTAGGGCGATGAACGATAGGGAGGAGTGGCGAGAGAGGGTCAGGGATATCCGTGCTGCCAGCACGATATGATGATGATGATGATGATTGGTATCTAACACTAACAATTTATAGAAATGTATTCATTTATTTTGACACGGTTAAATAGTTTCAAGTATAGAAAAAGATTAAAAAAGTTACAGGACCCAGAGATGGTATTTTAATTGGAACTACTATGAGGCAGAGTTGACTAGAGTAATGACAATGAAAGGGTACTCCACATTTTCCAAAAAATATACTGGAGCTTCACTGACAGATGGAATTTATTGTCTTACCTAGAATACCTGTTGGAATATTTTTAACCCTCTGAAAAGACGCATTCGTTGAATTCTACAGCTCAGCCGACTGGGCTTTATGAGAGAATGTTTCACAAAGCATATTTTGCAAAAAAAAAGTTAAGCCTGCTATAGTAATTTTCATTTCTAATCATATTTTGTATTACTGGTTCGGAATGAGAGACCAATATGCTCTACCATCCCCAAAACCTTTTCACTGGACTATATATATATATATATATATATATATATATATATATATATATATATATATATATATATATATATATATATATATATATATAATTAGTACGGCATATATCTTTAATCATTTTAAAAAGAACCATACTTTGATAAAAGACGTTGAAAAAACGCGAAGAAAACAAAAAAAAAAATAAATAAAATAAGATAAAGAGAAGGGTTATTTCAACCGGTGCTTTTTCCATAGGAACATCTGGTAAAAATTCACAAAAAACTATTTGCAAAAAAAGAATGATGCACAGCAACATCAAAGAAAGGAGAGACCAAAAAAAAACTACGACACTTCAGATTCCCCAAATAACTTTAAAGTATATATGGATTTACTGTACACAGGCTAAGGCTATATTCAGTGTAGTTAGAGCCTCTATTACTAAATATTTTTAACTCCTAGCCTTGTGCAGGACAAAGAAACTCTCATCTGAATAAACCGTCCAGCATAAATAATAGTCGCTCAAGTGTTTGTGAATCGCAGATTCAATCGAAGTGGCATGTTAAAATCCTTGATCATGTACTAGAATTTATTGATTCCTTTTGATTCGCATCAAGGATCCGTCAACTTCCTCGTTGAGTAAACACCGAACTCTTTTTATTGTCGACATATCATCTCTGTTAACTAACATCGATTTTGATCATACTATTAGAATTTGTGCCGATTATTTATATCGGAGCCATTTAAAACTTCCAATTTTCCCAGAAAATATTATGATTGAATTCATGGAGTTGGCTACTAAATTGGTCTTTTTCAAATTTGATAAATTATGTATGCGTAAATCAACGGAATATCTACGGGGAGGCCGTCTGGGTCCCCTCATGGCTAATGTATTCATGGAGTTCTTGGAACAACAAGTTTTCGTCAGGGTTCCTAAACAATACTATTGCGTGTTTCTCTTCACGTTAAGAAACATAAAAAAATTATCAATGTCTGAATTATTTCTCCCTCTTATTAGGGGAAACAATAACAATATCTTGCTTTTCCTTGACGTGTTGGTCGACAACTTTCCTTCTTACTTAGTAAATTATTGTATATTGAAAGCCTACACTTACAGGGTTATATATTAGCTAGGATTTCTTCACCCCTAAATTTAGCCTTGTCGTAAACGGAATCATCGGGTACAGATGATTTGTTCTGAAAGAAATATTGAAGTAGAGCTTATAAAAGTCACTATATTTTTTTAAGAATGGGTATCCTGTGTATGTTATCTCGAGTCATATTAAATTTATGTGTTCTGTATTTAATACCAGTAAAATATTTGATCCTACTAAATGTCCATTATATGTAAAGCTCCCGTGGATTGTACCTGCCATTCAGGTATTCACTGACAAAATTTCCTCGTTTTCTTGGGTGGTTTTACAGTCTTAAGGTTAGAACTATATTTACCACGATATCTGCCTACATGTCTTCTAGCATTATTTGTAACTACAATATTACTAAAGCAAGACTCGACTTTTTCAACTGATGTTATTTTGTAAAATTAGTACTTAGAAATTACAAACTCCTTACCTGAAATATTTTGTTTACGTACGTTACACACACACACACACACACACACACACACACACACACACACACACACACACACACCTTATATATATATATATATATATATATATATATATATATAGTATTCTTGGTCCAATTAAACCGAAGTTGTGAGTAATTCCATCAGGACAAGAAGTTATTCATGAATGAATATTTTAAATTTTCCTGCGTAACAGGATTGAAATAAATTTATAATCCTATGTGACCGGTTTCGTTGCTTTTCTTAAAGTATATATATATATATATATATATATATATATATATATATATATATATATATATATATATATATATATATATATATATATATATATAGTTTGTAGTCTTACTTCTTCCAATTTTCCAACTGCTACACTATAAATTAGTAATGTGATAAAGGAAATGAGAAAAATAAAGAGGAATATAGGAGAACAATAAAAAATACAAGTACATAGAAGTAGTATATATATATATATATATATATATATATATATATATATATATATATATATATATAAAGAAAATATATTGCGTATGTGAAATACATTTCAAAGACTAATTACATCACAGTTTTGAAACATGACGCCACCAACTAAAATAGAATGTTAAAACTTTCTCATGTTGTTGTTTCATTTTAAAAAGATTTACAGAAAATTACGGTGGTTGGCTATTTTGTTTTACCGAGTAAGAAAACTTTTCACTTCATTGAACACCGAATTTGCAATTTTTTAAAGTTTCCGACAATCGAGTTTAGTATAAATATAGTTTTTTTGTTTACACCGTTAAATGTCAAAATAGTTTTATTTTACACGATTCAGTTTAAGATAAGCACACAGTTTAGTACCATAAAGAACAAATTGAATCATACAAATCTCTTCATAGATCTATCTTCCGATATATATATATATATATATATATATATATATATATATATATATGTGTGTGTGTGTGTGTGTGTGTGTGTGTGTGTGTGTGTGTGTGTGTGTGGATCTGGTTAAGAGATATGTTGACTTTGCGAATGTGTTTTCAACAGTATTTCCTCCCATTAAGTAAATCCTCACCATTGCTTGCGCATTTTGTTCATTTTTATTTTCTTTGAATTCATGGTGTTTCTCTTTACATATTTATTTCCCACGTTCCCCAATAATTATCTTAGTCTTCACACAGACAACTACCATCAAACTTATCATGACTGATTTACAACTCCTCCCCACTTCTAATCTTTTTTCTCTATGCCGTTTATTCAATTACTTGAAAGCCTGCTTCTCACACTGGTATATAAAAACATCTAAAATGTATGAATATTTCATTAATAACTTGACAAACCGATGACCCATTGAGTTACCGTTTCCGAGAAAATAATGCGTTCTCATGTGCCCAGAATTAGCATTATATTTCCTGATTGCTATCGTTTCGCTTATAAAATTAAAGAAGCAAACACTTTATCAAAAATGGGAGACGCGTAATAAGATGAATATTGGGTAAATCTAAAGAGCTTTTACTTATTTTTCTGAAACCACATGCATTTTACTTCCCACTAATGTCCTTATAATAAAATAAAATAAAATGAAAATGTGAAAAAAATAAAGCAAGATCTAAAGATAAAATGAAGACAAATTATAATAATAAGATGATGAATACTTTGTAAGGTGTTAAGCATATCGTAACGTTTGTTGTCAGAAAAGAAATTGGTGTTATAAGTTCAAATCCTTAATGGAGCAGTGTGCCTTTCCGTCAGCGCTGATTGTCTTAGGCAGAATGTATCTTTTCCCTGTCCTAAGGAACTGGTTAATAGAAAGACTTGCTTTTTGAAACTTTCGATACCAGCCATGGTTTGGTTTGGTTTGTTGGGTTTTATGGCATATCAACCTTTGTAGGTTATTTACCGCCAAATCCATTTTTAGGTCAATAATCTATTCTATTTAAAACAATTCAGTTTAGCATAAGTACACATTTTAATTGTCAAAAACCTTTCTTTTTCTAACTTTTCAAGCACTTATATGTAACAATTCAGTTAAGTGTCGATACAGTAGTTCTATTTCAAATAATTCAGTTAAGCATAAGCACGCAGTTTAAATGTAAGTACGGTTTAATTGTCAAACACATTTCTATTTCAAGCTATTCAGTTTACTCAAACAATTCAATTTAGCATTAGAATGCTGTTAGTTCTATTTAACCCATAGATAGAGCCCTATCAGATGCTACCAAGCCGGGCCAGAGTGGACCTGGGAGCGATGGCAATGAAGGGCTACTCCGCATTCCCCAAAACTCCAGCACTGCTGGAACCTCACCATCAGATTATTTAGTGTCATACCCAGGACACACGTTGCGGGGGAAGGGTCTTACCCCTCTGCAGAGAAGCAGTCGGTGTATTCTATAGCTCCAGCCGACTGGGCAAGGATTCTAACCAGTTTCGGGAAAGAAAATCCCTGAATTCAAGCAAGCATAAGATTGATTTTGGATCGCTTCCTACCCAGAAAATATACATAAGAATATAAATATAAAATAATAACTATATAACATATTCAGAATAATAAGATTTGAAGCGAATATTGCAACTTAAACAATAATCAAAAGATCCAAATAAAATTGAAATAAAAATTATTGTTATATTTGTTGAATTTATATTAATCAAACAATTGTGAGTCTAATAAACATACCTACCAAGCATGTCAATTTTTTTCTTTATGAAAAACATGAAAACTTTTTTTTTTCAATAAATACAAATAATTATTTCATAAGATGCACAGCAATAGATCATTAACTCCTCAGCGGTCGCGTCGATACTGCTATATGGATGCACCACATACATGCTAACTAAATGTGTGGAGAAAAGTTTAACGGCAATTACACCAAAATGCAGTGATCTGTACTGAATAAGTCCTGGAGGGAACACCTCACAAAGCATAATCTGTACGGTCAACTATCGCCCATCACGAAAACTATCCAAGTTAGACGAGCCAGACATGTGGGACACTGCTGAAGAAGTAAGGGCGAACTCATAAGCGATATACTCCAGTGGACACTTTCACATGGACGAGCAAAGGTAGGATGATTAGCAAGAGCCTATATACAACAGCTCTGTTACGATTTATCGTGGCACATTCTTTGCTATTACTTTAGCTGGAAGACCTAAGAGGAACATAATCGCTTTGAACTGTAAAGCATATTCTGCTTAAAACAGCCCACTCAGTTGGGGCCGTAGAATACACTGACTGCATCTCTACAGATGGGCTAATACCCTGCTCTCTACGAGTGTCCTGATATATGACTCTAAACCGTATGATGATGAGACTCCTGTAATGCTGGAGCATTGGGAACTTTGAGTATTCCTTCATTGCTATTTCTCTCAGGTCAACTCTGACTCCGAGTGGTAGCACCTGATCAGGTTCTCTCTATGGGTTGAATAGAACTGTTTAACATTTTCATTGTGTGCAAACAAATGACTTCTGGTTAATTATTTTGATAAAAATAAAGATTTGTCATTGTACTGTCTGTAAACAAATGGCTCTTTAATTGAATTATTAGTGATACAGCGCAAGATTTGGAACCATTTGACTGGGTGCAACCGAATGAATAATGTTGAATAGAATATTTTATTGATAAATAGCCATACTTGTCATGTGTGCAAACAAATGATTGCCATTGAATAGGAATACTAGCGTTAGGAATAGTTAAAAGTGTATGTAAAAAATGATTAATAGGAAATAGGTTTATTTGTATTAAAGAGAATTACTTAAAACCATTTAACTTTGTGAAAAAATGAGTTCGGGCTCGTTTAGAAATATTTTCAACAATATTTTTACAAATCTCATATATGTAATATATATTTATAAACAGAATTTGGAATGTAATAACCTACGAGGGTTGATAAGCCATAAAACCCAATCGAACCAAACCGATCCACTTGCAAGAATCGTCTAAGCAAAGACATGATTGAGACTACGTTAACATTAATAACAAACAGTTTGATCTTCACAATATTACTACTCCTCTCTTGCAAAAAGTTATATAAGTTATCAATGTACTATAAATATAAGAAACAAGATAGATAACTCTTTAGAAGACAACTGAAACATACTCGAATAAGGAATGTGAAAAAATTATAATCACCCATATAAAAGTGACAGGTGAATGCATATCTTCCTAACCAAGAGCCAAATTAAGATTTTTCTAGGAGTAAATAGCACTTGAAAAGAAAGAAGTAAAAAGAAAAGGGTCATAACAAATGCCAATACGCATAAACTTACGAATGCCCAGAGAAAACAAACTCGTACAAAAAAGAGCAACAAGAATTCATTTAAAGCCAAATCAATAAAATCAGAAATTTGGTATAAAATAAACAAAACAGACAGAAACTGAATTGAGTTCAAGGGAAACCTTTATTCAAAAAATAACATTTGTACAAACAAAAGTATTTAGTAAGACATAAAGCACCAGAAGAGCGGGAGAGAAAGCTTTTCGAAAGCAAAACAAAAATCTGTTATCCTAGAAGAAAGACTTAAAAAACGGGAAGGCACATTTAAAGAAAATTATATCTAAAAGCCTCATGAAGTCCCTGACAAACCTACTTAAAAAAATATTAGATATCCAACCAAGAAAGTCTGCGGAAGAAGAAATTGACGCAGTTCTTTAAAAAAAAAAAAAAATAGAGATAAAAACCGAAAAGTTGCAACCTTAGACAAAGTACCTTCTGAATAATGGAAGACTAGAAAATTTAACTGTATACTTATTCGTTTATGGCACGCTGTGAATGAATGAAATGGACGGAAGGCTGCATCATTTTATTCCGAAAAAATGGTGACCTCTGAATTCCTAAGAACTACAAAGGAACAATTCTTACGGCTATAGCTGCAAATTTTTATCATTCCCTACTTCTCAATCATATTCGAAAATAGAGGATGAAATTCTAAGGAAAAATTAGAACTGCATTCGGAGATATCTGATTAAATAATTACAGATTCTGACTATTCGTTGAATCACTGAAGGAGTACAAGCACACATTCTCCAGGCAACACAAGTTTTCGTAGATGTTCGTTATTTCATAAACAGAAGAAAATTGCAGCAAACAATACAAGCATTTGGTATCTCCCAAGAAATTGTTACCGTAGTAATGATGCTTTTCAAAAACATGAAAACAATATTTCACTCATATGATGACGACACCGATTTCTGCAACATTGTCACAGGAGACTTGCAAAGAGATAGATTAACGCCATATATCTTTGTAATCAACCTCCATTACGTACATATACCATTTCTAGCTTTATTAAAGAAAATAATTCCACATTAAAAGAAAACTAGAAAGACATGACATATTGCAAAAATTAGGACTGATTCAGAGTACGCAAAAGATTTAGCGTGTCCCGAGAATACAAATGCTGAAGCTAAATCCACACTTCATATCCTGGAGACAGTGTTGTTCACATGAACGTAAATAAGACGTAGATCTTGTTTATAAACAAGAAGGAGCCAACTCCCCTTCATGAGAGAAGTCTCTGAAATTAGTTGAGGAGCTCACATAGCTCGACAGCAATTTCTCATCTACGGAAAGTGATGTTATTGACAAGTTATCGATTATATGATAATCTGATCACTCGGATGAAATGAAATGGGATTTATTTCAAGTAGTGTCAGTACTATTGTAAGGTTACTCTACATGGCCGCTCACGAAAATTATTGAGAAAACGCTAGACTGGGACTACAAAGGAAAGGTAGGTGCGGTTTTGAACAAAATCTGCGTGTACCATCCTGCAAAGAAGTAGTTGCACGGCCATTGATCTCCTGTCTCACAAAACGTATAAGTTAGACGAAAATGACATATGAGAAGCTGCTGGAGAGGCAGGGAGGAACTCATTACTCACATTCTCTCATGGGTGGTTTAGTGTTGGCCGACCACTAATGCATTGAACTGCCGAAAGTAATGCATGACTGGGGCGGATGGCAAGAGCGAGTCAAAGAGCTCCGTGCTATCAGTATATATATCGTGATCATGATATATATATATATATATATATATATATATATATATATATACCTCTCTATAGTTATCCACAGACAGATCTGTTTTATTCTATCAGAATTCATCAGTGTGGCTTGACATATTAGCTTCCCGTAGCTGGGATCGAAATATATATATATATATATATATATATATATATATATATATATATATATATATATGCGTGAAAACTCCCGAATTCCATATATATGTTTATATTTTCTCGTTCTTATTTTTAATAAAAGAATGGGTATTTCCTTATCTCTTTCTTCCCTTTGAAAAAAAGTGTTCGCCTCCTTTCTTGGCTTGCAGACTTTAAATTATTTCTGTATAGAAAATTAAACATCCACCAGATGCAATTCTCATTTAACTAGCTGATTAATGTATCCTCAGTCATCATCTTCCTATTTCCTTGTTTTATGAGAACAAGTTTGTGGATTTCAACGAGGACAATGTTGACAAATAAGTCGAATTTCGTCATATCACAGTGATGTATCTTATTCAGCCTATGAACTTTTCAGCCGACCTCAGTATATCTAAGTTAGGATTGTCTAGAGACTAAGTCAGCGGCGTCTGATGTCCGTCAGTTTCTTACCTTACTATCTTTGGACAGGGTCTTGCAATGTCACCAAACGCCGTTGACTATCGCTAAGTGCCATCTTACCTATTTTGAAATACTACTTCCCAGATAAGTCCAAAATGAAATATTTAGGATTACACAAAAGGTAATGTTAAGACATAAAACTTACAGCCAGAAACCAGAAGCATATCTCTTTTATAGCTTTACATTATTTCCTTTCCAGTTACACAGTGAATTACAATATAAACCGTCCAACAGAAGTATTTACTTCTTTGCTGCTGATTGGATGAATGGTCAGTTGAAGACAGTATATAACCTATGAATCCGCGCAAGATTTGTAAGAAAAATAAATCTAGGGGAAATGTATTTTTAAAGAGTTATTTCTATATATTCATTGCCAAATTGTAGATGCATGTTGTACGCTAGTACATATTATCTGGCGGGAAATATTTGTCCACACACACACACAGACACACACACACACACACACACACACACACACATATATATATATATATATATATATAATTAACTTAAATCGCGAGTTGGAAATCTTCTACTAAAGTTTCACCTTATGGGATTATCAATCTCTCCACCTGCTTACTCTGATGCCGTGTTTAAATTTGCAGAATATATATATATATATATATATATATATATATATATATATATATATATATATATATAAGTTATCCTTCAATCCAGTAAATCCTGATTAGGGAACAATTCTGTCAGGACGATTAAATTATTCAAATTCCAAATATTTAAATATTCCTGGTAGAGAGCTCAATGGAAATAAGTTCACAGAGAAAATAATATTATTTCAAGTAAAAACCTTTATCTGTTCAAATTAGGATGATAAATTTATTCCTATCTTGTTAAAAGCATTGATATGAATCAAAACTGTATATATATATAACACTTACATAGCAGCCAAAATCTACAATGCCCTACTACGAAACCGCATAGAACCCAAAATAGACAACATACTTAGAAAAAACCAAAATGGCTTCCGAAGAAATAGATCCACGACGTCACAAATATTAACCATCCGTAGAATCCTTGAAGGTGTACGGGCAAAAAACCTACAAGCGGCATTAATATTTGTTGACTTTACCAAGGCTTTCGATTCCATTAACAGAGGAAAGATGGAACAAATCCTACTAGCGTACGGCATACCTAAAGAAACCGTAGCGGCAATAACGATTCTCTATAGAAACACTAAAGTAAAAGTACGATCACCAGATGGAGGCACATAATACTTCGACATTGTAGCAGGAGTACTACAAGGAGACACGCTGGCTCCGTACCTCTTTATCATTTGTCTAGACTACGTACTTAGAACATCGATTGACAAAATCAAAGAGAATGGCTTCGAACTGACGAAGAAAAGAAGCAGAAGATACCCCGCAACAACAATTACCGACGCCGACTACGCCGATGACATAGCGATACTGGCAAATACACCTAACCAAGCCGAAACACTTCTGTATAGTTTGGAACGAGCAGCAGCAAGCATAGGCCTCCACGTTAATGCACACAAAACGGAATATATGTGCTATAACCAAACGGGGGACATCTCCACTCTAAAAGGAACCCCTCTTAAACTAGTAGACAAATTCACGTACCTAGGAAGCAGCGTCGAATCAACCGAAAAGGACATCGAAACGAGGTTAACGAAAGCATGGACAGCTATCAATAGGCTATCGACTATATGGAAATCAGACCTAACCGATAAAATGAAACGCAGTTTCTTCCAGGCAGCGGTCACATCGATACTGCTATATGGATGCACTACATGGACGCTAACAAAACGGCTGGAGAAGAAACTAGATGGCAATTACACAAGAATGCTACGTGCAATCCTGAACAAATCCTGGCAGCAACACCCCACAAGACACCTACTGTACGGCCACCTGCCCCCTATCACGAAAACTATTCAAGTTAGGCGAACCAGACATGCAGGACACTGCTGGAGAAGCAGAGATGAACTCATAAGAGATGTACTCTTATGGATCCCCACACATGGCCGCGCAAAAGCAGGACGACCAGCACGAACGTACATTCAGCAGCTATGTGAGGATACAGGTTGTTGTCCTGAAGACCTGCCTATGGCGATGAACGATAGGGAGGAGTGGCGAGAGAGGATCAGGGATATCCGTGCTGCCAGCACGATGATGATGATGATGATGATTTATTGAAACAATTGTGTACTAATTATATATATAATACATAAAAAAAATTACTTTTTTGTGTCTTGCCCTATCTGGAGTTTTTTGAGAAAGTAAAATTTGAGGAATTGTACTTATGCTGTCTTCCTTTGCTAATCAATCTTAATTTTTTTTAGAGTGTTTCGTTTTCATTGCAGCGTTTTCTGCGCTTGGAGAAACTTATTTTCCTCTACTTCTGTTCTCGATAGGTTCTTCAAACATTCTAACTCTATTAACCCTTAAAATATATTTTATAGAGAATTCACCTAGGAAAAATATTTCTAATTCGCTAACCAACCACAGATAGTTTCGTATTTTTTAACGGCTTTATTATCAGCCAGCTAATGAAAGCTCTCTTCAACGTTAGCAGGAAATGAATCCCGTTTACGTACCAGATTTTAATTGAACAACTAATACAGCTAAATTACAGGGGGGTTGCCAAGCCCATGCCTTATTCAGGAGTATCTCTTTTCAAAATGAGCAATAAAAAACAAAACAAAAGAAAAACAAGATAATAAAAGAGCTGTTTAATTTGTCTGAAGCAAAGTTTCATTTGGGATGTTACCTTTTTAAATATGTCGGCTCACCAAAAGACTCTGAATATCATTCTTGCCACCGGCTTACTCTGTTTATTTGTCGCTACCTCTCACCAGACACGACTTGACACAAGGTCAAAAGCCCGAAGTCCGATTAAAGTGGGGATAAAGGGGAGGGGAAGGTCGGGAACGTGCTGAGACTCGAACCCTGCTGGTCCATGCTGATCATCGGCTCACTTGGGGCAATGTGAGCCTGATGTGGCAAGCAGTTCCACGAACCTAAATGTGGGTCCAGACACGTATGCCGGGTTATGGCTTGAACTAGACAGCAAGGTCTACTGCCATACATAGGTTTCGAGAAGGTCCGCGG
>OY757910.1:50765714-50825714 GCA_963585895.1 Sepioteuthis lessoniana | reverse complement strand
AAGGATTAGTCGCTTAATGTTCAATACACGTCCTCTTTGATTCGGTCTCTTAAAAAGATTGATGTTGATTATTTTAGTCGATGGAGAAAAGTCTTACAATAAATTATTGAACATTGCCCTTCCCAGTTGACTTTTTTTGTTGTTTTTCTTAAGCCTCAAAATAGCCCCCTCTTGTTTTTCGTATGTGGGATGCAACTAACTGATCAAATTATATTTCTGAAATAAATACTCAATATTTTTTCTCATTGCTTTGTTGCTGTGGTGGTGAACATTGAGTTTGAACCTTTTAATCACTCCTTCGGGAATGTCCTACCACATTTGCTTTTGTCAAGTAAAAGCCATTACATAACATACGCTGATATTAGACGTTGGCATACCTCAGCTGTTTAATTAGACCATGTCAGTAAATTCAGGCGCTATCATCTCAGATTATTCTCGGTCTATTTTTATGCTTTTATGATGTAATATTATACGTTTTTTCTTCCAGATTTAACAAATACTTGGATTTTCTTCAATCTTTCTCTTCATACGACAATGTTTTGTATATTTTTATTTTGCATTAGGTTTCACTTTCTCTTTCTTTTCTTTCTATGTTTTTTTTTATTGCCCTTCGACAGTTTTTTAGTACCAAAAAGTAATTTTAAAATATAACACATATTTTCAATGTTTTCTTTTTGCTCCAGTATAATAGACACTTTGTAAGTAATTATTTCCAAACACAGCACTAAAAATAGTTTTTTAAAAAAAGAAATACTGCTTTTTTTAAGAGTTGGTTTTAGTGTCATTTTTTCTTGTTCATTCGCATGTCTTTTTAAAGATTTGCATAGCCTTTTTCATATGTCTCAGTCTTTAGAAAAATTAGTTCTTTATGGAAATTATCTATAAAACAAAGGCAAACAGTATATTTTTTACGAAAAATATTATTTTAATTTCAAGGTAATTATTCAGGCGCTATCATCTCAGATTATTCTCGGTCTATTTTTATGCTTTTATGATGTAATATTATACGTTTTTTCTTCCAGATTTAACAAATACTTGGATTTTCTTCAATCTTTCTCTTTATACGACAATGTTTTGTATATTTTTATTTTGCATTAGGTTTCACTTTCTCTTTCTTTTCTTTCTATGTTTTTGTATTGCCCTTCGACAGTTTTTTAGTACCAAAACCTATCCTTCTAAAATGGCAGCAGTGACACAATCTAACTCATTGCTTGGGGGATAAGGAGGTTCATACATTTCCAATCCCAAAAATGAATTTAATTGCGTGGGTTGAGTTCGAACTTGCATAATTCGAAACTGCAGTCCAGTATTTGGACATTACGTCCTTGACTCCTCTCATCTAATTTTAATTGCTTTTATAGTTTAGTTATTGTTACAGCATGTCTAAGTCATTTTAATAGTTTAAAGAATATATCTCATTTAAAGATTCGGTAATAACTTACAAATTTGAGCGATTGTTGTTTGTCAATAAGATTTACTTAGAAATTTCTTTTAAATTATGGTTTTTACATTCTATTTCTTTTTTCCTGTTAACTTCATTTGTCATCTTTCATGTATTGGTTTTCTTTTTACTTTTTAATGGAATTGTTTCATTCATTACAACTCTCCCTGCAACTAGTAGATCAGACTTGGTTCTTTAAACCTTGTATAGAAACGGGTTTAACAGAAGAAAATTCAGAATACAATTCTATTAATCTTGCTTTAAAATGTCCATTTTTTCGTATCCTATATTTTTGTCGCATTTCTATATTCCTAAGTTTATCTATATATGTCCGTATTTGAACGAGTTCATGTTTGCGTTTCATACCTTGCTAATGCTCTTGGAAGAGTCGTTGATCTTTTCTTTTTTTACTCTTACTTATGAGGAATTAATTTGGTGAATTTGAGTCTTTCGATTTAATAAGCCAGTGAAGTCACGGAGAAGTGCTGTTTGAGAATCAGAGTCTTTATTGTGTACAATTTCTTTCGTTATCAATTTACCCAAAAGATGAATCTATTAGTGAATACAATTACTATTATGAATCAAATAAGTCTGCAATATTCATTTTTGCAAAAATACTAATCTGCCAGTCTTTAACGTTTGAAATTCTAAACCTCTCAACTTGTAAGCTCATAATTTTGACGAAGGTGTAAATTTGCATATTAATCTTATGTTTAGGCTCATGGATATCACAGTATGTATTTAAAATTTAAAAAAAATATCTTATGACAAGCATTCTTTTGACTGAATGATGGGATAGCTTGAAATGGAGATGCTTCTATTTTAAAGCGGAATATGTATGCGTTCTATAATCGTTTAGATATTTTCAAGTACAAAGAAACTTTGAGTCAAGGAACAAGATGTTTAAAAGTAATTTTAAAATATAACATATATTTTCAATGTTTTCTTTTTGCTCCAGTATAATAGACACTTTGTAAGTAATTATTTCCAAAAACAGCACTAAAAATAGTTTTTTTTAAAAAAGAAATACTGCTTTTTTTAAGAGTTGGTTTTAGTGTCATTTTTTCTTGTTCATTCGCATGTCTTTTTAAAGATTTGCATAGCCTTTTTCATATGTCTCTGTCTTTAGAAAAATTAGTTCTTTATGGAAAATTATCTATAAAACAAAGGCAAACAGTATATTTTTTACGAAAAATATAATTTTAATTTCAAGGTAATTATTCAATTATTTTTTAATATAAATTGCATCATAAAATTAAAACAGATATTATTATTCCGTATTAAATATTACCAAACGCTACATTAAAACTTTCATTATATAACAGTATATAATATTCCTTTAAGACAGATGCGGAGGTTTAATTGATGTCATTTTCGGAAGATGATACCCTGCTACCAAGGTAGGTAAACTTCCCCTCTAGTTTCAGAGAACCAAAATTTAGAGTGGAGATTCCGCTGCTTTGACAAAATGTCTTTATTATTTAATCACACACACACACACACACACACACACACACACACACACACACACATTTTTATTTTTACATGATTTCAAATTGAGAAAAAAAAAATCGCAGTGTGGTCCTACGCTAGCCACGGAGCCCAATGTGGTGTGACTACTAGTCTTTTGTAACATCTGAAGGATTTTTCGAGTACTTCGGGTGTAGAATGGAAGAGATGCTTCTTTGGTCATATTGACTTTCTTTTTGGTCCCTTTTTCTCATGTTCTCTGAGGATTCGTTAACCAATCCCATTTTTATAGATCAATATCTGGACTAAAAATGGTTTCTGATTGGTTGTCTAATAAGAGACAATTAGGATTCATATTCCCATTGGTCAGCCAATCCTAGTTCAGAATTATATCTTACAGGTATAGATGAAACCCTTTGTAGATTCTTTGACCAATGGGAATATGTTTACAGCATTGGTGTCGAACAAAAAAAATTCTCCGCCTCACCTGACTGGATGAGCCATGCAGGTGCTCACCTTTATTTAGGGAGGAGCAAATTAAATCTCCCTTTTGACATCGACCTTCAAGATGAGGACTAAAAGAATATGTTTTGCGAAATGACCCGTTTCATCATTGTGATTGATGAAGTTAGTTGACAACCGAATTTTTTTTTAAAAATTGCAACCTTTAAAATCAAAAACAATTTTCTTGCGTTTAACTGACCTTTGAAATCAGAAACGATTGTCTCGCACTTAACTGACCTTTAGAAACGATCAAGCAGCTATTTAGGTCAATATAAGCCTTTAACAAAAAGAAACTTATTTTAAGGATTTAAAAAAAAAATTGTGATATATATATATATATATATATATATATATATATATATATATATATATATATATATATATATTGATTTTAATATTTTTCATAAATTCTATTTTTTACAGATTAACTTAGAACTCAACCGCACGTCGTGTTACAGAGCGCAGAACTCTCTTTTATAATATTCCATAAATTTGACAGAGTATTTTGCAGCGTTTATCTACGATAGACTTTCGGAATAAACGTTGAATCTGGACAATTATAAAAACAAATTTACTCAAACTTTGGTTAAAGTGAGGTACGAGATGTTAATTCCCATTTAAAACACAAGGATGTTTGTTTTTTTTTCTTTTAAAGTATACTATAAATTACAGATAATTAATTGTAATGAGTTTATTTATTAATTTATTTATCTTTATCTATAGCAAATATATCTGAAGGCATGCAGCATCAAAATTCCATCATAATCTGGGTCTTAGTGTCTGATCTAAATAGTTTTTAATTGAATTCATTGAAAGCATGGTGAACAAGTATTATGAGTTGCCAAACGAAAGACCTGAATCTTTAAACGTACCAAGTTACAGGGCTTTTCTTGCTGGTGTTATTTCATCATTTAGCATGTGAACATTATAAAACGTTGTAAATAGCGCTAAAAAGTAAAGGTGTTGAATTTTCTTCAAAAGCTAAATTGATTTACTGAAAATAAATCTTATTTTGCAGCAATCGCTCAGTTTAACATAATTGTGTTTAACGTTCAGGTTTATTTGTTTACTTGAGCGTCGTATCTCTAGGTGCATGAAAGTTCAGGCAAAGCGTTCACATAACATCTGTGTGTGTGTGTGTGTGTGTGTGTGTGTGTGTGTGTGTGTGTGTGTGTGTGTGTGTGATGGAATGCAATCAAGCAAAGTTTTTACATGAAAAAATAAACGATATTCACGGTGCAGCAGTTTTAAAATCCACATAAATTATTAATCAAGCGTATAAGCAGCCTTAGTTATTTGAAGTTTAATTTTTATATGAAAATAAATTAATTAGTGTTATATGTGCGTTTACAGGGAAGTTTTACTTATTAGTCAAATCATTGTTCTTCATATCTCTATTTACAGTTACAATATGCAAACATCCTCGTTTCAAAAACTGTAACTTATAATTGGAGTTATATAATTGAGTAAAACGCAAAGGTAATGCAAATGTATATGTTTGTGCATTAAATGCAAAAAGACTATTAAATTTTAAAATTTACTATTGTGTTTGAAAACCTAAGTTAGTGTAAAAATAAAATGCTTCCAAGGATACAATTAGCGACAAGTAAGAACTCTCTGATGATTTAAAAAATGTAACTAAGTTGAAACTTATTAAATGCAGGGGGCGGGGATTTTTTTTTTTTTTTGGAAGCTATGGGAAGCAGCATGATGGACGTAAAGGCGGAAGAACCCAATGACGGGTCAACGCCATGACTAACCAAGCGCTGGGCGCACGAATGCCACAGGACAACGGCCAGGATCAAATAGTTCGGTCGGGGAACTACTACTGCTCATCAATTAGGGTGACTTCTGTAGATGAGAATAAAAACACAACCATCGAAATATTACCTTGATGAACGCCCTACTGTACCAAAAAGGTTATATATCAAAAGTAAATTCTTCGTAGTTGATTTCAGGATATACATATTTACCAACCTCTCCGCTCGGACAGGATATGACACAAGGTCAATTTTTAAGCGGAGTTTAACAGGTTTGAATTCAGAGTTTTCCTTCTCCTAGACTAGTTGCCTTTCCACGGCTGTAGAACCTAGTCTGCCCAAACATTTACCCATAGCTGGAGGGAGAATAATTGGATTCATACCTTTCCCAAGGGTATTAGTGCTATGGGAAATGCAATTAGCCTAGTCCAGGATTTCAACTCGTGCCGTCGTGTCCATTTCCTAGGACGATAACCGTTACAACACGGGCACCTCCTTTTTGATTTCAGGATATACGTGTATCTTTGTATTTATCTATATATAGGTTAACATATGATTATATATCGACTCTGTGGCACCATCTTTTATTTGTTGGGAAGGATTTCCACTAAAGTAAAAATCATTTACAATTAGAACATGGAGCATCACGGCCATTATTGTGTCCACATTTGGTTCTTTATTTTTCAAAAGACAGGGATCCCCTTTAGGTCGGGGCTAACTTGCTGGACAGCAACATCGCAGAAAGTGATTTTAAATTCTACTCGCTCTATTACATTGATGTTTGCATTTGTAATTGTATATCCACCCATGATAAATAGTATCACTGCTCTTTTTTTAGATGAATGGCATTGGAAATATAAAACCTTGCAAGTTCAATACGTTATTTATAAAAGAAACGAAACCAAACCAAAACTTATTCTTCTCTTTCGTAACTGTTAAGGGCTACTTCTTCCAACATGTTTACTTTTAGAATATTGGAATTTAACATCGGCAGAATCCCAGATGAAATTTTTAGTCGTCAATTTAATATAAATAATTTTATTAAGGAAATCTCTCGAGTGCCATATACAGAATTTAACTTTCTAGTAAAACTTTGTATTAAGAAATCAACATAGTTGTATATTGCAAAATTCCAAACACAATTTTTTGAACTTAAGATGTTATGTGTCATTCTTTGTTAGCAACATGAATACACCAAGTATCCATACTTTCTGTAAATGTGGAATAACAAAACTTAATAGAAGCAATAAATGGAAATTAACTGACCTCTATGATCCGACCCCAAACCTGGAGATCCCAAGATTCTACATGAGGTAGTTGTTGCCACAAAAAAATTATAGACCCACCTTTGAACATGAAACTTGATTTCATGGAGTATTTTGTTAAATTATTGTGAACTGAAGACGACAGTTAACGTACCTCATTTTACATTTTCTTGGCTTGTTTATTGAAAAAGATATCAGATTGGTGCCACGAATTTTGCAGTTTTTTGAAGATGGACATTTTATTGAAACATTGTTAGAACTTAAATAAAATGTCAGGTTATCATTCAAAGACCTTGTCAAAAACGTTTGTGAAAGTAGATGAGCAAAAATTACATCAAAATTCAACAGAAACTATTAAAATAATACAAAACACTCGGTATCAATATGTCCATCTAGTTGCATTTTCAACATTGGCATTTTGTTACCTCTCCAGAAAACATTTGTTAAGTCAGTGAGGAATAAGATGAACGATTCCAACATGATTTGAAAATCCTAGAGGAACAGTATCAGATGATAGGATCTAAATATTAAGTCCGACTGTTTTAGGCGCATTAATGAAAATGTCAATAGCTTGAACACCTTTAGAGAAGCTATAAGTGTAAATCTTTATCTTAGATACTTTAACAAAATTTAACTTCCGGGAAAAATGTTGTTTGTACAAATATTATTCAGGCAATATTTTATTTTCTACTGAATGTAAATTTTTTAAACATCTTTTAAAACAAGTTGAAATTTGTTACATGCAGTGATTTTATAGTTTTTAAGGCAAAGCGAAGGTAACCTGTATCTCAAAGAAGTTGATATGATACATAAAAACTTGCGTCATTTTTTTTTTAATTTAGAGTTCACAAGTTATTAAAAAATTATCAAATCTAAGTCAACACAAGTTGTGTTAAGTGTAATGATTAAAACAACAATTCTTAGAGCAAAAATTGGACAGAGTAATATGATTTTATGCTTCCTATCTAATACAGATACTTTTTAAAATATTTATTTGATCCACACATGGAACTGTAACAGAGATTAACACTTGGTGGTAGATCGGAATTCGGAGTAATAGCTAGTAAGAGGTAATTCTACACTGCTGAACTCCAGTTTAATATAATAGCCAGGACACTATTTTCTGGAGGAACTTTACCCCTCAAAATGGGATGCAGTCGTCTTATTCTAAACCCTGCTAACAAAGCTCAGTACTAAAGAATTCTTTCATTTTAATCATTACCAGCTACGAGATAAATGCCCATACCTTAATTGAAGTAGATGGCAATTCAGCTATTGCAATTTAATTTATAAATTGTAAATTCATTTATTCTGATAATATTCAGTCTTTGGTGCTTGAATCCTTGCTTGAAGTGCCCTGTAGCCTAAAGCAAAATACAACGATTTCATTCCCTACCAGAGAGGTATGAACACTCCTCAGAAAAAAGAGCTTTGGAAATTGTGAAATCAGTCATTGCTCTCACTTCCAGTTCTAGACTCATGAGAAGTTTCAACTGCTATGTTCTTATTTAAGGGGAAAATGAATATATCTGAAATAAAAAAGAGTTTAACTCCTTGAAATGACTGTGATGTAATGTTTATACATATATATTTGTAGGCCGTAATTGTTAAACTGACTTGGGCATAAAAGGAACTCAACAATTTTTAAGATAGGATGAAACAAACGAAACAACTAACCACATTTAGTCATGATAATTCGTTAATCAGCGAATAAGAACTATTATTTAGTCTTACATGGACGGAGAAACCAAAAAGAATACAGTCAAGCATTCACGTCTAGCATGCATATATATATATATATATATATATATATATATATATATATATAACCCCTCTGTACGAACAGGATGCCACACAAGGTCAGTTCTTAAGTGAACTTTGATTTTAATTGAGAGATATCCTTCTTTTTGATCGTTTGCCATGCCAACTTTAGAGAACCCAGCTTGCCTTACTATTTACCTTAAGCCGAACGGAAAATAGATGCATTCTTAATTTTCTCAATGGTATTAGCATTGTGTGAAATGAAACCCGAATCATCAATGAAGGCCGTAGTTGAAGGCGACCAGAAGGCTTCTTTTGTCAATAGCTATTACACCGAGGAGAAGGGGAAGATGCAACTCATTTCTCTGGGTCACTCCACTTTACACTCGATCCGTAAATTATACAAAGCGCCATGAAGTACCATTTTTGTGTCTTTGGTATGAATCGAACTGGGATTGAAACTTGGTCTCCCAGGCCATTGGCAAGAATCATATTTCGAAATTCAAATTGAATTGTGGTGGGGGGTGGCCTCCAGCTGAAATTGTTAAAGCGATGGACAGCTGAATCGTAGTACGCGAGTTCGTACTCCAGTCGCGCTATTACGTTCACTTTCGGGCAAATACCCTTGGGAAAGGTATGAACCCCCTAATTCTCCCAACTATGGGTTAGATAGTACCACTACTGTTCTTCTAGAGGAATGGCTTTGGCATTAAATAACCTACAAAGAGTTTATATGCCATTAAACAAAGAAACCCAAACCCTCAAATTGAATTCTGGTCATATGCAGAAATTGTCAAGAATATAACAGCATTTTCCCCTTTGAAACCGACGAAAAAAAAACAGAGAGCTGTAACCCCATAAATTATGATAATTGTCGGCTTTATGTCTATGGATTAAGTAAAAACAGGCATACACATATAACATTACATAGGTATGTGTATATAAGGGATGGTATTGAATTTCCCCTTTATTTTAATCTTTAAAATGTATCTAATCATATTTCCATGATTATAGACATCAAGAACTGATCTGGGTTGCAATATTTTCATTATTTCTTGAATGCAAAATTCTACACTCATTCAGTCGGTAAATACAAATAAATTAAGATGGAAGAATTTCACTGTGAGAACTATTACAACTGCTATTTTTAAAGATATATACTTTATAACTTATTTACATTTTCTAAAGTGTAGCTTATTGAAAAAAAAAAATGGTTTTGCAGTTTGGCTTTTTCAATGTTTGCGTGAATGATTCTAATTATGGAAGCTTGTGGTATTGACGAATGTGCACGTGATATTGTCGAATTTACCTGATGTTTTCGACACTTGATTTGGGCACCACGCCCATACAACATAGAAATAAATAACATTTGCCATTTGCGGGAGGTTTTTGGCCGAATCATAATTTTGAATCCACGCACAATTTGGAAAATATTTATTTATGTTTTCTTTTTTTACAGTAAACGTGGATTAGACAGGTAATCTAAAAACTAAACTTATCTCAAGCACTACAGGAATAGTGGCGTCATCCTAATAAAAAGATATGAAACTGCCTTCATTTGTTTTCAAAATTCTAAACAGCATCTGATGAAAGCAAGTAATATCCTATTTACCAACCCTTCCGCTCGGGCAGGATATTACACAAGGTCAATTTTTAAGCGGAGTTTAATAGGTTTGAATTCAGAGTTTTCATTCTCTTAGACTAGTTGCCTCACCAAGGCTGAAGAACCAAGTCTACCCTACTATTTACCAATAGCTGTAGGGAGAATAATTGGATTCATACCTTCCCATAGGGTATTAGTGCTATGTGAATTACAATCAGACTCGTCCAGGATTTGAACTCGTGTCGCCGTGTCCATTTCTTACGACGATAACCATTACACCACGGGCACCTCAAAGCAAGTAATATAGTCTGGAGTAATGAAAGGAAAACAAAAGATTCACAGAGATGTACTTCGCTGGTTTAAAACTGCATTGTATTCATTACTTAGAGTTTCACATTTTTCATGTCCCAGAAGACTATCAGCATGACGTTCTTTACTGACGGCTGTGTTCGGAATATTTTCTTTTCCGGAAATTCAGTCTGCTTCGATTCCAGGGATTTTCTTTAAACTCATTCATGATTTCTTCAGTTGTAAACGTTTTTATCTAAAACATGCTTCTCCATACGTATTAAACATTATGTAAATTCAACATGATTGGTTCTTCTCAGTAAGCAAAAATGTGATGGCAGGATTCTCTTCAAGCCTAGTGCATTCTATTTAATTTGCCGCCATTCTGATTTGTCTAAAAAATATTTTTTAAGATAAATTTTTTACGCTATAAACCATTTTCAAACGATGCCGAGGTTATTTTTTTATGGAAAATAATATGAAAAAAATTATTTTTTTACAAATATTCATTTTACTTTTTTAATGAGCTTTGTATATTGATAAGCCTGTAGTATATATATATATATATATATATATATATATATATATATATATATATATATATATATATATATATGTATATATACGTCTTGATAAGAATATTTACTGGACTATATATATATATGTATATATATATATATATGTGTGTGTGTGTGTGTGTATGTTTGTGTGTACGACGACAAATGTATTTATAGGAACATATATATTGATAAGTTTTTCATTGTTTTATTTTCATGTATATAGATTATAGATTGCTTCCTAACTTTCATTAACAAACCAAATACTTATTTTGATTTCAGTAAATTTCAATTTGGACTGTCATTTTAGACATTTCTTATTTTCGTATTTTCATTTCCTTTAAAAAATACTGCGCATACATGAACGTGCATGCAAATCAGCAGACGAATTTGCTCGTGATATTGTCTTTAGCGAAAAAAGAGAAAGAAAAATACAAAACAAACGGAAGATAAAACAAAACATACAAGTACATATACATGGTAAAGGTCGTCATTTTCATACCGCGTCAAATAGGTTGAGTTAGATGGAAGTATCTATGTATAATTCCATGAAACCGGAAAAATGCCATAGTGGTTTTGTAACGTAGTGGTCACCTCCTACCACTAATAACACTAGAAGCCTGCTGTGAGACCCTCAACAAAAGGTCAATCATGAGAACTATAGCAGTCACAAAGGAGAGCGACGAGAAACAAGCTAAATTTTGAAGCAAGGGAAAATGCAGCACCCCACGAAGTTGGAGGATTTTGTTTGGTGAAAGAATAGAGTTTGAAAATACCATACGTTTTTGTTTGTCAATAGATAGACTGAGTATAAATGATAACACTCTCTGCTATTTTTTCACTATTATAAGACTCAATGACGTAATTTGGTTATCATTAGATGAATAAATTCCAGATGTATAAAAACCGTTTCGTCAATAAAAATTATTACAATTAGCAGATTTTAATCCTTGTACTCGATCAAGTTGACGGAAAGAAGATTAAAGATATCAACACTAGGTTGATTCGAAACTAACAAAAAAACTTTTCTTTTATAGCTACGATTTGTTGAATGGCGTATATGTAGGTTATTTAATCTAAAATATCTAAAATATCACCACCTTTCGACATCAAATTCTGTGTAATAAAACAGTTTCTATAAGCTCTGACCAAAGGAGGTGACTGCTTTAACTACTGTAGCAGAACATTTTTAGTGGTGAAGCTTAAGGCAGGTATTTTTAACAGGCCGCAAATCAGTGAACTCAACATTTTTCTGATTCAACGAATAACGCTGAGACAGCTGCATGGCCTTTATTACCATTGGTTGTTAAGGATTTTCACAGAAACTATAATGCAGATGATTGTTCTAAGTTAGAATGGATCATGCTATGTATTCTACGTCAATCTGGATGTAAAATGCTCATCAAAGTGCATTACAGCGATAGCCACTTTCATCGTTTCCTAGAAAACAAAGGAGACGTAAAGGAGAAACAGCGTGAATGATTCCAATATTTAAGAACTCTGAAAGAAAGATACCTGTGACACTGGGGTACTTACAACTGGTCTCCTCAACGTGATTGTCCAAGTATTGAACAAGAAGTCTTTGAAACATCACCTTTTAGCGATGGGTGTTCCAATGGACAGAGAACCAATGACAACTTTCAATAATATTTTTCACCATCATCTGATTCTATGATCATTATGAAATAAATTCAAATTGAATTAAAACATTTTACTAATACAAATGTCAATAATAATGATTTGCAGATATCAATCTTTGGACTCAAACAGCTGTATTCAAAACAGAGAGGCATACCCGGTATTTTAGCAAATACGGTTGGTGGCAAAAAAACTGATAGCATGTTGAGAATCAGTAACGAAGACCTACCGAAAAAGTTTAATATCTCAGCTACCAAAGTCTACTTTCCTCCATGAATATATAATTATTCATGGATTATGCATTAAAATAAGTTTGCCATCCTTCATCATGTATTCATCTCTATCTCACTCGATGTACATATATATATATATATATATATATATATATACATACTAAAATTATTAAATTCCTACCTTTTCAGCTCATTGTTTACTGATATTTATATGCATTTAAAAATCGTATATTTCTACGTATAATGCTTTTTCTTATATAATCTCTCTCTCTCTCTCTCTCTCTCTCTCTCTCTCTATATATATATATATATATATATATATATATATATATATATATATATATATATATGTGTGTGTGTGTGTGTGTGTGTGTGTGTGTGTGTGTGTGTGTGTGCGCGTGTGTGTGTGTGATACATAGCTGTTTAAATTACATTCTCTTACCCTAGTTTTCTCGTGGCTGAGTGGTAGACTCCTCGATTGGCGTTTGAGTCAACCGGGTTTCGATCACAACTTCAGCTGGTCTAGCCACACTAAAGTGTTCTGATTGAACGAAACGGGTCTGTCTGTGGATGACAATATATATATATATATAGAGAGAGAGAGATTATCATTATGCATGTACTCATTAATTATTGAACTCCTCTTATTTATAGTTTTCATCTTTACAGGAAAAATAAACAGGTCATAAAATATGGAAGATAATAAGATGTCCTAATTAATGAGTCGTATATTATAAGGCAGTATAATACAATCTTGGAATTTATTACGTGAAAATTGCACTTCCTTTGGATCCAATGACGAAACAATTCATGGTTACTTGTCAGTAATTCACCCATTCATATTTTATGTGGCGGAAATCACCGATTGAAGAAAAATATTTGCTTTAGTGAACATCTAGTACCCTATTTATTGTATAAAAATACGTTTAAAATTTTTGTTTCTTATTCTGAGTGTTATTGTAGTTAATAATGTAATCCAAATCTTAAATATTTTTATTTCAAGTAAGAAGACATTTATTATATGTTCATAACGTGGAGAACAACCACACAATTATCATCCACAGGTGGAAAAGGGAGAAGTTTACTAACGCGTTTCACTTTTGATTGTATCTTTCTGGTCACATCTAAAACAAAAATTAAAAAAAAATTATACAATGGGTTGTCAAAAATCCTTACAATGTTCCATGTTCAATGATATATATATAGCTGGCCAGATAAAGGGCTTCATACCTTTTCCAAAAGTATTAGCCCGAAAGCGAACGTAATCGAATGATTTGATTTCTAACTCATTCAAAACAATGTTGCAGTCCAGCATGTTTGCCATGACGCATTTCTACATCTTTATATATATATATATATATATATATATATATATATATATATATATATATATATATATATATATGTGTGTGTGTGTGTGTGTGTGTGTGTGTGTGTGTGTGTGTGTGTGTGTGTGACACTTTTCATACATCACACCTTTCAGACAAAATTATGTAAAACTTGGATTGATAATTAATAAGAATATTTCAAATTTACATTAATTGCACGCAATATGGAATGATTTCATTATACCGAAATAGTATTGATAAAAACTGTGAAATTCTTTAATAGGTTTTTTTACAAGCAGAAAGATGTAGAAATGCGTAAAAGACTAATAAATTCAAATAGAATCTTGGTGTGTTCCCGTTGGCGTCATGGCAAACATGCCGGACTGCAACATTGTTTTGAATGAGTTTGAACTCAAGTCATTCGATTACGTTCACTTTCGGGCTAATACCCTTGGAAAAGGTATGAAGCCCTTTATCTGGCAAGCTATATATATATATATATATATATATATATATATATATATATATATATCATTGAACATGGAACAATTTACTCAGATATGAGTTGAATATAATATATCATTACTGGTAATGTTCTACTTGGATAGCTTCGGTATTAAATAAACCGCGAAATTTGATATGCCATGAAAAAGAGAGAGCGGAAGAAAACAGTTTATAATTTGTTAACAATAGCTAATATAACAATACTTTTATTGATAATTTATGCATAATAATGTAGTTTCTAGTAATTATTCTTGCAATAATACTAAAGGTTTTTTTCCCCCAGTTATTTGGTACCAACTCTTCTTATCTCATTAAAAATAACCCAAAAATATGCTTTTAATGCTACTAATATTAAACAAGATCTATTTGATTTAAAGAGGGTCCTTTAAGAGGTCCAAACACTGTGGATTATTGTGTGGCCGGGAAACAATGGAACAAAGATGTCCTTTACTCTCGCAAGAGCTCTAGAACTGGAACATTTCAGCTTTATTCAATTTAGTGTCCTACCCAGGATATCAGAAAATGATATGATTAAAAGAGCTAATTTAAAAATTAGTGGTCATAAATAGAAATTTTTAAAGATATAAAAAGATCCGCACAAAATAAATGAATTAAATAAATAAGAAAAATACAAAAAGCCCCACCCCCCCACCAAAACCGAAATCTTGTTCATTCATTTTAGTTTGTCTTATGACAATGTAATTATTCATGAGAAGTTTTGGGGGATAATAAGGTTGATCTTTGTTCATTCAATCAGTTTAATATTATTTCAACATCCGATTGATTATTTAATGTCTGGATTTGATCACTTTCAAATCATTTTATTGCAATCATGAATACATTTTCAATTTTCTATAGCAGTTTTTAAATTGCATTTCTTTGTTTTAGATCATTTTTTTTCACATTGTAGCATGCATTTCAATCTAATGTATATTAGCTCTATACATTTGTATGGTCTCAAGAGTACCTAGATATAATGTTTTTCAAACACATAAAGTAACTGTTTTGTTAGTTTGCTTTTTTCGTTTAATGAGTATATTAACTTTCATGTGTTATTTAATGATAACGCCATCGTTGTAGAAGAATTGCTGTTATACTATTGAACCCATAGCTGGGGTTAATTAGTAGATTAACACATTTTTGGGGTGTATAAAATCCTGGAGTGAACGTTATAGTGCAATGCGATTGAAGTTCGACCTTTTTACCGTAATGTCACAGTCAAGTAATATAGACAATACACCTCAGGGGCACTTCCCTATGTAATTTGTTCATGGCTTGTTAAAGATATATCATTCTAAAAAAGACAAATATTTTAGTTTATTATCAACAAAGCTTTGAAGATATTAATCGGTGGTCAATCGTCTAAGTGCTTAGCAAGTTCGTTGCTTCTAACCTCTGTTTATTTTGGGACCCGGCCATCTGAGTGTGACTTAGCCGTACAATTTTGGGCAATTTGATGCTTGGGCAGCAAACGTACCGTGCGAGTTATGATTTATAGAAGTGAACGACATTGTCAAATATGCACGAGGTCTGCAGTGAATTTTCTTTTGTTTTCGACACATCTTATGTATACTATATAGAATCTTCACTCAAAAATAATGTTTGCTCTTTCTGAGAACGTTGGTATCTGAATGTTTAGTTTTGAAGCCAAACACAGACTGAGACTTTTTTTTTTTATCTTAGTGAGGGGTTTCATGCATCTGGCAAGGTGATAAAGAAATTCAAATGATATCAATTCTATCCAGAATCTTTGAACTGACATGAAGGAGCGTGCTGAAAGTGTCCTTGGCCAACGAATAGCGGCAACCTATACAGCATTTGGCGAGGGTGATTGACGGTGTTATGTTGGAATTAAAAGCCGAACAATAAATGTTTAGAAATGTCCCTTCTTCTTTTAGAACTAGAGTGAATTTGGAGAACGATACTGCTGGCAAATCAATTTAAATAAATTATACGTCGACTGTGATTTGCTGGATAAGATAAGTGAATTAAATGAAGTCGTTTGGTATGAAATCACTTAAAAATCAATAGTCATTTACTAAGTTTAGTTTAGTTTGGCATTTTGCCAGAAGTGTTGTGAGAATCGAAATCGCTAACAATGATTTAATAGTTTGGCTTACTAAAGTTTAAGCTACGGTGGATGCATTTAAGATATTAAAAAAAATAGCAGTTAACAGCAAATGAGACATTTTCCATTGCTCTGTTTATTATTTCATCAAAATAAGTCCGTCCGTCTGAAAAAACTAAGTTAAACGATTTTAGCCCGATTTTGATCAGAGTTTCAGGATTTGCCTGAAAATGTTTTAAACTATAGTTGAGATCCCGATTAATTTAGTGTTAGGTGGGATCTATATCTTATTGTCCTCTTCTCAATAAAAAGCGTCAAGCTCTGACTTCTGCCTAACCACTCTCGGGATAATCGTTACAAGATACGACACTCATCCTCTCTATATGACATTAGACTCTCTTTGTTGTGCCCATGTTTTGCCCAACTAGGGATTCCTTTTCATCTCTATGGTCACCCGCACTCTAAAATATAAGAATGAATTTTAGAAACCCGTTGTCTTTCAAATTCTACTCCTACAAACCTGTAAAGATTCTTGCTTTGAATATTTATTGAAAAGAAGGCTGCAACAGAAATACCTCCTTTAAACTGTTATCTGTGTGGTGCATATGAACTTAGGAAAATGATAATGGTATCTACCCAAAATATTTTTCATTTGGAGATTTGATAATGAATTAGACCGGTGCACATAATGCATTTGCTGTTGAAACGTTTTCTGGAGACTTGTGAATCTGTAAATGCTACACAAAGGGCTTTTCGTGCATATTTCCTGTTACGTAAAATTGATTATGTTACCATTATAATTTTTATCTTGTTGCAGCATCATTTTTTTTCTACGGAACACCGTCATTGTGGCTAATATGAAATCTGGACAAATTTTTTCTTTATAGCAATTTTACTGATCCACTAGTCTTTAAAAAATCCCTTTCATCAACAAACTTAGTCGTAACCTATGGTTAATGAATTAAATGCTTTAACATTAGCTAGATTAACCCTTGCTTAAGTCTACTTATACTAAAAAGATGACAGTTTATAATGTTGGATATCTTTTTCCTACAACATAGATTTATCAATTTTAAAATGTTTTCGAGAGAACCTTCCTAACACCAGGCACAATCTTAAAAAAGATTCTTGTTTGTGCATATACCATTCGTTTTCGAGTTCAAATGGTAATTTCTTTCACAATTCCCATAAGACCATCTTTCCCGTCCAGTCGTACCTAGTTTTAGATTATTTTTGGGCCAATTTACTGAATTCACTTATAACAGAATAAACCGTTTCATCTCTGTCAACACGCAACCTACAGCTTTTATTCTGGGTATAATCAATGTTTGTTTTTACATAATTAGTAGTCATGGTTAGATTTGCTTGGTTGTGATTCAAGTTCTTTTTTAAGTGGATATACATATATGAACAGTAAATGTAAGAATGTAACTAATTTGTTTGCACACTATTATTGTTATTGTTTCTACTCAGTTAAATAGCTGTACTTATTGCTATCCAACTCTTATACGTCTATTCAAAATCAATTATTTGTTTGCACGCAATGAAGTCAGAAAAGTATTGTTATTTAACACTAATTATTCTATTTAATTCTATTCATACATTTGCTCTTAGTTTATTGGTTCCAAGTATTGCTATTTTAGCAATGTTTCTACTTAGGCACACAGTGTTTTAAAATTACTATCAACTGCTAATAATTCTATTCAACATTTCTCATTCATTTTCCCACAGCTAAATGGTTCTAAGTATTGCTACGTATTACTTATAATTCAGTTACAAATCAATCATCTCTTTACACAGTTGAATTATGAATCAGTTCCCTTTCTAACCATATTTACCAACCCCTCTGCCCGGGAAGGATATGACACAAGGTCAGTTTTTAAGCGGAGTTTTACAGGTTTGAATTCAGAGTTTTCCTTCTTCTAGTCTAGTTGCCTCATCAAGGCTGAAGAGCTTATTCTGTCCTACTATTGACCTATAGTAGTAATACATAGGAATACTTAGAACCATTTAGCTTTGGGCACATGAATGAGAAATTTTGTATAGAATTATTAGCGGTTAATTGCAATATTGACAGCAGAGATAGTATTTAACTATGTATTAAATACTATCACTCTTAGACATTAGATAATACAGAAAGGTTCGTATCCCTTTAAACAAAGAAACAAAAGTGAACAAAACAAATCAACGGTTGACTTGATTAGAGAAATTGAAAGAGATTTGTAAACTGAGAAGGAACGTGAAATGCAAATGAGCATTTTTATTATTTCTAAAAATTAATTGTATTTCATCTAAAAAGAAGGATGAATAAAATGGTGTTCGTTTAGCTTATTTCAGTTTAAAACGATGTAAAATAAAGACGTCAAGAAGATGTGTCTACAATTATTAGATTCGGATTGATCAGATTTCTTTGTTTAATGACATACCAACCTTCCGATGTTCTTCTAGCCTTACTTTTAGTGGGCGACCAGTCTCACCTTTGTATATTTTACCACAACTGCAAGGGATGGAGTAAACACAGTTCTTGGTCATGTTGAATTCCGTTGGTGGTTTGACCCCAAAGGCAATTGTACGAGGGGAGACTGAAAAGTCGGGTATGGCGGACCATATATGGAAGGAAAATGGAAATCATCTGCCCTTATGGGACAAAGTTTAAATAATTGATAGGGCTGAACATTGGAGGATTAGACGCCTAAAGGAATTAGCACTTATGTTGGGCTACAATGACCTGCTGAGTAGACCAAGTATAGAGTTGAATACAATATAAAAACCGATAATCAAGAAGGCTAGAAAAAAAATCTGAATATGAGCACAGGTAAAAAATCATATATAATTGTAGTAATCCTAGCCAAAGTAAGAAAATTAAGTTTATAATACCCAAAAATTCACTCTGAATTGTTCAGCAGGACACATGGTGTAACGGCTATAGGCGTTGGTTCCTTGAGCTTCTAAGGAGACAATCATCTGAAGGCGAGTAACAATACAGGAATACTTAACACTTGTACCCGGTTATGGCAACGGAATCAGAACAGGCGACTCCCATGATTTCAATAAATACCGTAGTTCTAAGTTCCGTGAAGGTTCCCGAGTTCGACAAAAATCTGAAGAAAGCTGGGGAACATATCGGCCGAAACGTTGTGGAAATAACAATAAAGATGAAGAAAATAGTCCAAAAAACCTTAATGGTAAAAATCAACAAGCTTCGTCTCAGAAATTGAGACAACACATATATCCTGTCTCGTGTGAATTGACATGGAGCAACGGCTCGTTTCAGACTATGTAGCAGGCTTTCGGCTTGTGCGGGTGCATTTGCCGGAAATGTTATATCATCACCATAGTCAGTGTTGGTAATTGTTTTAGTGGGGTACTTTCTGCTTCTTTCTTTTGTTAGCTTGAAACCGTTTTCTTTGATTTTATCTACAGATGTTCTAAGCAAGTACTCTAGACATATGATAATGAATTATTGGGCTGACGTGTCTCCTTGCAGTACTCCAGCTACAATATCGAAGTAGTCTATGTCTCCATCCGGAGAACGCACTTTTACCTAGGTGTTTCTATAGAGCATCATTATGACAGCGACTGTATCTTCTAGAAGATCGTATGTAAGAAGGATTTGCTCCATCTTTCCTCAGAGGCCTTAGTAAAGTCGACAAATAATATTGTTGCCTCTAGGTTTTTTGCGCCTACACCTGCAAGAATTCGATGGATAGTCAATATTTGTGAGGTCGTGGATGTATTTCTCCTGAAGCTATTTTAGTTCTTCCTAAGCATGTTGTCAATTTTGGGTTCTATGCGGTTGTGTAGAAGGGCATTGCATATCTTGGCCGCCATGGACGTGAGAGTTATACCTCGGTAGTTCGTGGCTAATCCGAGGTCGCCCTTTTTAGGGAAGGGGAGGATGCATTCATTCCTCCATCTATCTATAGGATTTTGATTATATATGGCATTATAGTGTCTGAGCAGTATGTCGTCGAATTTTCTGGTCTTCCATACTTCTGGGGGTATTTCATGGAGCCCTGCTGCATTTCTATCTTTAATTTGTCTCAATACCGATTCTAGTTCTTCTTGAGAAAACGATCCTAGTTTGATATCTAATTGTTTACTTATAATTCTTATGAATGGTTCATGAGTAACTTCCAAAAGGTTTCCGAGTAAATTCTCAAAATGTTGTTTCCACAGGTGTATTTGATCTTGTTCGCTGGTAGCTTTCAGTTTAGTTTTGGCAGTGCATTTCCTTCTGCTCACTTCGTTTATCGTTTGCCATGCTATCCTAGATTGTCTATCTTCAACCGAGCCTCTAATTTTATAGATCTGATATTGTATATATTCTGTCTGTTCTTTACGGTATATGTCAGCTCATTCTTTGTATGCTAATTTAAGTTTCAGGGCATTGGTATTGGTTGGGTTATTCCTGTTGCATTTGGAGGCAGTTTTCACGTCTGCACGCTTTTCTCTAACCGCTAATGTCTCCCCTGGGACTCTATATTTTCTTCTTTCTTTAATCGGAATTAATTCCACTGCTGCTTCTACGTGGGCGTTGACGAAATTCTCATATTCTTCATTCAGAGTAGGTGTTTCTGTCTCTTCTTGTAGAGCATTGTATTTGTTTCTAAGAGCTAACGAATATTTATCTCTAATATCCTTGTTATTAAGCAGGGCCCACTCATAGTGTTTGGTGGTCAACCAAAAGATAGCAGTTTACGTTTCCCCAAATAATTAATCGCAAAGTGACTCTAATAATACTACGAGAGTTCGAAATCTCTTCAATACAAAACCGCAGTCTAGCAAGTTACAATCACTGATGTTGAATATTGACTGGGAATTTCTGTTTGACAGTCCGCTTACGTAACGTGGGTAGCAGAACAGTATGTACACCTGTTCTTTTTTTAAGTGTAAAGGCTGACGCCTCAGTGGAAATGTCTCGTAAATTGCATGAGTTGCATAACAGGATGTATGCCTGTCTCCTAAGTAAACAAAACTCTACTTCCTTTGTGGAAGTTCTGCGTAAGTTGCATAGGTGGCTTGCTAGACTAGAGGCGTGTCCACGCGCAACGTGTTTGCACAGGTGTAACCAGGAGGATTGCATGGATGTCAGGCAAATTACATAAGATAGAAAAGACTTCAACTCCAGCAGAGACGAGCAGAGATAGAAGAAAACAGCCAGAAGAGCTACTAGATATTACGCCAGTCAGGGCTCTGTCCTTGTGCCATTCTGCCCATGGTTGAGAGATAGAGAAAAGCTTAAGTTGTACCAGACTTGTGAAAGCAGAGAATGGAGAAGAATCTAAAATGAGTCGGTGCTTCGAGATTGCCCCTACGAGATTTGCCAAAATAGAGAAGCGATTAGAAACGAAGATGATTCTTTGCTTTGAGATGGGCCTCACGAGACTTGCAAAAGTCGAGAAGCGAATAGAAAATAAGAGTATCCGATGCCTCGAAATGGCCCTGTCGAGACTCACGAAAGTCTAGAAGAGAGAAGATACGAAGATATTTCGGTGCGTTTAGATGGCTCTGACGAGACCCACGAAAGTATAAAAACGAGTTGAAATGAAGAAGATTCAATGTCTTTTGATGGCCCTGACGATATTTACGAAAGTTGAGAAGCGAAAAGAAACGAAGATGATTCGGTACCTTCAGGTAGTCCGGACGAAATTCACGAAAGTAGAAAAGCAAGAAGAAACTAATAGGATTTGTGGTCTTCAGATCGTACTGATGAGACTCACCTTTCGACTCATAAAAGTAAAATAAATGAGGCTGATTATACATCACCGGTGCTGTTCTTCTTCCCTAAATACAACACTTTGGTGAGTCAAAATTTTGCAATATTTAGATGATTTGACGCAATTCTTGATTCTGTAGCCGAAGTCGTAAAAGTGAAATATAACACTTGTAAAATGTCAACCTCATCTTATAGTCTCCAAGTGCAAAACTTTTGGTTTAACTTAGTAAAAACAACATGTTAAGTAAACATCTTGACATTTATTTAAAAGATTACGCAAGTGCCAGCGTAATATGTAGAAAGTATCATTAAAACCAATTTTGAACTAATATTTTGGTTTAGATTATTTGATTAATGGTGTATCAACAATCGTGGCTTATCTAATATCAGATTAATTATTGTAGAAAAGCCGAAGTTTTACTATTTAACTCAGAACGAGAACGTAAGGAGATTCATACCTTTCACAAAGTACCAACAAAATTGAACGTAATTTCTAAGATGTCGCATTCCTAGACTCTCACCGTTTGAACGAATGAAAATTATTCAACATTTACATTAGAGCCAATAGATGTCTACGCTAGACGAACCAAGGGTACCAAATTGGGTTATTTGATAGTCCAAGTAGAGAATGATCAAAATATTCAACCTAAACTTTCACACGCTTGTCATATTTTTTCAGTTACATTTAACCCTCCCCCCAAATTCAATTTAAATATCTAAATAAGTTTCCATTTAACTGAGATTGCTGAAAACCTTGAACCATTAGCTTTTAATAAAGAGTAGCCAGTACTCTCTAACATCCCTGTTGGTAGAATTGAGTATTTGATTACTGTATCCAGAGCAAAGAATCCTCAAGAGAAGCCATGTGTATTATACTAGCCAACATCTGATAATGAGGCTCCAGTTCTGGAACTCTAGGAAGTGTGTAGATCCACTTTAATGCCATTAGATAGGTATGTCTTAAAAGCATTAATATTTGATTAGACCTTGTGCAAAGATAAGAAGCCGAAAGATGCAATGTCAAAAAATGTAAATATAGATGTAAAATGAACACAGATGCCAAACGTGTTGACAAAAGCCAATCTTTGATTGGTTGACAAATCATGTCAAGGGAATCAATCGATCAATCAATCAAGAATTCCCTATGTACTCTAGTCATACTAATCATTGCAATTAAATGAGTTCGCACTTACTGACATTTTATCAAAAATAATTTTCCCAAAGATACCAAGGTTTATTACTTCTCCAGGAACATTATGAAATCAAAATGATATCTAATTTGTTATATTACCGGGACATTGGCCCAGCGGTTAGAGTGTTCGCCAATGGCCCGGGAGACCTGGGTTCAATCCCAGGTTGAGTCATACCAAAGACTTTAAAAATGGTACTTGATACCACCTTGCTTAACACTCAGCATTATAAGTTACGGTTCAAGGGTAAAGTGGAGCAATCCTGGGAATGAAGTAGCGTCCTCCCCTACACCTTGGTGTAGTAGCTATCGAAAAGGGAGCCTTCGGGTCACCCTCGACTATGGTCGCTAACTTTACTTACTTTACATATAACTTCAGAGATAATATCTTTTAACTATAGGAGGGCATATATTAGGATTAACATGTTATAGACGAAAAGGCGATGCTAATTAAATCAGATTTTGCTTTTCTACTGAATAAAAAGTACGAACTTCAACATTAAAAAGGATTTTAAAAGAACAACAAAAGTCCGCGTAACTGTTATATAAGCATAAATAAACTGCAGTAGATGTTCATTTCACGATATCAAGAATCTGTAACACAGGTCTTTTACAGGGAATAATCAATTTAACTATAGATGAAATATATTCAAAATATTTACATCTACTTGAAAATCAGATTGACTGCCTGATCAAATATTCTATTAAATCAAATCTAATGCATTCATTTTTATTCCATGTAATTTTAAACTATATTTATTAAGTTTATTTCCTTCACGTAAAAAGAAAATTATATAAGGTTTTATTTTTTAATAACGCTTGTATGTCCCTTGAATTTGAGGCCCTTGATCGAAAAAATTAGTATCAGATCGTTATCAAATAACTTTACCAATTTTCGATCAAATAGTCTCAAGTTTTACATACATGCGTCAAAAACTAAAAAGTCTATGTTTAACGTTTCAAGGTTTTTTTCTTCTCTGGTAGAAAAATTCCATTCGCTGTTTAAAAAAAAAGTTTACACATTAAGTACTGAATTTTGAATTTTTGTTTGAAAATTATTAATATTATATAGGAAACTATGAAACAATATAACTGTATGCAAAAAAAGTATCATCATTATTATTTTACTCTTTTGAGAGTTATTTCACATTAGCGATAGCTGCTGGGTTTTCACTGGGTTTTGACTGACAGAAGGTCTCTTTAAGTCTCCAGGACTTCTTAGTATTCTGGCCAGTCTTACTATGAATCGCCTCTTCTGGTTCTCTGATTTCTAAGTCTGCCAGTTCACTCAAAACCATTTAGCTGCATTCAAATTATGTGTACTATGAATAGTTTCTTGAAGCTAAAATTGTTAACATAGGATTATTATTAGTGACTTGAAAACATTTAAACTCTTGCAAATTATTGATGTAAGAATGTATTCTTTCAACCATGTAACTGCCTGTTATATTTCTTAGTATATAGAAAAAATTATTTCAAAATATGTAGTTGTGTATAATTTATTCGTATTAGATAGTAATTCTTCAAAGAAATCAAAAACCAACACTAAATAACACATAAAGAGATGGTATACCGTAAAATAAATAAATCATACCAACTCAAACACTCTCACACATATGAACACACATACAATAACACACACACACACACACACACACACACATATATATATATATATATATATATATATATATATATATATATATATATATATGGGGTTTATGCTGGGTGCTTATACCTACATTTTGTTATACAAAGCCTTGTAGACTGCTTGATCCATAATGATAAATAAATGATTTCGATGCTTTCTTCTGAATGCAGTTATCAGCCTAAAAGTTTACCTGGCACTGATTCACTTGCATGAAAGTTTGCTTCTAAAGCCGACATTTGTCGCATTAATATTTCACTTCGATATACGGAACTTGAATTTAAAAGAATACAACGCGCTATTTTGGAGAAATCCTGGATGCTACACTCCAAAAATACCAGCAGAATGGTCACCTACCAAAAAAATATCTCAGTAAAACTAACAATTCATGCAGGGCACTGATGGAGATACTAGAACAAACATTATTCAATGGACTCCTACTCATGAACGTGCCAATGTTGGGTTACAAGCAATGACTTATTTACATAAGCTGTGTGCAAACAGTGGATGTAGGTTTGAAGATCTACGTAGAGCAACTGACGAGAGAGATGGATAAAGATAGAGGGAGATAAAGAAAGAGAGAGAGGGGGGTCTGGTAAATCCATGCTTCAGCGCAACTTGATGACAATGGAATTCAAAAGATTAATCTCTTCATAAAGGAGCGATTAATAGAGCGATAAATTGGTATCATCATATATATATATATATATATATATATATATATATATATATGTATATATATATATATATATACATATATATATATATATATATATATATATATGTGTGTGTGTGTGTGTGTGTACGTGTGTGTGTCGTGTTCGAGAGAGAGAGAGAGAGAGAGAGAGAGGGAAATTTAAATACAACTTAGGCAAATACGTCTAAACTCAAATTTTTCAAATTAGTTAAATTTAGTCGATATAAAGATTCTACATCATGTCAGTGAAATTCACTATTTTAATAATGTTAAATATCAGAATATTTAGAGGAGAATTATCTATTTTCATATCTTCTATAGTATTCCCAATGGACCAGATGTTTATAAACACGTTTCTTATATTTGTTGAAATCGTCCTTTGATTGTCAAACTCGTGTTAACTATTTTGGGTGGACTACTGTAAGATTAACTTTATTTTCGTTAGAATTTTACACTATTGCCTTTGACAGTTATTTTCTTAGCTTTGCTAATTTCTATTAGAATCAGAACTTTATTGATCGCTACCCTCATCCATTGACTTAATAATCAAACCTTTTTACCACCGATTTAAATCTATTTACTGATCTGACACAGTGCAGAATGAAGATTTTTTGTATTATGTTGAATATAAAGTTGAACTAAGAGAGAGCGAGAGAGAGAGAAAGAGAGAGAGAGAGAGAGAGAGAGAGAGACAGAGAGAGAGAGAGAGAGAGAGTTTGTTTGTGTGTGTGTGTGTGTGTGTGTGTGTGTCCGGATTTGAACGTCGGTGGGCCTACCCGAGTGAAGTAAAAAAAAGGAACAGAAAGTTTTTCTTTCTCTTAAGATGTAAGATCACTGGGAGTAGGCCCTGGCCGCCACTAAGTCTGGTTTTGGCTTCATGCCCCAGAAAGATCCATCAGGTAGATTTTTAGGTACCAACAAATTTTAGATTCTCGGCCCGATAAAAAATTTGTGTTTCTTCAATCGGCGGGAAATTTAGTTCCAGATTTTCTAAATAAATTGTGGTAGCTTTTTGAGAGAAGGGGCACTTGTCTTCGAACGTGCTTAGAGGTACTTGTGATAGCAAGAGGTCCACACGTGCCGTTGGTCTTTGCATGTGCCGACAGAAAGAGTAAAATATAGTAGCGCTGAGTGTCACGTCACCTCTATCAAGTCCAACAGAGAGAAATTTAAAAAAAAGGCATCAATATCAAAAGAATCTTGGACTTTTCTATCTGCGTGGGAGACGAAACTGCCGGAGAAAATATACGTGGATACGAATTGTTATTATCGCCAAAACAAGGGGTAATACACCCAACACGAACAGGATGTGACGCAATATAATTTTTAATGAGATTACCTCTGATTTGAATTCACAATTTTTCTTCTCCAAGTTTGTTTGCATTACGAAAGGTAAAGCTGTTTGTGTTTAGCCATAGCTTGTGACAGAACAGAAGGATTTATATTTTTCTCAAGGCTCTTAGCACGAAGTGAAACGCAAACAGCTTCATTCAGGATTCAAACGTGGGTTGCTGATTTCCACTTTCCACGCCGGAAACTGTTACTTTATGCACGCCTCCTTGAACAGGATTCTTATCTAACACTTGATATTTCCAAAAGACATTATTTGACACATCGCTTAGATAGTTATTACCACACATGGTCAGAGTGTACCTTGGTTTGGTTCCTCTGTTGGTTATCTAATGCAAAAGCAATGACTACGAGAAGATCAGTAGTCATGCTTTTTAACTAATTGCTGGAAAGATATGGGAGTTCATACTTTTCCCTTATCCGAAAGTGAACGTAATAATACAACTAGAGTTCGAACTAACTCGCTTCGACTCCGCAGTCTAGAGCCTTAATCATTACACCACGAGGAGATCTCTGTGTACCTGCGCGTAATAACAACAAAGATTTACTTCACAAAGTTTCACGCCTGGAACTTCACACAACCCAAACAGTTTAGTGTCATAGCCCTCTGTAGAGGGTAAAATGAACGTATTCTAAACTTTGTCATCTGGGTGCTATGTACAATTATTCATAATATACATACAATAAAAACAATAGAATCATTTATATACACTCTGTAGGTATAAATTTGAAAATCGAAATAGAAATGAACAAATCATTTGCATTTAAAAAATAGTAATGTGGCTATAATCATTCATGTAATTTCTGATATGAGCTTTTAGCTCTCAGTAAAATATTTGCTCAATTTTTCTCATCGGAGTTATAAGCGTAATAACTAAATCAACTATAATTGTTTTTTGCCTTCTCTTTTTTTTTTCTTCGTATCGACATTCAAAAATTACATTTAAAATCTCTTCAAGACACGCGACACACATATTTATTTTTCAACACAAAAAAGGCATTAAAAAGAAACATGTAAAATACATTTTACGAAAAAATGAATATCAATGATTAATGATTTCACAATAATTGAAAAACAATCCATGAGTTCCATGAAAACAAATATATTCGAAATCTTTGTTTATTTTATGTAGATCTAGAGAGTAGAGGGTTCGCCAATGGCCCAGAAGATCAGGGTTCAATCCCAGGTACAGATCAAAGGTAAAGTGAATAAATCCATGGAAAGGAGTTGTGCCCTCCCCTACACCTCGGTGTAATACATATTGAAAAGGGATCTTTCAGGTAACTTTCAACTACGGTCACCAATTCTACATACTTAATGTATTTGGAAATATACTGTCTGGCAAAATGTTATCTTCAATTCAAAGAAACACAATTAAACAAAAGGGCCAATAGAATTAATTTCGAATCAAGTACTAATGTACGTAAATGTCTTTAGCGAATGCTGCTATTAATAGAACCAAATTTAAAAATAAACGTGACAACAACATTGCAAAGGTCAAATCGCTTTTGCAATATACATAAACACACATGTAGATGGCATAGGATTGTGTATAAAGTATTAGGGAACCAATAAGTCATGGAACATTTATCAAACAACTCCCGTATGATATCATAAAATTGATGCGGCGACTTGAAATACTATGTATACGAGGATCATTAAATAAGTTTCCTGACTGTTTTCGTATGAGCACTTTTATTGATAGTGCACACATGAAACTCTAGTCCCCTTTGAAGTAATATCCTCTGGCTGAAATGCACTTGTTGTACCGTTCCGACAACTTCTGCAAGGGCACATAGAAGTCCTCTTGTGTGAGCTTGTCAATGGCGTTCGTCACAGCCTCTTTCATCTCCTCAGTTGTCTCATAACGACAGCCTCTGAGCATAGGGAATAACCAAAAGTCACAGGGAGCAAGGTCTGGACTATAGGGAGGCTGGGGAACTGTCTTGATGCCTATCTTGGTCAAATAGTCTGAGACAATGATGGAGTTGTATACTGGTGCATTGTCCTGGTGGAAATGCCACTGACCCGATTTGAAGAGTGCTGGCCTCTTCCGACGGAATCCCTTCCTGAACTCCCTTAAAACCTCAAAATAGTAACCCTAACCCTAACCATTTGGCCAATCAACTCTGGTGTATTGACTTCTTTACTCCTTTCACACCTTTCATAATCCCTCACAGACTCCCTGCCTTCCTTGATTCTCTAATTCCACTCAAAAACTGATGCTCGATTTATGCAAGATGGTTGAAAAGCAGCCTGAATCATTCCATACGTTTTTAAGGCATTTTTTCAAGTTTAAAACGGAATTTTATTGCACATCGTTCTTCTAAAGAATCCTCACGTCCAGATTGCATTTTTGAAATTCACCAGCTGTGACAATCAGGCTTTAGTAGGTTGCATTCCAATTCTTACGGTAGCTCTTCCTTTGAACATGAAATCATAAGAATTGGTTGGTCATCTCAAGATGTAGAGCAATAACATAGTGAATTTTCAAGAGTCTACGACAATTTTAAATGCCTGTACAAAAAAAATTCTGGAAACTTATTGAAGGCTCCCCGTATAAAAATGTGTAAACAAAGGAGGTGTATATTGTTTAATCACATATGTATTAACGAAGAAATGAAGCCAAATACACACATACACACACGCACACACACATACACATACGTACACACACACACACACACACACACACATATATATATATATATATATATATATATATATATATATATAAAATTTTCAAGGTGATACTTCAGTATGATATATGTTTATACTCTTACCTGACAACATACTTCGATTGCCTGTAGGTTTAGTAAAAGAAAATGGTTTAACAACATAAAATGCATGAGGTAGTCGTCATCCTGTAGAAATTGATAGCCATAGACTACGCAGATGATCAAGCGCTTCTCAGAAATACACCAACAAAAGTAGGATTTCTTCTGCATTGGCTTGATCAAGCAGCAGGAGGAATTGGTCTCCACGTGAATAAAGCAGATTACACGAGTTTTAATCAAAATGGCCCGTCTCCATTCTAAGTAGCAAGCCTCTAAATTTAGTAAACCAGTTGACATAACACGGCAGGAATATCTCATGTACGCAAAGTAATGTGAACATACGCATAGGGAAGGTATGGGATGGGATTTAAAATTAATCAAGCATATGGAAACCTGAACTCTCCGATACAGAGATGAATGTCGGTTTGTTTCATGGATATAGAATTTATACGAATTTTTTTTACCTTTTTCAAGCGTATGGATAGAGAAAAGCCTAAATTTCAATTCCTCTCCGTGTGAAAGTAGTGGATTATATTATGAACTGCGTTTTAATTGTATCATTTGATCAATGATTTTGGGTTGAATTTAAGTAAGGGAGTAAATAACTTTGTAAATAATGTTCTGGGAGCAATCGTCATTATCTATCTTGAATTCAAAAATATGAATTGGCAAAATTTCTCCGCAAATTTTGAATCGACAAGCATCATTGAAAAAGTTATTTTTTTAACAGAATTGGCAAAATTTTTGCGCAAATTTTGAATCGATAAGCATCACTGAAAAGGTTCTTTCTTTGAATGAAAAACATTTTTTAAAAAGTGACTATTTTTGTCAAAAATGGGAGATTGAACGGATATTTAAAACGTTTTTCAACTTTTCAAAACATTGGCAAAGCAAACGACGAAAGATTTGGAATGCATAGAAAATGCTATAATCTTGTACCAAACAACACAAGGTAAAACGTTTTCTAATAAATAAATATATAGTCTATCTACCAATCTTTGTCTCTCACTCATTCTCATGTTGCGTTATTATATTTATATAACAGTGGGTAAAGGTATCGTGTGAGTGTATGTATGAATGCGTGCGTGCGTGCGTGTCCATAATGAGGGTTGTATGCGTGCTTATTTTGTCACCCCCAATTCATTAACTAATTAGTTTAAGCGTATATAATAAACTCTAATAGCAGTGAGTTTTGAATTTGTTTAAAAACAATTCCTTATAGAAATGAATGCTATTTAAATTTTCTTGGCACTTTTGATCATCCGTTTAATCGGAAAAATTACTTCAGAAGTTCAGGAATTTTACACCAACGACATTGTTTAAAATGATAGAGCATTGGTTTGATCATAGGAAACAAGGTTGCCAGTGCTTTCTCTACCGGTGTGTTACAGTTTCGAGAAGTTTGAGTAGACCAGCATAGAAAAGACATTAAATAATCACTGTACCTACAGCAAGTGATGAGGAGCCTGAACCCCACAAGAAAAGGCTGAGGAGCCGTCGCAACTTTGGTTCATCTTCTGGTAAAGATGATAAACATACAAGCTCTGTGACATCTGTTTTCCCAGCCAAATGCATATTCTGCAAAAGACAACAGATACAGATTTGACAGAAGACGAACTAGAGAACTCTCACAACAACGTGGACTCATTGTAAATGAACTTTTAACTGCTGCAAAGCTTAAGTATCATGAATATCTTCTTTTTTAGTAACAAGGTACAGATGTTGTCGCAGCAGAGTTAAGATATATCTATACATGTAAATTAAATTATACTAATTTTTTGAAATACAAAAAAAATCTGTTGACATGAATAATGAACCAAAACACCGTTGCATACAATATTTTCAAGGAAGATATAATAAAAATTGTTTGAGGGAAAATCAGCTGTTACACATGTCAGAACTGTATGAACTGTACAGAAACATCATCAATTCAGTAAAAGGACTTCTATAGTGGAGAAGACCCAGCATCTGAAGTAACAGAATTTATGTTACTTTCCACATCTCACTTTTCAAGGCAAAGGAATCAGAGTGAAGCGGTGCAATGTGAAAAAGTCTTCCTGACCTTATGGCAATTACCGAAACAGATGAATCAGCAAATGACTTAGATCGTGCTCTTGATGCTGATGATGATAGGACATAAGAACATAAAGCTACAGGAAAATATCATATGGATTCCATACTTTTCTTGGTATCATTGAAAAGCTCATCGACGATTCAGGTTTGGCAGACATCCTACTTTATGCTGGAACTGTGGCACACAGGCAACTTTTGGGAGTCATGAAGGACATGCACTAAAATCGAAGTGTCAGAGTTGCGAAAATTATGGCTGAAACTTTAGTTTTATGGACACGCAGAGTGAAGAAGAAAATGATAAATTCATGGTCTTGTCCAAGTGTTTATATTATTCTTTTCCCAAAGCACAATTCCAACACCTCTGCACATCAAGGGATTTTATAGAGTTTGAAAGCAAACTGTCATTATTCACTCAGGAGAGATGCAGTAAATTTCCAACTTTTGCATTTTGGCCTTAGTTAACTGAATATGGCATATTTGTTTTTAAGTTTTGTTCGCGCTACACGGATAGGAGATTGGCTCTTCACCTTCAATCTGCTGCAGAAATGGTACCATGGTATTTTGCATAAGATCATTTGAACTATGCCAGGTATCTCCCTGTGAATATTTATGAGATACTGGTTGTTTCAGATACACACCTTTCAGTAGCAGAGCATCTTGCTTCTGGGGATTTCGTAGTTCAGTAACAAAACCAGTGCTCCTTCAGTTAGACATCAATGGACAAGACACTTAAACAGACCATGAAAAGAGATAATTAGACCAGAAGTGGCTAATTAGATTTTATAATAATGCTAATGCTTATACGTCATTGGATTTCATCATTTAACCAATGTGTAGAAATCTCACGAAGATGAAAGGGCTGGAAAAGCAGAGGTCTGTCATAAGAAAGAACAACATAGTAAGTCCCGATATAAGAAGGATGAAGCAGACATTCAAAATACCATGCATACACATGAGTCGCTACAAAAGCCATTTACATATTATGAAAAAGAACTTATAGCATCTGGCCAAGTAGCACCATCTGAAAATAAAGATGATATTTTGATAGCACATAAAAAAAAGCTGCAATTTTCCAGTCAGTTTGCTTAGCAACGATTCATTAGAAAAAAAGATTTAATTTAGTGCTCCATTAAAAACTATGAAGATGGACACTTTAAATTATTTTCAGAAAAAGCGTCCACATCAAAAGAGCATAATGGAAAGAGATCTTTTGAAAGCTGATTTGATTTTCTCACGAGACTTCTTATAGAAGCAAAAACCCGAAAAGTTAACTATGGAGAAACTTTGATGCATTGCCTTTTACAGTCCACATCCGGTCAGAGCAATATCTATGGTTTTCTGCAGTGGACCAACAAAGCTGGTTTGTTTACGTTCAAGCGACTTTTCCAGACATAAATTTTTTTAAAATTCCAGAAAACACAACACTGATCTTAGATGGCATGGCAATAATTCAGCCTGTAGCAGATCGTGTTCCAGTAATGTTAGGTGATCTGAGTATATTTATTTTTAGATAATTAAGCTTGCTTCCTTTTATATGTCATCAGGAGTTTTCTTTATTTGAGATAAGAACAATCCTCTGAACATTAAAGATTCTAAAAGAAGACGGCGTTCGATTCCCCTGGCTACTTGTTGCATGCACTGGGGAATCAGAAAACACCAATCCAATTTTGGAAATTCCTCATAGCTGGCAAAAAATCCCTTGTTCTATTAATGGTAATGCATTGGAAGAAATTGGCACCTGACTACTTTTATGGAAAAACTGTGTTTGTTTCATTGAGCGAATGATATCTTATGTTGTCTACTCAAAATGACCCAAATGAAGTGATCACAAAAAGTTTGCAAGAATTAACTACTGATCATGAAGAAGCAGATACCCTTTTCTTGCTTCATACAAAGCATGCATCAACTGCTTTCCCTTCCATTATCATGAAGATTTAATATACGGATATTTTTCTTCTTTACCTTGCCCAACTGCATGAATTAAGTGCTGACTTGTATGTGGTGACTAGTACGAGGCTATGCAAGTGAAATTCAGTATAAGCCGGTGTTGTCTGTGTGTATTATCGTTTCTGTCTGATGTCATCTACTTCTAGCCCTTTTTTATGTTAAACCATTTTCTTTCAATAGATCGGTTTTCAATAGAAGTTCGTAGTCTTGTCAAATTATAAACAAATCTGGGGCTATTATATCTCCTTGCAAGATTCCGGTGACAATGGCTAAGAAGCCCGTGTGTCCATTAAGTGAATGAGTCATTGTTTTCCTGTTTTTGTCCAGTATCTTTTTAACGGTAACAGTTTCTTTGTGAAGACCATATACACGAGTATTTCTCCATCTTTAATAAGAGTAAAGAATCAAATGCCTCTGAGAAATCTACGAAGAGTATTGTCGCCTCATGACTTTTCTGTACTCCATCGAGGATTCGACAGATTGTCACAGAGTGCATGGTAATTTTTTCCGAAAACTGTTCGCATTTTTTCCTGAGAACGTTCCCGATTTTAAACCGGATACAATTGAAATGCAGGGCCTAATAAACCTTGGCTGCAATAGCAGTATTAGTTATGCCATTGTTGTTCTTTGGGATCCCAAGATCGCAGCCTCTAATTCCTTTTTCTGTTGTCTTTTGTTTATACGCAGTATTGAATAATCGAAAAGCATGTCGTGAACTTTTCTTGCCTTCCCTATTTCAGGAGCCATTTCATCGCGGCCCGCAGGTTTTTTGCTTTTAGATTATTTCCTGCTGCATCGAATTCTAGTCCTGTAAACTGTTCCAGAGTGAAATGTCTTTAGCTTTTTATAATTTTTTGGTAGGTATATTAGTGATTTCAGAAGAGTTTCAGAGTAGATTTTTTAAATGTTCTTTCAACGTTTGAGATTTTTCCTTTTTTTGCTGGTGGTTTGTAGATTTGCTTTCTATGTGCTTTTTCCCTTTGTTCAATGCATTTTCTCTCTGCCATGCGAATCCTGATTGTCTATCTTCTACTGAGTTCCTCACTTTATTGATTAGGAATTGTCTTTATTCTAATTGTTAGCTGTATAATGTTGGCATTCTTTTATTGAGTAATGATGATTTTTTTGGTGATCTCATTATTTCCAACCTACTCGTAAATCCAATTGAACTCTGCATTGGGTACTTGGTATATTCAGTATGAACACGGCTGCTGCTTCTATACAGGCCATAACAAAGCTTTACTACCCGTCATCAGCAGTATATTTTTCAGCTGCCATTCGAAGAGTATCACATTCATTTCTTACAATTACTGTATATTTACTTATATGACTATTGCTGAATGAGGAAAATGTATAATGTGTTATTTTAACAGTTTATTGAGTCAGGTGTATCATTGCTGAGAATTCAGGTGTCGGAAGAAATACCTTCTTGTTCATGACTATATAGAATAGCTGTTCTTTAGCAATATTTGGGGAGAAGTTGGTTCATAGATTTTATTCTCTTTTTTTAGAACTTGACTTTTAGGCATGGAAAACTTCTCCAGTGATAGATCTGCAAGATGTTGCCAATTTTTGATTGTCAAGTTGTGTCGGCACCTTTTGTTGTTTACGAGTTTGCCTAAATGTACATTCATGTCCCCGCTGTCGATTAGGACGTTGTGTTTTAAAATATATATAATATTTTACGGGGGGTTAAGAAAGGACAAGGGGCAGTGACTCTGTAATGTAGAGGAAGAAGAAAAAATTCACGTTGACTAGAAAAGGGAGGGGTAAATCAGAGAGTAATCAAATTCAAACCTAATAAACATTAACTCTGTTTACAGAGGGGCACTTTATGGGGGAGAATATGAATGGTCTCAAGAACCTTCAGATGATAGTCTGGGTGGAACTTGCTTAGGATAGTAAACAAGTCTTCACTGTAGGACGAGACACAATTTCTGTTATTTATAAGATGTTCTGCAATGGAAGACCCGTATGTGTTGTTTATTCGGTCAGCAAAGTATTTCCCCTGCCGTATTTTTGTGGGTTCATGCTGTTTATTTCTCGAATCCAGAGGTTGATTGGTTCTCCCGATGTATGGCAAACCTCAAATACATCTAAAAAATAAATCAAAGTAATACGATGTCGGTGGGTGGAGAAGGTCTTTTCGACCAGATGTCAAAACAGCCCTCGTACGGAAAACCAAATGCAGGTTGGAAGAAAAATACCACTTACGTACATAAGCAGAGATCTGTTTGGAAAATCTATCACAAACATTACCATGCTAAGGTAACCTGAGATATACAGGGAACCTCTGGACTGAATCAGGTTTGATTTTGCTGAAGTCAGAAATTTTATCCCTGATGACAGACCAAACAATGTCTTCAGGGAAGCAATGCTTACAAAGTATCCCAGTGATAAAATCGACCACATCGTCCAACTTCGACTTTGGGCATATCATTAATGACCGGTGTCTTAGGGTCTTAATTAGATTGATCTTCCGCTTTTTTTGGACTAAATGAATCCCTATGAATGTATAAGCCAGTAAAAGTAGATTTACGATATACAGTCGTTAGGAATGTGGAAGTCTCTTTACACAACAATACATCAAGAAAAGATAGAGTAAAATTATTCTCTTTCTCAATAGTAAATCTAAGAGCAGGGTGCATGTTATTCGAATGTGAAAAAAATTCGCTAGCCTTGGTCTCACTCCCAAATACACCAACAGTGTCGCCTACATAATGAAAGTACACTTCAGGTGCTTTATATTTGGTGAACGAATCAACCTCATGGAAACCCACGAAAATACCAGCCACAGTCAGGCCCTCAGCCAAGCCCATCGAAATTCCACCTATCTGTCTATAAACGATGTTATCAAAACAAAATGCAACAGATGTTGTTGCGAATTTCATTAATTCTACAAATACTACTTCTGGAATAGCAGGCGGGGTCAAATAACTCTGGTACATAATATCTGCACATATATCGATTGTTTCCAAGATGGGAACGCAAGTGAAGAGACTACATATATCAAAAGAACACATAATTTGTTCAGTGGAGAACACTTTCGGATGAAACCAGCTAATTCGAAAGAATCATTTATACAATTTGAACTATAATGTATAAGCACTAGTTGCAATATCCTGGTGACTATTTGCTGTTAAGATCCCACCATTGATTGTATGGTCTAAGTGGTACCAGATCTTTATGGGTTTTCGATAACCCATTAAGACGAGGTCGTATGGATCCTGTGGTTCTAATCTGGTCAGAGATGGCCGAAGAGAAAAGACCTCTCTTGACAAGTTCAACCAATTTTCTTTAAAATTTAGTCTCAATCGAAGTAGTATGGTCGAAATTATCGACAGGGCCCTGTCAGAGAAATTTAGAGGTGTCACCAAGGATGGACATCATCCTATCAACATGGAGGTGCCCGTGGTGTAATTGTTACCGCCGTAGGAAATGAACACGGCGACACGAGTTCAAATCCTGGACGAGACTGATTGCATTTAACATAGCACTAATGCCCTTGGGAAAGGTATGAATCCAATTATTCTTCCTCCAGCTATGGGTAAATAGTAGGACAGACTCGGTTCTTCAGCCTTGGTCAGGCAACTAGTCTAGAAGAAGGAAAACTCTGAATTAAAACCTGTTTAACTCCGCTTAAAAATTGACCTTGTGTCATATCCTGCTCGAGCGGAGGGGTTGGTAAATAGGATCATCCTATCAACGTAGCATTGATAATCCAAAATTACAACCCCAGAGCCTTTTTCGGGTCTAGTGATAACAATAGAATTATTTCTACGAAGGGACTTGTTCACTTCTTCAATCGGATTCCCAGCTGGACACCAGAGTTCCCGCATAAGCGTGGGCAAGATCATTAAGTCGCACCTTAAGTTCTCTAACATGGTCTGTAGAAATCGGCTGAAATCACCTAAGTTGTTCAAACAAAACTTCAAACTCGGAATAAGCCTCCTCACGTTTAAAACTGCGAGATGGAATGCAATGATCCAAACCAAGAGCCAGAATAGTTTGTTCAAGATTCGAAAATTTAACTGAGGACAAGTTTAAAACCACCTTGGTGATATTCGGGTCGGAAAAGCACCCATATTTTTCAAATATATCTTAATCTCTTGTCTTTCAAAGAATGAAGTCTAGAACGGGTTCTTTCTATGACAAACCGCAAACAGTCAAAGGAAGATAGAGTGCCCGGAAATTGTAAACTTTATCGGTAATATCCCTCCCTCAACCTAACCAAATCACTAGAGGATTTATCTATAGAGTTCTGCATAAATGCAGACACTATTTTGTGTCCAAGTTGTAAATAAATTCTTTTAATTCTGAAAGAAATAAAAGAGGGGCAAACTATACTATTCAAACAGGATTGAAGGAAGGACAAACTTGATTTAATCGTTACCATTTTATTTCTTATTTTATGAATGCTATCAAGACCATTTATAACATCTAGGTTGTACCTGGTCTTAAAATATTTGGATATTTTACGGGGGGTACAAATTTTTATAAAACTTAAAGAGATTATTTTTAATCATTTTTTAAAAAAATGAAATAGTACAACTAACCGGTTTAGGTCCTCACTGATCACATCTGAATCAAGGACACGATCAAGAAAGTACACGGGGCAATGACTGTGTAATGTAGAGGAATACGGAAAAAATTCAAGTGATATATATATATATATATATATATATATGTAAAGAGAGAGAAAAAATAGGAATATATATATATATATATATATATATATATATGTGTGTGTGTGTGTGTGTGTTTGTAGCTTTGTCAGTGACCGTGGGTCTAATCCTTTACGCATTTGTCAGACTTAAACCTCTACAGTATATATATATATATATATATATATATATATATATATATATATATATATATATATATATATATATATATACTACTCGGATTTGTTCAAAATATCTAGTATTCTTTTATAGCTCTTATACTCATTTTGTTCGCTAGGCGTTTTATTAGGGTCCATTTGGGGCGTCCATATACGAATATCGACTTGGAAGGGCTTGAAAGAAATCTCGTTTATATGTTGTCAGAAAGATCATATTCCCATGTGATAGTTAACCTGTCAATAGCATTTCTCGCCTTTGCCTAGCGTATGATGACATCATTTGCAACTGAATGATGTGAACCGGTTTACTAATTTTAGTGCATTGTCACTAAGAGTGTAGATATAATTCATATAATCAGCTTAAATTGTATTCTTGTAGAGACCAATGTCTCCATGTGCTTAGTTTGGCGTATTTGAATTAAAACTTGGCTTTCTTCGTAGTCTGGTTCTGTCATAGATTTTGCGAAATCTCTGCTTCTCGCTTTTTTCATTGTGGCACTATCTTCTTTTATTAGATGAATGGATATTCGGATTATGTAATCTAGGAAGAGTATAAACAAATAAGACGCAAATTCATCTCTTCGAAAGACTCCCGTGATAATGTTGAGGAGATGTTTGTCTTTATTAGGTGAGTGAACTATTCCTATCGTGCTTTTGTAAAGCATAATGACAGCGGTGAAATTTCACTTAGGAAGATCTTCAGCAAGTAGTATTTGCTCCATCTTGACTTTTATCTATTTATCTACAAATTAACATACTTAAAAATCTTGTGGCCTTCATGAGTGTCCAACACACATCGACTTCCCAAAAGATGAGAGAAAAATCCGAAATAACCGATACATTAAATAGCGTTTAACCGTTTTAGACTAGCAACCGAAAACACTTTTTTTTGTACTCCACAAACTAGTGAAAATATCAGGTAATTTGTTTTTTACCTTCAGCGAGGCTTCTTTCGAATAAAGGGAATATGAATGAGCATTAATCATTTTTTCTGTGAACAGACCAATTCCACCAGCGCCAAAATGAAATGTAGCAGCTGACACAAATGGAAAATAAAGGGATAGACATTTTATTAATCTATTCATGCATTAAAATATCTACATTTTAAATGCTTTCGTAAACGCAATGACTCTCCAATATCTGTCTTAAAAACAAACAAACCCCAGAATGTAACAGCTGAAAAGAATTGAAAGTATTATCCAGAAAATTCCTTTCACACGTATATATATATATATATTCCAAGGATATACCAGCATCGAGAAAAATACAGAAATTGAGAATTTATACCAAAATATTTTAAAGCTCCGGGATAATAAGGTAATTTCAATCAAACCTGAATTCCGTGATCTCTTTAAGTCTGAAGCCATCAAAAATAGATAGAATAGAAAAACAAACTACATTACTAAAACATCAACTAAAAACTGCTGCTAAAGAATTACGCAATCATCCCAACATCTTCATAAAAAAGCAGATAAAACAAACATTTCTGTAGTACTCAATAAAACAGATTACCATTCAAAACTACAAAATATTCTCGATGACCATACAAAATTCTTAAAATTAGATAAGAATCCCACCAACCAACTAAAATCAAAAATTAATAAACTAATCACTGTTAATCATGCCGAACTTAATAGCACAAAGCTACCTAAAATAATTGAGGATTTTAAACCCGGCTATCTTTACGTGACCCTAAAAATATATAACCCTAATCATCTTCTACGCTCTATTATATCACAAATACCTACACCAATTTATCAACTCACAAAAACAATAAAACAGCTTATTTCACCATACTTGCTAGAAAATACAACATAAAATCTACACGTGAATTAATTCAAGTTCTTCATACAATTAAACCCAATAATGGTATATTAGCCTCACTGGATGTAGAAAATTTATTAACTAATTTACCTGTTAATGAAACTATTGATATGGTCATAGATAATATTTATAATAAACCATATCTCCCTCCTCTCAAAATAAACCCTGATATACTTAGGAAACTACTCCTAACATGCACTACTGAAGTTCCATTTCATGACGATCTTGGTAATATTTACGTTCAGACAGATGGCGTATCTATGGGGTCTGTCCTGACCCGATTTTCAGTAATTTTTACATGTCCGACCTCGAAAATAGAATTTTTAATAGCATAAATAAACCTCCAATATACCTAAGATATGTCACTGACATCTTTATTCTTGCTGAAAATATTAACGAAATCAACATACTATAAGACACCTTCCAAAAAAATTAAGTTCTTAACTTTTCTCAGGAATTAAACAAAAACAATAAAATTTCCTTTTTTAGATGTTCTCATTGATACTAACAATGATAATAACTTCACTACCTCTACTTACAAGAAACCCTCAAGTAATAACTCCTGTACCATCCTCTTTATATGTAAACGCCCCTTCATATATTTAAAAAAAAACAATTATTAATTATCTGATATCCCGTGCCAAACTGATCTCCTCCTCCAAAACAATAATTTTTAAAGAGATAGAAAATATAAAACAGGCTCTCATCAATAATGGGTTTCCTAACTATATTGTTGATGAACAAGTTAAATGTATGATTAAAAGTGTTAACTATTAAAATAAACACTGCACTACTCCACCCAGTCAACCAATATATATATCAAACTTTTTTTATCAAATGCACTACAATTATAAATCAGATGAAAAAATATTGAAACATTGATTCATAAAAACATACTTCCCACTGATGCTAATAAAAATATAAAACTTATTAAATATTAAAATAAATTTAAAACCTCCAACTTGGTCATTAGAAATAATTACTCTCTCTCGATTAGTGTTTTGCAAAAAAAACAACGTTATATATTAATTTAAATGTCCTTTAGGAGTTTGTATCGCTGATAATAATAGTATATATGTTGGTTTAACCTCAACATCCCTATCGAGGAGACTTACAATGCACTTTTCTGATACAAGTTCTATAGCTCTGGATTGAAACAAAAAAATTCATGCCCAACAACAGAATTACGAAAAATTCTCACCGACAACACAATATTAGGACATTAAAATAATAAACAAAAACTACAGATTCTCGAAGCACTACATATTAGAAACACGCAACCGACACTTAGCAGAATTAATTTTCAAACCAGTGCTAATGTACAGAAATGTCTTTAGCTACTGACACTACTTTTAGAAGCCCATTTAAAAGCAAACGCTACACTCTACAAAGGTAAAGACACACTTTCATAGTAGTAATATGCAAAAACATAAGTTACATAACTTTTGTAATATATCCTTCCCTGATGATGACCCAAAGTCGGGCAGAAAGTACAAGGGATATATACAGTTATGGAAAATACATAAATCAATTCCCATCGAAAACGATAAAAGCAACAAGGCAATACGAACGGATCCAGATCCAGAAGAAAATATGTAGACTGAAAATGTCTATTATGTTCAACGAAATTTGTATTAACGAAGAAATAATGCCAAAATATACATATTTTAAACTCCATGATCCTGCAGCTCATAAATATAACAGCACTTTGGAATACAGACGTGATCTCGTGAGGAGACAAATTAGATTCTGTACGAATAACATCAATACACTCAATCTTGAATCACCAAAAATATGAGACAAACTATTATTTTTTCCATGCATAATTGCCAATATTAATCACCTCCCTTATATTTACGATATATTTTCCTCTCATCCATTTTAATATAGGATCTGTACTTAGATTCTTTTAAATTTCCCATATATAATTTGATAAACTAGTTCTACGTATATATATTTCGTGTGGAAAACTACTTCTACGTTTGCAATATATTCTTTTTAAGTCCTGGTGTAGAATTTACATTTACTCTTTATCATTACCACGAACGTTAATTTTGTTAAGTCTAAGCTATACACCTCAACCTTGTGCACTATACATTTATATGGGCATTTCTCTTTGAAGAGGCAAGTTGCTTTATCAATGAAATTGCATTTATGGGGGCTCAATGCGTTGTTTACAGCTGAGTTTTTAGTGTCATTTTTAGTATTAAAATTGCCACTTTTGGCATGCATCTGTAGATTGATTTATATTGTCCTGGTTAAATATTTTTGATAACTTGCTTGATGGAAGAAATTTTTTTAAAAAATATTTCTAAAGAATTCCCTCACTAATCTAATAACTACGGCAATGCTGTATGGTGGCATGAACCCTAACATTTTCCGCTTCCAATTATTCCTCCAATTACGTACATCTCAGGTTCTATCCATTCTTTTATAAATTCTGTATTTATTTTGGATGTCCAGGTTTAATCCAAACTTATTGAACAACCAACGTGTTCCAAATCATATCCCTTTTTCTAGGTGTGCAGTAATCTCCTATAATCAAACCATCGTTTTCATAAAGACCATGGTTACAGGGGTCAAAATATAATTGATATTAGATTGTAATGAGCAACTTATGAGATTGCATAATTAGCCCCGTCCTATGAACTCATGTTGTTGTCAAAGTTACAACTAATCCTCATTTACGCATTACGATATAGTAGCAATTTACGACAATGCGTAATTATATTAGTTTTTGCAACTTCAAAGCAATTTCATTAGTAAATCCACCCGCCACCTCGAGAATATATGCCTGTATGAATGTATACAGTACAAGGTAGAGGTATATAGCTGTTTACTAAATAGAGGCGTGAGCTTACAGGGGTGTCTACATCGTATTCAAAGCATAACTGTGTTTTATCCACCTGAAGAAGGTTATTTTATAGAATTGAAATGAATTTATAAGGTAACTACTGAATTGAATCACTTTGTTTATTTTCTAATATATATATATATATATATATATATATATATATATACACACACACGGGAAAGGAACTGAGTGGACCGATAATTTTTATCTGTTTTTTTTTCATTTATCGACGAATCAACATATTCTCGATATCTTATAAATTTTGACATACTTCTCAGACGACCATATTTGATTAGCGAGAATGATTTGAAGGTCAAAATCGAAAATAAATTTTGCAAATCTTTCCTATCCAAAAATATAAAAATTCAATTTCTTAGCGATTAGATTCAGTGATTGATCATAACTTTTTAAAATCTAATTCCGTGTTAATCTCAATCATATATATAAGCGAGGAAATAAATATTTCTTGAGTTAGTATGAATCACGTCATATTTACTCATCCTTTCGATGTATTTTTAGAGTGAAAATCTACATTCCTTTCCATCAAGAATGTATTTCATTTCAATTCGTTTAATTTTTCTTAAATTAAAAGAATGTTTATTTACAGTCATAATTGCGTTAAAATATACGTGATATTTCCTTTGCTGATATATCAACAGCATTTCATATACACATCAGTTATGGCATAAATATACTTTTATCTTTCAAATAGTAACATACTTCACAAAGATTTATTTCACTACTCAAAATATTTCGCCTAATTTTAAGTCAAAATATTCTTGCATGCAAAAATCATTACAATCTCTTTGAAAAAGTACCTACGCTTTAAACATTATCTTTGCTACTAAAACAGGAATTCATGCTTTCCTATTTCAGCACACCTTTCACTAAATTTAAAGAAACAGAGAGAAAAACATCAACAGAGACCCAAGTTTCTCATTTACAATCAAATCTAATGAACAATCACTGACAGAAAGCCTGGAATTAAAAAGAACGACAACCCAATCAAAAGAATCACTACCCTAAAAACAGAAGGGAACGCTCATATCAACTGTTTACTTCTTTTGACAACTTAAACAGGCAGAAACATGGGTTGAAGAGAAATAAATGACCTAAAAAATTTCACTTGTGAATATATAGATTTTAAAGCATATATATATATATATATATATATATGCTTTAAAATCTCTCTCTATATATATATATCTATATATATATATATACAAATATATATATATATATATATATATATACATATATATATATATCATCTACATCATCATGTCGTGCTGGTAGCATGGATATCCCTGACCCTCTCTCACCACTTTTCCCTATTGTTCATCGCCTCAGGCAGGTCATCTTGACAACATCCCGCATCCTCACATAGTTGCTGAATGTATGTTCGTGCTGGTCATCCTGCTTTTGCACGGCCATGTGTGGGGGTCCATAACAATACATCACTTATGAGTTCGTCCTTGCTTCTCCAGCAGTGTCCTGCGTGTCTGGTTCGTCTAACTTGAATAGTTTTCGTGATAGGAGGCAGGTGGCCGTACAGCTGGTGTCTTGTGGGCTGTTGCCGCTAGGACTTGTTCAAGATTGCTCGCAGCATTCTTGTGTAATTGCTGTCTAGCTTCTTCTCGAGCCGTTTTGTTAGAGTCCGTGTTGTGCATCCATATAGCAGAATCGATGCGACCGCTGGCTGGAAGAGACTGCGTTTCATTTTATCGGTCAGGTCTGATTTCCCAATAATCGATAGCCTATTGATACCTATCCATGCTTTCGTTAACCTCGTGTCGATGTCCTTTTCGGTTGATGTGACGCTGCTTCCTAGGTAAATGAATTTGTCTACTAGTTTTAGAGGGGTTCCGTCTAGAGTGGAGATGTCCCCCGTTTGATTATAGCACATATAATCCGTTTTGTGTGCATTGACATAGAGGCCTATGCTAGCGGCTGCTCGTTCCAAACTATGCAGTAGTGTTTCTGCTTGGTTGGGTGTATTTGCCAGTATCGCTATGTCATCGGCGTAGTCGGCGTCGGTAATTGTTTTTGCGGGGTACCTTCTGCTTCTCTTCTTTGTCAGCTCGAAGCCGTTCTCTCTGATTTTGTCAATCGATGTTCTAAGTACGTAGTCTAGACAAATGATTAAGAGGTATGGAGCTAGCATGTTCCCTTGTAGTACTCCCGCTACAATGTCGAAGTATTCTGTGTGTCCATACGTTGAGTTATCCTCATTCGTGCATAGCATCCCGAAACACAACATGTTAGTCATTGGCGGAGACATAAATGCCCAAATCGGGAAAAACGGACACAACAAATACAGCCTTTGACAACTGAAGGAGGCAGAAACCTAGGTTGAAGAGAAATAAATGACCTAAAAAAATTAACTTTTGAATATGTAGATTTTAAAGCATATATATATATATATATATATATATATATATATATATACACCAGTGGCGACTCTAGCCTATTTTTGCTACTCGTGCCCCCACCCCCACCCGCTGTCAAATTCAGTTCCCAACCCGTGGTCCGTGGACCCAAAGTAAGTCATCATAGTTGCTATTGCGTGATTCTCCATTGTATAGCACAGATTGACAAACGTACCTTGCATGGTGTTTTTTTTTGTAAACAATCAAGATACTATAAAATTTGTAGTCTTGTTAATACAGTAGATAAGATAATTGTTTTTTTCCTTTTAAAAGTATAGAAGAAAAGAGAAGATGTTCATTACTATGACGAGAAAAAATATGTTTATTAGAATAAAGAAATTGATGACAAAGATTATTTGTTGAAAATGTATTCAAATAGACAAATTTTAGTTACAGAATGTAATATATGCAACATTTCATTAAATAAATAGAGATCTGTTAGTGAAAAAACGAATTAAAACACGCCGTTTAACCAACATTTACCATAGCGATGATGATGACTTCGGCGACGGATATAATCTGCTATCTCCCCCTCTCTCTCTCTCTCTCTTTCTCTCTCTCTCTCTCTCTCTCTCTCTCTCTCTCTCCCTCTCCCTCTTCCCAAGACAGCTGTCAACAGTCACATTGCGCTAATTTTTTGAGCACGGTATTTTGAGTTGCTCTTGCTATTGGCTACAGCCAAAAGCGGATTTCTCTTACATTACTGTTATCATAAGGGTCTTGTGCTGGGCACGAATTACGCGTGTTCAACATTATAGCCGATTTTATGGGATGTTCAATGGATCTGACGGTGGCCGGACAAAGACCATCCGTTCAAAACAGCATCGTTGTGTTATTCCCAGATATATTTATGAATTTTTGGCTACTTAGTTATCGAAACTTGAATAGATGCGTAATTTAATTGAGATCAGACTAAGTATGTTTCCTTGAAATTAATGGATGATTTTTATCCATTTTGAATAACATTGACCGAGTTATTGGTCGTGCCGGGCACGAGTAGCACTAGTCCCATCTCCACCCCTGACGAAGGGCCTATGATAAGTTTCCAGGCTTTTTTCGTATGGCCATTTAGAATTGTCGTTGACTATTGAAAATTTAGTATGTTATTGCTATATATCGAATGAGATGACTGACCAATATTTTTTATTTCAGGTTCAAATAAACAGCTACTGTAGGAATTTGAATACACCCTACTAAACCTTGATTGTCACAGCAGGTGAATTTCAAAAATGCAATCTGACAATTTAGAAGAACGATAAGCAAAATAATTCTGTTTTAAACTTGGAAAAAATGCCACAGAAACGTATGGAATGCTTCAGACTGCGTTTCGACCATCTTGCATGAATCGAGCATCAGTTTTTCAGTGGCATAAGAGATTAAAGGAAGGCAGAGAGTCTGTGAGTGATGATAAGATGTGTGGGAGGAGTAAGGAAGTTAATACACCAGAGTTGATTGGCCCAAGGGTTCGGATTAGGATTACTATGTTGAGGTTTTTAGGGAGTTCAGAAAGAGATTCCGTCGGAAGAGGTCAGCACTCTTCAAATCGGGTCCGTGGCATTTCCACCAGGACAATACACCAGTCCAAAACTCCATCAAGACAGTTCCTCACCCTCCCAATAGTCCAAACCTTGCTTCCTATGACTTTTCGTTATTCCCTAAGCTAGGAGGCTCTCGTTATGAGACAATTGAGGAGATGAAAGAGACTGTGATGAAGGTCATTGACACGCTCACACAAGAGGACTTCCATGGGGCCTTCCATAAGTTGTGGGAACTGTACAACAAATACATTAAAGCCGGAGGAGATTACTTCGAAGGGGACTAGAGTTTCATGTGTGTACTCGCAATAAAAGTGTCTATACGAAAAAAGTCTGGCAACTTATCGTATGCACCTCGTATATATATATATATATATAGTCATCCACAGACATATATATATATATATATATATATATATATATATATATATAGTCTGTCTTCTCAGTTTCAAATGTGACCAGCAATTGAGTTTTTTGATTCCTATATATCTTTTTCATTTTCTTTTTTATATTCTTTTCTTTTTTTTTAAGGTAGTATGCATCTGCCAATGACTTTTCAAGTCTGCCAATTTGCGGCAAATTTTACCATTGACTTAGAATTTTTGGTCGATTTGTCTCACAGAAATGTCATGTTTGGGAACAGCAGGATGGTGATGTTTGCGCATATTACTTTTAAAGCCAGCAAATGAGACACAGGGATTTCCACATATTTCCCAGATGACAAAGTGATTTTGTAGATCTGGCAGTGGTCCTCGTTCGCTTTTACGAACTGATCGTTTGTAAGCGATATACTGAATACAGTTCTTCTCAAAGGATTTTATGCCCACATGAAATTATTTGCGCCACTTACTTCTATCCAGTGTCATTTTCTCCCATCGGTCCACCGATATGTTGAATTGTCTTATGAAGATTTTTACAGTCTTTAAATTTTTTCTTTGATTTTCATTGCTTTATCTTCCCTTTACAGATTTCACAGTAAAACAGTTGCTTTGGCAGACAATTGACATCCATTCGAACTGCATGACCAGCCCAACTGAGGTAATTATTCACTACGATGGATTCAGTGCTTAATAGCCCGGCTCTCTCTAATATCTCTGTATCTCCAATATGGGATTGCCATCCAATACAAAGTATTTGTTGAAGGCATAGTTGATGAAAGCGTTCAACAGTCCTAGGTTGGTGCATTTAAAGCATCCGTGTTTCACTTGCATACAAGAGCGACGTCAAAATATATGCTTTATTGACCATCGCCTTTGTTACGAGTTGGTTGCAATGCTGAGACTAAACACGTTTTTCAAGACCCTAAAAGGACCCAGAAGCTTTTTACAATGCACAATGAGACCTCTTAGACAAAACTATATCCCTCAACATGCGTGCTGCTAAGATGTACAAAAGACGGTACCACGTCGAGCCATTTCCCTTAAACTTATATAGCTAGTTCGATGTAGGACAATACAAGCATGGGATTGTGCATAACAACGTTTTTTTTTCAGATTGATTTGTAATCCAGACGTTTGCATGCGCAAAACTCATCATAAAACGTTGAGTTTCATCTTCAGAATGTGTGACAATGTCACAGTCATCAGCATAAAGCTGATCCCTCACCAGAAAGGAAAATACTTTTGTGTGTGACAACAATTAACGGATTATGTATATACCTTCTCAGAGGCTCGGTATCTGATGTAGATACATTCCAGATTTTCACAGAAAGCCGACAGAAAAAAAAGAAACTGCTAAGTAGATGGTAAACAGAGTGTGATTAGAAATGTCACCCTGTTTGACCTCTTTATCCAACAGGTAATTCATCCGAGAGAGCTCCACTAAAACCATCTCTGGCCTTCACGCCGTCATGAAGAGATCGAATCAAACCCACAAATTTCTCTGGACAAACCAACTTCAACAAATCTTCCAAAGAGACGATCTATTCACGGTTGTGATATTATGTAAGGTTCTGTTCTCAGCATTTCTACAGCAGCTGCCGTGCACTGAAAATCATGTCTTCTGTTCCATAACGGGAAAAAAGCCGCGCAGTTTTTCGGAAAATATATTAACGATAATTGCATCAATTAATCTATTCAAAGTAATTCTCGAAAAGATTTTTCCTACATTGGACAGCAACGATATACTTCTAAAATGTTCGTGGCCCCTATTCGACCCCATCTTATGCAGCGACAGAAGTATCGCATCTCTCCAGTACCTTATTTTCCCACACATAGTGGAGGACTTGCTCCAATAGATCAATCATTTTGTCTCCACCACATTTAAGAATCTCTGCCGTATTGTCATCAATTCTTTGTTATTTTTGTTGTTTATTTGTTTCATTGAAATGTTTATTTCGTCTCAAGAAGGCACTTCACAAAGAGAGACAATTGGCTCGCGTTGCTCAATGGGATCTAGCACGGATATATTAACAACTGGATGGCTATAAATAAGTTGACTGTTATGTTCACATTAATGTGCCTGAATATCTTCAGTTTATGTCAAAGTGGTATTAGTATCTTTTCATTTGAGAGAAGCAAAAATTGACTGTTGTGGCCCGTACAACTCATTGATAGTTTGGTAAAACAATTTTGAGTTTTTTGAGTCTGCTACGATTTGTGCTTCTTCTGTCTTTTAAAATACCACTGGTTTTGAATTTCACTCATGAGCTTTTGTACTACGCTATAAATTTTTAACGATTTTTCTTTATAGATACCTCTTTGGCATTGCAGTGATTATTTGGTAGCAAGGTCTTCTAGAAAATTACACGTTTCATTTTAAAAAATACGTTCATTTCTTCACAATTTTCGGCAAGCCAGTCCTGAACCTTCTACTAGTGAACTCTTTAAGTGTTACATGCAACAGAAAATACCTAAACCCTAAAATCCTCTAACGTGTTTGCTTCATGAATTTCAGATGAATTAATTGCATCGACAAAGATTGATTTTGTTTCAGGAGAATGCAACTTCGATATATCTAGCTGCTTCAGGCGTGGTAAAATGGTATGCCTGGTTTTGAGTGAATTTCTAGTGCCAATTTTGCCTTTACGAGACAGAGGTCAGTCCACTAATCAGTACCTCCCATGTTTTTGAGACAGGAGATCTGGGAGGTAACGACGATGAACAATATATAATCTATCGTATGCCAGTGTTTGGAACGATTTGCCATTCACCCTTCTATATGCTTTTCCATCGAAACCACGTCTTTCCAATCATAAGATCATGCTCGTTGCAAAACTATAAGAGCTGAAAAAAATTGCTGTTTGCATTACCTATTCCGTACAAACCAAGGCAGTGTCCAAATCAACAAGCAAAATTATCGTATCAACGTCTAGAAAACAGCGGAACACTTGCATTAGATCGGTATAGAAAGAAAATCTCATCGTTGGAGCATATCCAGGCAAGAAAGGGGCTAAACATTGTCGTTGCAGAGGTAGACGTAGATTTAAAAAAATGCGTTCTGATTTATCAAGGGGTAGATCCAACAAGTTTTTTTACAAAAGATATTTTTATGGCAAAATCTATACTATATCATCTCGTTTCATCAGCAGTACTCCCCTTCTAAAAGACAGTATATCCAAAGGTTACCTCGGTAAGTACATTATCATCAGGAAAATGTGTCTTAGAAAGTCTAGCAATATCAAGATTGTATAGAAAAAGGAAACAATTCTGCGATGTGGTCTTTCTGTCAACTCATTGTCAAGTAAAGTTCATGCCTTTCAGTCTGCAATTTTCATACGAGTAGAGGTAGAAAACCGATTTGAGTGTTTGCATTTCTCGGTTCTTGCGACCATTTTACTCTTTAATTTCTTTCCATTGAACGAACATCTGCTGGCCATGCATACAGGCAAGATTTTTGGCGAAGCATTTTTTTGGGATACCTTTTCTAATTCTCTTACGAAACAAGCAATACTCGCCTAAAAAGGCTGATTTGAAACGCTTAAATCCAGAGTCATGACTTTCATCTCTATTTAACATTTAGAATAATGTTAAGATAAGTTAAGAGCCACCTCTAGGCATGGTTCGGGCTAAATACCCCCAGTCGATCAGACCTGTATGAGTCAACAAAGCATAGCTCGCCAATGAACTTAAAAAGGATATATTTTCGTATCAGGGGAATACGTTGGATCATCGATCGCATTAAGAGAAAATGCACAAACCCTCAAGCGGTACCTGTGCGTGAGTTTATTCATTGTGGGTTGAACTTGCATCGCACGCAATCAACTTTTTGAGAAATCTGCAGAATGTCCGATGGCACATAAAATGAGACAATCGGTCAATACCAGACTCACAGGTTTTGTTTTAGATTTTGCCCAGAAGAACCGGAAATACATATCCACGTAATTATTATAACCCCAAGGGCAACTATATACATGTACATTTTTTTCAGTAGAGGAATTACATTAAGAATCAAATTAACATGACTAGAAAATCCGGTGAACTCTTCAAATCCTCCTTGGAAGACGTGAGACTGGAGCTAACCGTGTCCTCTGTATAGAGTACGGATGTAACTTGCAAGACACATTCAGCTTAATTGGCCGCGCAATTACCATGAATAGTTAATTTGGCGTCACTTGTGTGCGATGTGAACCGGTGTCTCAGTGGTAGAGTTTTGGCTGTGCATTCAGGGGTCACTGGTTCGATCTCCAGTGGCGGAGATCACTACTGAGGAGACCTAGTAAGGTCGAAAAAGCTGTCCAGTGTTTTCGTATGTCACGCGAAAATTTTCGTCAGATTTTCTAGTCAAGGTAATTTAATTCTTGAAATATTTATCCCGGTGCAGATATATTATTGATTATTATTTGATCCAATGTTTATACATTCTTAGAAAAACCGTAACCCCTAATTCAAATACAACTGAAATTTAAATAAAAAATCCGGGAAAAATAAAATAGTGTCTTGCGACTCATTTAAATTATAGATAAAATACGTATTCATACTTCCATTGAAACTATCATGTATTATAAATATTAACTAATAAATACGTGTTAGCAGGGAATAATAGTTCATAGTTAATATCATTTCACAATAATCTATTTTAACTATGAAAACTATCGTAAAATATCCATGTTATTTATATTTGGAAGAAATTAACATAGCGATTGTTAAGTTAATCCTAATAAGCAAACACTTAATATGTAATAGATATTTAGTTAATCTAACAAATAATTTTTAATTCATAATATAAATAAATTATATATATAATTCCTGGTATTTAGTAAATTTCTATTCATATATTTCGATATACATATTTTCTCCTCTAAGCATAAATTACACTTATCATGTGAATTGTTTGTCGAGGAGGATCTTTGAATTATTTTCCAATTCATAATAGGTGTTAGTCCCAGTTCTTTCATATACCAGTAATATCTAGATAGAGCTATTTGATTTTTAATGTTTGACTTTTAAATGATTGGAGGTCGTTGTAATATCTAAATTTAAAGTTTAAACTTGTCATACTTATGTATAGCTTTTCATTCGTGTCATTTTCTTTAGTTTGAGTGTTAGTTTGATGCACATATTAAGATTACATTTTTTCCTTGGGGCATTTATATCTTTTTTTATAATCACATGATTGTTTTAAGTTGTCATTGTTATTCCAGTCCAGCTTGTTTATTAATTTCTTTGATTGACAATTATTTAGATATATTGTAAGTAACAGAATAACTAACTTTTACATTATACTTATTAATTATTTTTTTAAGGGCGTTGGTTTAGTTTGTTGGGTTTTATGGCATATCAACCTTTGTTGGTTATTTAACGCTAAATCCATTTTTATGTAAATAATCTGTTCTATTTCAAACAATTCAGTTTAGCATAAGTATACAGTTTAATTGTCAAAAACATTTTCATTTCAAACTATTCAAGCAGTTATATGTAACAATTCAGTTAAGTGTAAATACAGTTTTAATGTCGAAAAACAGTTCTATTTGAAATAATTCAGTTAAGCATAAGCATGCAGTTTAAATGTAAGTACGGTTCAATTGTGAAAAACATTTCTATTTAAAGCTATTCAGTTTACTCAAACAATTCATTTTAGCATAAGTATGCTGTTAATTCCATTTAACCCATAGATAGGGCCCTAGCAGGTGCTACCACTCCGAATCAGAGTGGACCTGGGAGCGATGGCAATGAAGGGGCACTCTGCATTCTCCAAAACTCCAGCACTGCTGGAAGCTCACCATCAGATTGTTTAGTGTCATATCCAGGACACTTGTTGGGGGGGTATTACCCCTCTGCAGAGAAGCAGTCAGTATATTCTACAGCCCCAGTTGACTGGGAAACTCAGGGTGTTATCATCTTTTAGTGTTTGTTTACTAAACTTTAAAAAATATTTCCATATATTGATATTAGAGAGTTTGCAAAAAGAAGGTTAAACCAGATAATATTTCTATGTATATTTTTATTAATATTTTTGTTTATTCTGTTATCCATATTTATATTATTATTAGTTCTATTATTTCCTAGATTATTGTCCCTGTTTGGCTTCTAAGTACTTAAGTTTATTTTCAAAAACACTGTTATGCATGGCTTCATCATAACATTCTTTGTCGTTATTAGATATATTTTTAGAAGATGATAATCTGTTGATTATAGTTTTAATCGCATTAAGAATTTGTTTTAATATGGATATTGGGTGGTTATAACTAACATTAAGGTATGTTGATATAGTATTAGTCTTACTAAATGATTTCTAAGAATTGTCATTCAAATTGAATGTTACATCTAAAAATTAACTATTTTAAAGTTAGGAATAATTTTTAATATATTTGAATATTAAAAAGCTCTAATAACTTTCTTTTTAAATTTTAGATGTTAGGAGTGCATTACTATTAAGGATAGAAACTAACTCATCATCTCTATAAATGTTGATGTTATCTAAATTTAAGAATCGCTCTAATGTATCTAACATGTATATCCCTACTAAGTCTGCAATTTGAATAGAGTCGAATGAACCCATTGTAAAGTCAAAACTATTAGTCGACGTCTTTTCCCAAGTTGTGTTATTGTAAATTAGTACCGACTTCCTAAATACTTATAGAATTTTTAATTCTTCTTGTGTCATATCCGTATAACTCCTCGCAAAATAAATACTTTGTAATAACAGTTCTTTTGTTATGGATTTTCTCATTGGATTATATACATATACCTCTTTTAGTATTGTTCGTGTGGTGTGAATAAAAGTGAACGTGGTCGTCTTTACAGGTGGGTTTACGGTAAACCTTGAATTCTAGTTTGTTAATATATATATATATATATATATATATATATATATATATATATATATATGTGTGTGTGTGTGTGTGTGTGTGAATACATGTCATATCTATATGTTTGTATACACACACACATATGTGTGTGTGAATACATGTCATATGTATATGTTTGTATACACACACACACATATGTGTGTGTATACAAACATATAGATATGACATGTATTCACACACACACACACACACATATATATATATATACATATATATATATATATATATATATATATATATATATATATATATATATATTAACAAACTAGAATTCAAGGTTTACCGTAAACCCACCTGTATAGACGACCACGTTCACTTTTATTCACACCACACGAACAATACTAAAAGAGGTATCATCATAGGTTTTTAACTCAGACCTCTACGTATTTGCTCCTCGAAATGTTTAAATGATGAATTCATCCACATAGAAAATTCCTTCCTAAAACTTCAATACCCGAAATCCTTTATACACTTAGCTAAATCTAAAGCCCCAAAAATCCTAAATAAGAATCAACCTCAAAATAATGCCTGCCCAATATCTGATAAAACTATTTCCCCCCGTAGATACATAACTTTGCCAAACAATACTTTCTCTCACAGCATAACTAACAACTTAAATAAACTCGGTGGGTGTCCTCGTGGTGTAATGGTTAAAGCGATGGACTGCGGAATCGTAGTAAGCGAGTTCCTACACCAGTCGCGCTATTACGATCACTGTCGGGCAAATACTCTTGGGAATGGTATGAACCCTCTTATTCCCCCCAGCTATGGGTTAAATAGTACCCCTACTGTTCTTCTATGAGAATTGCTATGGCATTAAATAACCCACAAAGGTTGATATGCCATTAAACAAAGAAACCAAACCAATTAAATAAACTCAATATCAAAACCACTTGTTTACCTTCTAAAAAGATTCGTGAATTAGCTCACTCTAGCCCTCAACGTAACATATTTTCAGACGCCGGTGTTTATTGTATCCCTTGTAAGGATTGTAAATTAAAATACATTGGAAACTCGGAAACTTCACGTTCTCTTGAAAGAACACAAAAGAGACATAAGAATTGGTAACTCACTCAATGCATTATTCATACACATTTCTCAATATAATCACAATTTCGACTTTAATTCGGCTAAGATGCTTATTTACATCCTTAATAAAAGTCTAAGACGAATGTTCGAAGCCGCTGCTATCTCATTCTCTAATTCCCTAAATACTAATCCTGTCTTTTATAGTATTTCTCCGTACTTGAGCAGATCCATTTTAAATAGTTACAATATATTCTATCTTTAGCTAATATTTTCCACGTACATCATAATTTTTATGCTTTCTATTTTTCTTTTTTTTTCTTTTTTTTTTTGGTCTCGAAATATTTCTCGTTAAACAAACGTAACATAAATTCTATACAATATTCCTAATAAGTGAAATGACGGAATTTAAAACAACAAACGCTGATTCATTAATCAAACGGCCAACCTTTTCTCATTCGGCCTCAACAAGTCACCAGGACTTGATGGTTTACCCTATGAAGTGTACTTGAGGCTGCAGCACATGTTTGTGCCTATTCTGACGGGTATGTTCAACCATTGGTTCGCCAAGGGAGCCATCCCTGGTAGCGTTACCAAGGGCGTAATCACATTGCCCAAGAAAGGTGACAGGCTTGTTTGGGATGGATTAGATGACTACAGGCCCATAACTCTGCTTAACACAGAGTTAAAAATTTTGACCAGGGTCTTAGCGAATCATTTACAGGTTGTTATTAGCGATCTCATCAGCGCCGAGGAGACATTCGGTGTGAAGGGAAGATCGATCCAAGACAATCTGCACTTGATTCACGGGGTCGTAGAGGAGATAAAAGACGGCACGGAAGCCGCGCTGAGCACTTTAGATCAGTCCAAGGTCTTCGATAGGGTTGACCATCAGTTTTTGTCGACTGTTTTGGAGACTACCGGATTCCAACCGGAGTTCCGAAGATGGATTGGCATGATGTACCACAACCCTCAGGCAGTGGTGCAGGTGAACAGAAGACGTTCGGGGGCGTTCGCGATCGAGTGTTTGGTCCGGCAGGGCTGCTCCATGTCTCCTCTTCTCTATGTCCTCGCTTTGGAGCCCATGCTTCGTAGGCTTAAGGGTGAGGGGGAAAATTCAGCCCTGCGCCGTGTCCCTTTTGCTGAACCTCTTACGGCAAGGGTTTCCGCGTTCGCTGATGATATTATGGTCTTCATATCCCACCTCCAGGATATAAAGACTGTGAAGAAGGCGGTTGGCGAGTACGAGCGGATTGTAGGAGCCAAGGTCAACTTTGACAAAAGTGAAGGTTTGCTGCTCGGTGCTTGGAGGGATAGCAATACCCTTCCAGGGCCCTTCTGCTGGGGTGATGGATTCGTCCGCATCCTCAGGGTGGAGTTCGGGCCCGACCACTAACTGAAACGAAATTGGTCGGAAGTACAAGTTAAGGTGAATGCTCAGGTACGTCTTCCTTTGATCCTTTACCGATTGGTTGTACTTCCTCTGTCTAAGGCACATCGGCTGTTGCTTCAACGATTCCTCTTCAGATTGCTTTGGCGAGGCCGAAGGCCGATTGTACTTAGACAGGTAAGCATCCAACGTACACACGACGGGGGTCTTGGGTATGCCTGATCTAGAGAGCCACTAGCTGGCTGAAAGACTCGCATACTTAGGCCAATCCTTGACAAGGGACGTGGTGTGGAGACCAAAGGCGAGTCGGACTTTTCCTCGCCTTTAGTCAGACCCAAAGGCTGAATGTATACGTTAGTCGATGGGTGAAACAGCGTTTGTTCGCGAGTGCCGAACGACCCTTCGAAACCTTCCTGGATCCAGTGACCTTTTACGGCCTCGAAAAGAGCTATATCTGGAGCAAGTGGTGGATTACACTTTGGACTTTCTTAGTGAGCGGCACGGCCGGACGGCGAGGGAGATCCGCTCTCACTGGAATTGGGTTCCAGTATCGACTTTCTTGAATCACCCCGAGTTCTCGCTCACCTGACGACTTGCATATTATCTGCTATCAACTGCCCATACCGCACCCAACCCTATTTTTTCTTTTCCTCATTAGATTAGGAACTTCAACCCACTTAGGGTAGATCCGGCTTGTTTGCAATGTTTTCGGCCACCGGAAAACAGTCAGCCTCCATTTTGGGAGGGTAACCAAACGGGATATTTTTCTTTTTTGTTTTCGTTTTTGTATTTCGGGGTTTTTCTCCCATCCCCATCATATAACAGCTTTTGTAAATAAATCATCAATTGTAAATAAAATTATACATTATATTCGAGGTTTTAAATAGGTCTTTTCCCAGAGCAAACGTGGTATTTTGGTGCTTGCAGCGTGTATGGTGATGTATGATTGTCCATATATTGTACTTTTGAATGGGTCGGTGAATGTGGCTAGCTAAGTTCCCTTAGAAATTGCATAACCACTCCCTTCCCCTCTCCCACAAAACTCCAAGGTCTTGTGCTTTCCTAATTTTAGAAATAAGGGAATAAAGCCAACTTTTTCTTGTTACACACATTTTCTCCTAGGTTTTAATATTTTGCATTTTTAAACATCTGCTCTTGACTTTACATCGCTAATATCACCTCTCATGGTCCTGATGATGGTTCAGAAGAATCGAAACGTTATTGTGCCGACTTCTTAAAAAACATCTCCTTCCACTTGGATTACCTTGTTATCAATTTATATATATATATATATATATATATATATATATATATATATATATATATATATATTTCATATGATAGATAAATAGATAGATTTTGGAGTGGAGAAAAGGAAATATTCATGCATATGCAAATTTTAATTTTTTTGTATTTCCAACCAAAACGCATACTTTTCATATGAATAAATGTTCAGGGATGCATAATAACTAAATATGCATAAAATAGCCAAAAAAAAAAAAGAAAAAAAGAAAAAAAGATTTAAATCAATTTTGTTCTGTTTTCTATACTATTTAGAGAATTAAAACCATGACAACTACGTTTATACATTAGGAATTAAACATAGAGTTGTCACCGTCGATAAAGACCAGAGTCAGAGATCTGAAAGCAGATTCTTTTTCCATACAGTCAACCAACTACACCCTCCGTTGACATTTACTTATGAATTTGTGAAGACAACTGCATAACTTTCCTTTATGTCAATACTGAATGCAGCAATTTTGGCATACATAATTCTGTCTATCATAAACCCACGTTTACTGGTTCGTACACAAGGTGGGGTCGTTTTTCCCCTGTAGAGGCCAAATTAATTTAATAAAAGCACTATTCCACGGTGCTTTAATGATCTTGTCAAAGCCAAAACGAACGAATGAACTCAATTATTGTAAGAGGACATGATGGAAGAATGGATATCCTAAAGGTATTATAATCACTATCACCATTTCATATAAATGCATGCGGTTTTCTACCATACCGAAATTTGGACCAGAGAGTTTCCCAGGATATCTTAAAAATCATTCGATAGGCAACGCCTCCATGCAACTATGGGAACTAATTAAATTATCCATCAACCGTTGCTTTAATTCTGCGTGTCGTTTTTAGATTTGATACACTTTTTCCTTCTAAACTCAAAGATAGCGTGACTTTTTTTTCAAAAGAAAGCTCCCGTATATACAATTTTTTGGTGCAAATTTGATGTTTGCTGCATCGTTCGAACTATACAAGGAATAGATATTAGAATGAACCAACACGTTCACTCAAATATCAGTACAAATACTTTGGTCTTTATTGTAATATCAAGTTATAAGAACTCATCTTCCCCTACTGCTCCTCACTTATTGGACAATCCAGTCAACGCAGCAGCGTATAATCCTAGTACGTTTACCATCCTGGAGACATTAAGTAATGATTTACATTTGTCAATACTTGGGGATTTTCTCATTACCAAATACAAAGCTACATTGTGTATTGAAAATAGTTTTATGCAATATCTTTATTCCCCCAGTATAAACTTAGTTGTCACGATATTAATTCACTGAAGAGACGTAACCAAAATGAACGGCTCCCAATTTTTTACAATTTCAAAATATTCAATTGATTTTTGAATATTTACTTAATCTTATTCAATAAAGCATATGCTTTTAAAAGCTCTATACATAACAAAATCTCTCTCTCCTTCTATCGCTCTCTCTCTCTCTCTACATATATATATATATATATATATATATATATATATATATATATATATATACTTCTCGTCCTTTTGATTAATATAATTTAGGAGAATATTTCTGAAAAATGCCATTATTTACACGTCTGATTTTACAATCTATGTGTCCCTTATATATATAGGAAGAAATGAATTGAATCTAACAGAATGTACGTAGACAAGGTAAAAATGAAGAAAATATATGATGCTGGAGATATTGCCATTTTAGACACTGTTGATTACGATGAAAATTCATGAACCTGCTTAACGACCAAAACAT
>OY757910.1:50725714-50760714 GCA_963585895.1 Sepioteuthis lessoniana | reverse complement strand
AGTTTCCAGACTTTTTTTGTACATGCATTTAAAATTGTCGTACACTCCTGAAAATTCAGTATATTATTGCTATACAGAATATAAGATAACTGGCCAATTTTTATGATTTCAGGTTCAAAGGAAAAGCTACTGCACGAATTGGAATACACCCTACTAAAGCCTGATTGTCACAGCTGGTGAATTTCAAAAATGCAATCTGGACGTGAGGAAGAAGATATGCAATAAAATTCTGTTTTAAACTTGGAAAAAATGCCACAGAAATATATGGAATGCTTCAGACTTCTTTTCGACCATCTTGCATGAATCGAGCATCACTTTGTCAGTGGCATAAGTGATTCAAGGAAGGCAGGGAGTCTGTGAGGAATAATGAGAGGTGTGGGAGGAGTAAGGAAGTCAATACACCAGAGTTGATTGGCCAAAGGGTTAGGGTTAGGGTTAGTATGGTGAGGTTTTAAGGGAGTTCAGGAAGTGATTCCGTCGGAAGAGGCCAGCACTCTTCAAATCAGGTCAGTGGCATTTCCAGCAGAACAATACACCAGTCCACAACTCTATCCTTGTCACAGACTATTTGACCAAGATTGGCATCTAGACAGTTCCTCACCCTCTCTATAGTCCAGACCTTGCTCCCGGTGACTTTTGATTATTCCCTAAGCTTAGAGGTTGTCGTTATGAGACAATTGAGGAGATGAAAGAAGCTGTGACGAAGGTCATTGACACGCTCACACAAGAGGACATCCATGGGGCCTTGCAGAAGTTGTTGGAACAGTACAACAAGTGGATTGCAGTTGGAGGTGATTACTTCGAAGGGCACTAGAGTTTCATGTGTGTACTATCAATGAAAGTGCACATACGAAAAATATCTTGAAACTTATTTAATGAGCCTCGTATATATTTTGCACTCTAAGGGTGTAATAATCGGAACAATACGTGGAAGATGCTCCCTATTGCTCGTGTTGTTTATAACAACTCGAGCCATAGTACAAATATAGGTGCGTATGAGATCTTTTTCACAGTGAGAAAACATTGGGGCTCTCTATAGTGAGAGACAAATGACTAAAATGGCAAGTTAAAGAACTTCCAATAGGAGCCATCTTTGGATAAGCTGAACAACCTAAGGAAGCATGAAATAAACTGAGATAGCAAGGAAAAGATTTAGGAGGTAAAGGGTCAATGAGGAAAACCAAACTAATACGGTTGATCTATGAGCAGAGTAGATAACCATGTATTCGATAAAGATATACTTGAACAGTAATCTGTGGAAGTGACAAGTATGTTTAAATTCAGATAGAATTCGAAAATACAGAATAATGGGAAGGGTTAAGATTGAAAAAAGTAAACTACGAAGAAGAAATTAGATTCGATGAGCTAGACGTGGCTCGTCAGTAAAATGGAAGCGGACAGCATAAGTTTCATACAGTGGAGCAAATACGGTTGATCCCGTTTTTTTAAAGAAAGAGTGGTAGGTGATTTTATCTGCCATTTAGAAATGAGTGCTATGAACGTAAACTGGCCAAAATAAGACTGGTTTATGCTGCTGCAAACAGTTTCGTGCGAGAAAGCACAAGAGATCGATGCAGCACTTTCAGCTGAATATTGTGCCGATTACGACCTGGTTAAGCCTGTCATTTTGAAAAGCTATGAGAACTGCAATCAGAAAGCTGTATCAAACGAAAGCTATGATAAAGCAGTATCAAACGAAAGCTATGATAAAGCAGTATCAACCGAAAGCTATAAGAACTGCAATCAGAAATTCAGGGGTCACAACAACACTAACAATCAAAAGCACATGGAGTTTGCCAATCAATGTAACTGATTGAGAAAAAGTAGATTCCTTTTTATGAAACTGCGGTATAAGCTGACGAATACGCCATAACACAAATAGGCCGATATAAGCCAAAAGTGCATCTGCAAACCAATTGTAAGTCTGGACCAAGAGGTGCCCAGAAAGGAAGCAGCTCCAGCCCATTTGTCGGGAACTCACCGCAATCACGTAACCGACCCCTTAACGGACGGGTGACCAGACCAATGCTTTACTTCTTTTGCAAGAAGCTTTGTCATTGCAGCAATTGTGGAACCCAACAGAATACGGAGTGGAACAAGACAATTCAATGGAAACCACAGGGGATGATAACCACGTGGGAATTAGATAAGGAATATCGGCCTTTCGTCTCGAAAAGATATATTCTAGCTAAAAGAAAGAGTAAGCTAAGAAATCCAGTTAATATCATGAGAGATACAGGTGCCTTTCAATCGCGGCTGATACGAGAGGGTCGTTGAAATCGATAATGGAGAAATGGGTGGATGATAACCCACCGCCTTGTCGTAAGCAAACGTTTTGGCTTGGATATAACTCAAAGATAATCAGGATGGAATGATAGGGCAATATAATAGGAAGTCAGTTGAGAGAGCGTTTGAAGTTGGTGACGAAGTTCTCATTCTTTTACCGCTAAGCGGTCAACCATTCAAGGCAAACTACCAAGAGCATTACACAGTAGCGAGAAAAGTTGATAGCCTCGATTACATCATAAATACATCAGGTCGTAAAAAGACACAGAAGTGCCAGGCAAGCATGATAAAGCTGTATCAAACACGGGTAAATGAGAAGCTCATATCGTTAGCGCAAAGTCACTGAAAATATCTAAATTTAATGTCTCTCAAGGGGGATTATATATCGAAAGGAATGCCGCTTTTATATTAATGAACTCCAAGATTTTGGCTGATGCAGATATAATATTTGCGTACTTACCTCCGGAAGAGAAGGAGAATCTTTGTGCGCTAATGCTTAACTATACAGATCTTTTTTCAGATGAACTTCTTTGCACGAATGCAGTGGTAAAAACATAGAATTAGGGGATGCCGCACCAGTTAAACAATACCCATGACGGCTGAGTCCCAGAATACTAGAAATATTATGAAAGGAAAAAAAAGCTGAGAGAGCTGAAAGTATATTTTTTGAATCTAGTAATGGTGAGTAGGCTCCATTGTGGTAGAAAAGCATAATGGATGCACGATGTTTTACACTGAGGGTGAATATTTTCTCTACGGTAGACTCACATCTCATTATTTGAATGGGTGTCTCTGTCGATAGTATTGGTCGAGCTTTATACATCTCTATATCTAACCTCCTGAAGCCTTACTGAACAGTGTCAGTAACTGACCGGACTAAGCAAATATCTGCAATTGTAACTCCCAGGATAGGCTAACGAATATTGGGCCGTACCGTTTTTGAATAGAAATTCCCAAGCAGAATTGTAACAACTAATGAATACCTAACAGTGAGCATGCCAGAAGTTGATAATTACATAGATGATAGAGTCATAGATAAGAATACATGAAAAGAACACATTGAAACAATCTGAGAATTATTCTAAAGACTCATGAGAGATAAATTAACAATAAATCTTATTAAAACTGATTTCTTTCTGATAGAATTTAAGTATCGTGGGCATGTGATAGGAAATGGGAAGTTATTTCCAGTAGAGGCAAAAAATAAGGATATCACTTAAGATTTTGCTCCCAAGAAAGTTTGAGGCGTTTGAATATTAAATAAAATTTTGAAAAATACTTCACATGCATAACTTCTCCCTTAAAAATCTGTTAAAGAAGAAACGAGGTTTACATGGACATCGTTGTATAAGAATACCTTTGGCGAGAGTAAATAGCTGTTGAGCACAAGGACAGTTTTAAAGGCTCATAATTACAAACAAGCGTTTTTTCTAGCGCAGGACATTAGTAACCACGGTATTGGCACAGTCTAGATGAAGATAAACAACTTCATCCCGTATGTTATTGTTCTAGGAAATTTAGTCAATTTCAAAAGTCCTACTCTACGATCGAAAAAATAGTATTATCACAAATATCGAGTCTTCAATATTTCACAATTTATGTTACAGACTCATTAGTACCGACTAACGTTTATTGAGACCATATTCATTAATTTTCATCGAAAGGATGAAAAACAAAAACCGAACGTTAAAGGTATTGAGTCTCGCTCCTCTGGCATATAATGTTACAGTAGAACATACCAAGAGTGTGAAACTCAAAGACACTGACGTGTTGGAGGAAGCATGAGTAAAGAGAAAAATGCAGATAAAGAGAAAAGTATAAATAGTTTACAGAATTCTTTTTCTTTCTTTAAAGGGAGTGGGTACAACATGGCCGTCAAGTAAATGTAAAATGACGTGATGTATATCCTCCTTATTGACAATAAGTAAAGACGATGAAAATAGGCGATGAACACACACATATATATATATATATATATATATATATATATATATATATATATATATATATATATGTTGCGTAGCCATATACACGAATATGGCCATGTGCGAAATAGACATGTAATGTTCATTACTACAGAACATATAAAGAACATAGGAATCTCGGCATTCGAAAAGACGTAACGACTTCTTCTTCAGGTACGAAACCTTTTTATTAACTTTGAGTTAAAGGTTTTGACATAAGGAGGAGAGACACAATCTCGCTATGCCGTCTTATTCATTTGGCCCCCAACTCGAGCGGCCCCCATGGGGCGCACGTTCGCCTCGCGCCTGCGAGCTCCAAAATCGATCCTTCTCGTTTGGCGTCTAAAACCCGACTCTTATTTTCTTCAAATTCTCACACAAACTTCCGCGTGCTTCCGGTGCGTGACGTCACCCGCACCTTGTCACCCAGTATCGTCTCGGACTGTTATGACATCTGAGTGACACCTCCATCCGCTCGCTCGCACCCGCGTTAACACCTGCTTCAATCTTACACCCAACCAACCCATGTGCTGAGCCGAAAGGTTCTCAGCCTAACTAAACTCAAAGGCATGAACCGAAATCCCTCGGCTATTTCATAACATATATATATATATATATATATAGATATATATATATAACGTCCTCACCTTTTTCTGTTGTTTCTTTTTCTTTCCTTTTGTAAGTTTCCATTGAGAGGGAAGTTAAGAGATAACGAAATGCAAAAATGACAGTCGTCTACGGCTATGTCGTATTTCCATCCGAGCAAGGTCAACGCGTACTCTGTACTATTACAGCACGAGAGTAATGATTTAAACTGCATGCGCCGAACGTTAGAGTGAGACTGTCTGAACTTGAATTTAACACTTGAATGGAACACGTAACCAAAGTTAAAGATAGGCGCGAACATTGAGTTGCAGTGATGAACTCAAGACGCCCGGTTAAGACCATATCATCTTCCATTTAGTGAAAAAAAAAAATTCTACGATACCACATATTCTCTCTCTCGGTATTAGAATATAAAGCGAATGTTTTGTCTGGGCAATAATCATCAAGTAAGATTTTTGATGTGTTAAGAAACTGTTATTTATCAGAGTAAAGGAAAAGACGAACATTTATATTTTAACTGCTAATAGACTAGAATCCATTCCTCGCAGGGGACCGGATTATTTCATCTGAAGAACAGGCGGAAATCATGTGAAACTGTAATGAGCATATTTCAAATTCAGGCGTCTACCAGACCAATATTAGTTAGAAGAAATCCCATATTTACATATTGGATCTTTGGAACAGTCTGGGCTATAAAGTCATAGAGGAAATGTCACTCCTAGCATCGCGCAACGCAGAGCCAGAAAGTAAACTAAACTAGTAGATATAATAATCAACTGATGTTGAATCGTTTAATATAAAAATACATGAAAGAATAAGAAGGAAAGAAAAAGGAAGTATATGAAAGACGGTAATGAAACTTGAAATGTGAAGAAAAAGAGGGAAAACGGAACAGAAAATAAAACACGTGGGAGATTACGCAATAATCTAGCAAGATGACATCACCCTACCGATGTCCTGATTTTAGATATATGAAAATTAGCGAATTTTGAAAAAGTTGTCAGTTAGACAGTCGGTCTGTTGTCAGAAGTTAGCGTTCAGAGAGTTCCACCGAGCTGGTGGCGTGTCTTTTTGTTTCTCTTTATAGACTTTTACATATTCCTTCTCTATCTCTCTCTCTCTCTCTCTCTCTCTTTCTCTCTCTCTCTCTCTCTCTCTCTCTCTACTGTACGCAGTCTGAACATCGAACAATAGATGTCTGTTAATTGTTGACAGAGAGTTCTTCTTATATTTGAGTGGCTAACACCAGGCAACTTAACTTCACCAGATCACCCCGACCATCAGAAGTTCCAGATGGATTGTCTCATTCCCTAGTTGTTAATATTTCAAACACAGCGTGTGCACAGAAAAGATTGATAAATTTATTTTTGGTACCGGACCAAGAGATAGTGTTATAATTGGTGCCGGCGCAAACTATAATACTCTATTGAGTACCGTGCCCTAGATAAGACCCCAGACAGAGCCGAAAACTAAGGACGTGTTATAGAACACAATCGACAGATGCGGAACTGTCTAAGACGAAGATACATATTTATATATGAAAGAAAAAAGACAAGAAAAGAAAGTATATGAAAAACAGTGTAGAAATGTAAAGAAAAATGTGCAAACGGAACAGAAAAACAACAACAAAAACTTAGAAAATAAAAGAACATTTGGAATAAAATACATGTTTTGTATTTCTCCTTTTTTGATTTTAAATGAACTTTCAAATATATGTCATTTGAATTAATATCCCAATTCCTTTTTCCAACTCAAAATACACAGCACAGTTTTTGCACATTCAAAATGACAAGAATACATCTTTAGTGGCTTAAATTATTTGATTCTAAATATTTTATCTAAACTGGTAGTTGTGTATAGATTTTTTTCTTTTGTTTTGTTCGCTGCAGGATGAAAAATGTATTCCTTTAAAACTTACCTTGCCGTTTCGTTGGCGGTCAGCGTGCCAGATCATTTATCAAGTATGATTTTTCTTCATTAACAACCCCGAAGATTGAAATATCTCCTGACATATTGATTCTTTGTTTCTATATCTTTTACATTCTAAGAGAGTGACGATCGGGACAACACGTGAAAGATTTTCGCGTATGCTGTGAGGAGCTTGATTCTTTCGTCCTGGTTTCGATTACAGCTTGAAGCTTCTGAAGTGTCGTGCCACACTGAAAAGTTGTGATACAATGAAACAGTCTGTCTGTGGATGTCAATGGGTGTCTGTGGATGACTGTGGGTTAAGTAGTCGAGTGAGGAATCGCCTACTACCACATACTAGTATGTGCAAAGAATTAAATATGTGCAAAGGATTAAATACTCCGGTAGCCGATAGTTGGTAGGTCGTTTGTGTTTTATTGCATATCAACCTCTCTAGGTTATTTAATACCTAAACCATTTTTATACGCCGATTGAATTTTATTCTTATATATATAGGTATGTACTTGTGTGTGTGTGTGTGTGTGTTCTCATATATGTAATGCATCCATGTATATACATACCTAAGCGGGCTATAATTTTAAAGGTTGTTTTTCCGTTTTTATCTCTTCCTCTTTGAATTGTAAGTGTGTGAGGAGATATTTGTCTTCATTGGTCGGTGTTTTAAAGAGATTCTCTGAGTGTATATATTTCCATTTCTGAAGTTCAGTTTTGTTTGCGTATTTGTGTGTATAAGTGTGTGTGCGTGTGCGCGCGTACGTCCAAAAAAGTTTCTATTTATTGTTGATTTTAATCTATGATTTTTTTTGGAGCAAGGGTCATCGTCAGTCTTAAATGAGGGAATTTTTTTAACGTTTACATTGCTGCATTCATAAAGATGTTTTGATACATTGAGTGTTTTCGTTGTTTTGTTTTTTTTTCTATTTTTTTTTTTTTAGGTTATTTAATGTTGCTTTCATTTAAGGAGACTTTAATATTCAGAGTCTGGGTCGATTCTATACATACTTTTTTTTTAGTTGCAACAGGATGTAGCATTGAAGACCGACCGGAAACGATTGGCAATAAAGAAGGGCAGCGGGTGAGGGTCAGGGAGATATTTCCTGATGACCCGATATGATGATGATGACGGTGATATATATTGACAGATTCATGCATGCATATATATACATAAATTCATATACTAATATATATATATATATATATATATATATATATATATATATATATATATATATATATATATTAGTGTATGAATTTAGTCTGATATTTATACATATATATGTATAAATAAATCTCTTTCTCTCTCGTTCTCACTCTGTCTATACATATATCTGCACAGACAAGCACAGACGTATATATATATATATATAAAGAGAGAGAGAGAGAGAGAGAGAGAGAGAGAGAGAGAGAGAGAGATCTTTGTATATATTTACCTGTATATACAAATTAATATATATGCACCCACACCCACACACACAACCCCACACAGTTATATATATATATATATATATATATATATATATATATATATATATATAAAACTGAAAAACAACAATTCGTCAGATTAAGATAGTAAATTTATTTCTATCCTGTTACCAGGATGGAAATAAATTTATTATCTTTATTTGACCAATCGTTTTTGTTCTTGTTTTGTTTTGTTTGAAGAGAACATTTTTTGCTCAGAGGATTTTATTTACATTTAGCTCCTGACCGGGAATACTTTTTTGAATATTTTATTTGGTCCTTCGTGGAATTGTTCTCAACTCCTGATTTACTGGATTGGATAATATCTTATATATATATATATATATATATATATATATATATATATATATATATATATCTTAAACTCTCTCTCTCTATATATATATATATATATATATATTGGGTGTCTCAATATATATTGGGCCCATGTGATTGCTCATAACTCTACTAATAATAATGTTGCATTCTTTTTGTGTAATTTTTGAAAATAGTATACTATAACAATTATTAACCCTTGATCACAATGCCTTTGCTATGAGAGGAAAAATATTTTGTGACACATTTTTCGAGACAATATCATTCAAACCGTGCAAAAAAAAAAATTTCGGGAAATTTAACTTCATCAATTTTACCTAGAAAAGCCATTTTTATCCTTTGGTGCACAAATTTCAAGACACAGGCCCAGTAACCAAACTCAACAAGAAAGCAGAAAATCTCACATCTGACAGGAAGTTGCCCTCAAGATGTCCTAATAATAGAGATGCAGTGAGAGTTTCTGTCGGAAGGAGTCCGAAAAAGTCTCTCCGAACACGTTTCCAAGAATTGCTCTTTCACATGCATTGAGGCAAAGAATCTTAAAGAAGGATATTCAACCGTACCCATACAAAATCCAGATCCAGCAAAAAATCACACGGACTGACGTGGAGTTTTTTTTGTTTTTTTTCTCAGTGATAAAGCATTAACTTATTAACCAGTTGCATCAATTCTGAGACCCCCTTTATAAATGTAACTCTTTATATATATATATATATATATATATATATATATATATATATATATTGGTTTTAAGATGTAAAGCTATTGAGCAAGGTTCATTAGGGTTCATTTTAAGCCGTCCAGAAAGAGTTGTAGTGGGAAAACCAACATACGCATCATTTTCTTTGGGGACACAATCTCCAAAGGGACATTTGAAGATATATACGATGTTTATCCCGTGAAAAAGTTCGGTGAAGGGGGATGTGTTCTTAGAAATAATTTGAATAGAGGCTTTAAATTTGTTGTCGTAAATTACATTTCTGTTAGTATCAGTAGGGAGAACATTTTTTCATAAAGTTTTTTAATATATGCTCATCTGTCTAATTATTATTATGAAATTGTTTTTCGTAGTATAAGTTTATTGATTGTTTATGATTTAGGAAATTTTCTCTATTAGGTTGTTCCGTTTTATAAATGAAATTATTAATTTCAGTATCAACAATGTAGTTGGGGAACCCATTATTGATAAGGGTTTGTTTTATATTTTCAAGTTCGTTAAGAAAGATAGTTCGAGAAGAGGATAGTAGCATAGCTTTTGTAATAATTTTTCGAATATATTTTTGTAACGGAAGGGGCATTCATTTTGGAAATTGAGGGAGCAGAGATTAATGTGAGTATTTCTTTTAATATGTGGATGAGATAGATCGGTCAGTATTGCTTGTGTCTATTAGTAAACCAAGAAATAGGATTTTATTGTTGACATTGACTTCTTGTGTGAAATTGAGAACGAAATTATTTTGAAAGGTCTCTCATTTTGTATTAATTTCATCGATGCTGTTGGTGAGAAAGAGTATGTCGTCAGCATACATAAGTGCTAGGTTTATTGATAGTATCGAAAACTTTATTTTCAAGGGCTGACACGGAAAAAATTACAGGAAATGGCCTCAAAACTGACCCTATAGCTATTCCATCTTTTTGGGCTAATTTATTTCTGTGGGGATCATAAAATATTACCTCAGTAGTGTAGAGTAAAAGTATTTCCGTAAAGTATTGGAATTGATTTTGTGTGATGGTGGGGATTGATGGTGGTAAATATTACTTATAATTATTTTGATTGTTTCTAGAACTGTAACATTTGTGAATAATTTTTACTCGTCTAGAGAGGATATTATTTCTTGGTTTGGTTAGTGGATTTTAAAGATTTCAATAAGGTCTTTTGTCGATTTAATGTATAATCATGGGAAATGTATGGGGTAATTAGATCGTTGATAGTTTTTTGTAAATTGTTATGTAAGTGTTATTAACTGTGAAATTATTGGTCGGAGACGAAGATGAGCATTTCGTTAACGTCGACTTAGAAGCGACAGCGGAATAGATACCAACTAAACAAAGACTTAAATCTACAGTCCCATGGGAGACATTAGCGGTTAGAGAAAAGTGAGCAGATGAGAAGACTGCTTTCAAATGAAATAGGAAGTATCCAATAAGCACAAATGCTCTGAAACTTAAAAAGGCACAAAATGAATTTGCAAACATGTACCGAAATGAACAGACATAATACAAAATCAGATTGATAAGATTAGAGATTCGGTTGAAGATAGGCAATCCAGGATAGCATGGCAAACGATAGACGAAGTGAGCAGAAGGAAGAACACTGCCAAAGTTAAACTGAAAGCTACCAACCAACAAGAACAAATACTTCTATGGAAACAGTATTTCGATAATTTACTCGGAAACCTTCCGAAAGATACACATGAGCCAATCACGAGAGTTATAAATAAACAATAAGACATTAAACTAGGACCGTTAATTCAAGAAGAATTCAGCTCAGTACTTAGAAGAATTAATGATAGAAAACCAGCCGGGCTTGATGAAATTCTCCCAGAAGTATGGAAGACCAGACAATTCGACTACATACTGCTTCAACACTGTAATACCGTATATAATCAAAACCCGAGAGACAGATGGATGAAGGTATGCATTCTCCCTTTCCCAGAAAAGGGTGACTTGGATTAACCAAGATCTACCGAGGTATAACACTTACATCCATAGCGGCCAAAATATACAATCCACTTCTATGCAACCGTATAGAACGCAAAATTGACAACATACTTAGGAAGAACAAAATGGCTTCCGGAGAAATAGATCCACGACATCACAAATTTTCACGATCAGTAGAATTCTTGAAGGTGTACGTGCAAAAAACCTACAGACAACCATATTATTTGTAAACTTTACCAAGGGCTTTGACTCCATTCAAAGAGGGAAGATGGAGCAAATTCTACTCGCTTACGGCCTACCAAAAGAAACCGTCAAAGCCAAAATGATTCTCTATAGAAACACCAAAGTAAAAGTCCGTTCTCCGGATGGAGACACAGACTACTTAGACATTGTAGCAGGTGAACGGCAAGGAGACACACTAGCCCCATACCTCTTTATCATCTGTCTAAACTACGTGCTTAGAACATCTATTGATAAAATCAAAGAAAACAGTTTCAAACTAACAAGGGGAAGAAGCAGAAGGTACCACACAAAAATAATTAACGACGCCGACTACGCCGATGACATAGCGCTTCTGGCAAATACATCCGACCAATAACATAATCAGGACAGAGCCTCTACAGGCATTAGCCTCCATGTCAATAAACACAGAACAGAATATAAGTGCTTTAATCAAGCAGGCGACATCTCTACACTGGACAGTGGCCCTCTGAACCTAGTTGACAGGATCACCTACCTAGGAAGCAGTGTCCCATCAATCGAGACTGACATCGATACGCGACTAGCGAAGGAAAGGGCAGCTATCGATAGGCTATCGGTCATATGGAAGTCAGACCTGACCGATAAAATGAAACGCAGTTTCTTCCAAGCAGCGGTCGTGTCGATACTATTATGTGGATGCACTACATGGACACTAACTAAACGACCGGAGAAAAAGCTTGACGGCAACTACACAAGAATGCTGCAAGCAATATCGAAGAAGTCATGGAGACAACACCCAACAAAGCAGCAGCAATACAGCCACCCACCACCCATCACGGAAACTATCAAAATTAGACGAACCAGACATCTGGAACACTGCTGGAGAAGTAGGGACGAGCTCATAAGTGATGTACTCTTGTGGACCTGTACACATGGCCGAGCAAAGGCAGGGTGACTAGCTCGAACCTACATATAACAGTTTTGTGTAGATACGGCGACCAACCGGAAGTGATGGACGATAGGGTGGGGTGACCCGGACGTGTCAGGGATATCTGTGTTGATGGCAGATGATGATGATGATTATGGATAGTCAGGTTTATATATACTAACAGTTCCGTAAAAGTATCAGGGTTTCTAATTCTATATTTGGAAGGTCAGCGTTATAAGCATTAATGAGATTTTTAATATTAGACTTTAGTCGGTAGTTCGATTATGATTCAGTTTTGTAAATTTATTTTTATCGTTGAGGTTGATCTGTAGTTTAGAATGGTAAACAAATTTATTAAGTATGATATAGATATTGGTTTTATCTTCTTTTTTATAGGGTTCAAATGTCTCTTTGGAGACTCTGTCTCCAAAGAAAAAAATGCGTGTGTTGGTCTTCCCACTACAACACTTTCTACACTGCTTATAATGCACCTTAATGATACTCGCTTAATAGCCTAACATGTTAAGACCTATTGTATTCCCAAATCCAAATTTCGAAAAATTCTAGTTGAAAACACCATCATAATACCGCACGAAATAAATAAGCTTCAACTACAAATCCAAGAATCCCAGTATGTAAAAAAGCAAACTAAAACCAATAGAATTAATTTTGAAAAATGCAGTAATGTTTTGAAATGCCTTCATATTTTTTTTTTTAATATTCTATATTTTTTGATAATATTCTATTTCCGTTGATACCGCTTTTTTTTTAATTCATCAGCAACTCAGTTTTATCCAACTCGGCGTTTGCGTAGATTTTGTTATGTTATAAAAACAAAAAAAAAAATTCAAAACTCTTTTAAAAGAACACTCTATACACATAGGAACAAACACTGATGATGGCATCATAAAGGTCCGAAAGCACTCGCGAAAAATTTAATAAATTCATCCCCGAATTCCAACCTGAAACCAAAACACTTATCAAGAAACTTGAATGGATCTTAAGTGAATTATGTAGATAAAATGTGTCTTTATCATTTAATCCAAATTGCTTAAATAAAAGACTGCTGCCTAACCACACACACACACACACACACACACACACACACACACATATATATATATATATATATATATATATTGATTTATTTAAAGTCTTGTACATGCATACCTGCGGATATTAACCCCATACGTTTTTGTTGTCTGCCTAGTTTACGTGCTTCGAACGTCAATATATTCAATGAAATAAAATTGCCTTAATATGGCAAAGGAAAGAAGCAGACGATGTCCCGCACAAACTATTATGGACGCGGATGACACTGGCAAATACACTATTCCAGGTCGAATCTGGAACGGGCAGCAAATTGCTATGTGAACGTAGACAAATAAGTGTTCTTGTTCTTTAATCAGAGAGGTGACATCTCCACACAAAACGCTGGATCTCTGACAAGTTCACCTACTTTGGGAGCAGTGTCTCATCTACCGAAAATGGTTCCCAATCTGCCTCTAATTCGTGCTTGAGTTTCTTCAGTCTCCACAGAATGGGGCACTTGAAATTAATCCCAATAGCTTTTAAGATATCCAAGTGTTCTTATTTTGATCTCCTGAGTAATTGAATCGGTACACATTTTTTAACAAGTGTTCTCTGAAGAGGAAATCATGCGCTGGATCATGGTATTGATGCTTATCTACGGAAGAAAGCCGGAGCATATTAAGCAATCCTCACTTCTAGTCGCTGGTTCATCTTACTTATGATAACCAGCGTCATACTGACATTTAAGCAAATGCAGAACTTTTGCTAAAGAGTTGGTAAATATATATTGACGGATAGAGATGAACGCTCTTCTAGTCGTAGAGATGATACTTAACATAGGAGAATTAAAACAGTGTATTACAATCAAAGAGATATTATCAGCGAAAAATTACTTCTGGATCCGATCCATAGTATTTTGATGTAAACAGTGTAAAATACCCATAATGAATTGTAAAAGAAATTGTTTTACTACTATATCAAATGCAAATATTAATATACACACACCTGGTCTCTGGCTACTTGGTTGTTTTTATCACATATAACATAACATGTTTAACTTAACATCCTCTCATGTTTGCCTCAGCAAATTTCCATTAACCTAATTGGACTGTCAATTATGTTCTACAAATAGAACAGTTTGGAGGGCCGAATGTTTTCATATTATAAAATTTAGAAATCATACATTTAATATCATCTGAATAATATTTTTAAGGGATCAATTTGTAAGAAAAATGACGTTGATATTCGTAAGTTCATTATTCACTTTACTCTCTGAGTCTGTGTATAAGAATTTTGATTAGGTTTTTCTCCCAAGATTTACAGGCCAAGGAATCTCAACTCTGATATATATCTGTAATAGCAGGTTTTATATATACTCAAGAGACGAATGATGAGGAAGTGTTCTCGGCTAAAATGTCAAAGATAGGTAACATTTATATTTTCTCCTCCTAATGTAAATTCCCTTGGAGGAGTGGTGATAGTCAAATGCTGAAAAAATTCTTTTTGCCTCGCTTAATGACCTAAAGAAGCAGAGGTATCAACATAATGAACGTGACAATTCGGTTTTGGTATCTTTGCAAACAGTTGTTTTTCCTTGAGCCCCTAAAGATGTAAGCCATGAGATGTATCAAATGACAGCCGGTATATCTGACGGTACTTTACATTATTGGAACTAACAGAAACAGATTTAGTAGTAATCTCCATCAGCGCAACAAAAAAGTTCTCCGGGAAGAGCAATGGTTTTAAGGAGATACCATATAAATAATCAGCACAAATACCAAAAGTTTCGTCTTAAATGATGACCGTAAACAGACTAAAAATATCAAATGACTCAAAATAATCTGTAACTATGGAACTCGGTTATTTGCGTTAATGGCGTAAATTGCAAGAAGTATGGAATGCAGTAGTCTAAAAAATCAAGACAGGATAAAGAATCTTATTTAACCATTTTTCTAATCAATGTTGGGCAATATCAAACACAGACAAAATGGGTCTGTGGTGAGTATTAAGCTGATGAATTTTAGATAAGTCATATATGCAAGGACGTTGGGAACCCACATTATGGATTCTAACATTAACCGTCTTAGGAAAGAAATTTATTTTGTGAAATTCAATAAACCTTTTAAGCAGTGATTTCGTTTTTAATGTTTCATTACATGAACTATCACCAGACTTATGGAATTTGTTGATGTCATCAAGTATAATAGACATTTTGGCAATGTAATTAAAATGATAAAGATTAATCTCACCTACACGTTCGTCAGGTTTACTTATATAAATGTGTCCTGGATTTTAATAATTTGGCAATCTGATAATGGTTCAGTTGCCAGAATAATTCATTAAAATCAATTGAAGAATTGACGAATTCATGTGCCAAATAATTTAGACGAAATTTAAGACAATCAAAATTCTCATTTGAAGGGGATTTTTTTTTTTTCGCTGAAGAATATACCACTTAAAATTTGCTATAAGTTTAGACCTTATCCATATTCTTAGGGGAGATATAAGAATCTAAAGCCTTCGACAAAACAAACTTAGCATTATCACATAAATTCTCATAGGAAAATTTCAGAATATATTTATCTGAAGTAATCATTAAAACAAATTTTCTTTTAATGAATACATTTAAATAATACTGATTTTTAGAAATGGTTCTGTTTTTGGTGAAGTTATAAACATCGGAAGAATATATCATCATCCTTCTTATCAAGTCACGCTGGCAGCACGGAGTTCCCTGACTCTTTCTCTTAATCCATCCTTACTATCTATGGTTCTAGTCAGGTCAGTCTTCTAGTCTGGAACCTATATCCACGCAGAGCTTATATAAGTAAGTCTTTGTTGGTTGATCAACATTAGTAAGTCCATGTGTTGGTGTTCCTCAGAAAACATCGGTTATCCAATTATTAAAACGTTTAAAATAAATTTATTTACTATCTAAAAAAAAACAACAAAACACAATCAAATGGCACATTTCATCTTATCCATGAAACATTTAGTAATGAAGAAAACATACGCAAAGACAAAACAAGTGGTAAGTAATTGAGCCCTCGTTTGATCAACGGGAAACATTTTAAAACTATTTGTTTATAGTTGGTTGGTTGGTTTGATAATTGGCTTTTTAAATCATATCAGCCTTTGTGGATTATCTAGTGCCAAACCCTGTTTATATATATATATATATATATATATATATATATATATATATATATATATATATATATATAAAGACCTGGGTTCAATCCCGGGTCGAGTCATATCAAAGACTTTAAAAATAGTACTTAGTACTTGATACCTACTAGCTTAACACTCAGCGATATAAAGTACGAATCAAGGGTAAAGTGGTGCAATCCAGGGAAAGATGTAGCACCCTCCCCTACACCTCGGTGTAGTAGCTATTGAAAACGAAAGCTTCTGGTCGCACCGACTCCGGTCGCCAAGTGAATGGTTCGGTGGTAATTTTTTAAATGAGTTGTTAGAGCTTATTTGTGTACACGCAATTAAATGGTTTTAAGTATTCCTATCAACTTTAATAAATCTATTTGATATTGATCATTTTTTCAACACAGTTAATAGGTTATAGCCATTCTTATCTAACACTGATATTTCTATTCATCAAGTATTCCAATGAAACATAAATTTAAACACTGCAGATTTTTATCGATTTGACCTTGGATATATTCAACTTGCTTTTTTTTTTATATATATGTTGGTTAGTTCTTTCCGGGATTTACTAAACTTTTTACGCGTTGACATTAGTTGGGTGTCTTTTATTGAGTAAGGAAACATTTTTTAAAGTTATCACGTTTTTTTTTTTTTTCTGACAACTAGAGACTCTAATATTTTTCCAATGTAAGCGGTGATGCAGTTTATTTATATTCGTTATTCGGAGTATGTTTTTCTGATATTTCTTAAAGAGAATCAAATTTGTTTTATTACAGTTACTGTGTATTCTTTATTTATATCTCGATTTTTAAGTCGAGACCAGTCGTAACATGTCGTTTTGACATTTTGTTTCTTATTCCTTCGTAAGCTCAGGTGTATCTTTGCCGTGATAATTCTGTGACTGGAAGATACACCTTCAAAGCGTAGCATGCCTGACATTTCAGATCGTAATTTATCCACTTTTTTATGATTACATAATCTTGTGTACGTTCGTGTTATTTTGGTTGACGAATGTCCAAATTTTTCTTTCCTATTTTTGAAATTTAGTGTTTAGACATGAAAGACTGTTCTCGGGGGAAAAAACCTATCCCTTTGTCATTTCTACTTGGCAGGTTTTTTAGGCCACACTTATCATTTAGGCCTTTGCCTATTCATGCATTCGTGTTTACTCCAAAGATGATACGTTGTTTAGGGATTTGTCGAGCAAGGGAAGATAATCCGTCACAGAAAGTAGTATGACTATTTCACTACTGTCATGAGTGGGACTATGTCAAGAGACGATCTTATCGCAGGGGTTTCCATTAAATGTAGCACACATAATTCTCAGATGGCTTCTTTCAATAATATTGCTAATTTTTAAGACTGAGAAGCATTCCTTCACCTCCACTGGTGCCATTGACAGCGTTTTCCACGAAAAGGACACGGCAACTATCAACCCATTACCAGCATCATAGTATTATAAATCAATTCCAATAGGGTAATATCGATGTTTTTGTATGCACATGAAAAATGAAAACTTTTAAAAATCCTTGCAAAAGTTTCAAAGCAAAATTCAGTCTTTAAAACGCCTATATATATATATATATATATATATATATATATATATATATATATATATATATATATATATATATATATATATCGTGGACTTTTTCGAATTTGTTGTCAATAATTGTAAAAAATGCATTACAAACAAAGAAAAATTTGATCATAAGAAATCTGGAAACTTGATAATTAGTAACCCACTTAATGACCATGAGTGAAGGAAGGACCCAAAAGTGGGGAAGATAAAAATAAATTTGTAAGAATCTGATGCCAAATGCTTATGTGTTTTTCTTCTCTCGGTTCACGAGTCTGGAAATTATTTTTTTGGTCAAATGGTTAAAGAGTGAAATCAGTTAGGAATAAATGAAGTAGCCCGTCATTACAGGTATTGTCCTCTCCACGAAGCAGAGCATTAAAGTCTGAAGTGATATTAGCTGGGCAAAAATCCGGGATAACCCAGAATAAAAAGAGCAAAACCTTCTAAAATCATGTTCATAGATATTATTTATTTCTTTATTCATTTATTTTAGTCTTAGTTTCCTGGAAAAATCATTACCGTTCTCTTGACGTAAAATTATAATATAAGGTATGCCAAATTTTTGGAAATTTATGTTATGAGATTTTTTCGTGTTTTGTAAGCATATATGTCTGAAGAAAATCTACTCTCAACAATCGAGATAAAATTTAGTCTTTAAAATTTGCAAATTTTGTCAATTAGTACCCTGCAAATGTGAACTGTGGAATTTTGATAATTTATTGACATTTGTGTGAGATTATGAAATGTCTTGATAGCAAAAATTTAAATGAAGAAAGATTATGTAAATATTCGGTAGCTTTTGTATTAACCCTTATAAGAATCTCGTTTAAATGAAAGCGAAAAAAGATACCAAAAGGCCTTATTGTAATTAGAAAAGAAGCTCCACCAGATTTTAAAAAAAAATTCATTCACACCTGAAACATCCGATACACTTTTTTGTCTCCGTTTAATGACAGATTAAGATAAAACGACATGTAACAAATTAAGCGTCGATGGAATATATGGACTTAAAACTTAAGAAGATATATTTTCCACCCCTCCGTAACCACTCAGTTATTCTGCTTCGACTTGTCACTGGAAGAGGAGGAGGAATATTTTGCCAGCCACTCTAGAATACAACAATCAAAATCTGGGGAAGCAGCAAGATGGACATGGAGTAAGGTGAATGAATCCATAAGTGGGTAAACAGCAGGCTTCAATAGATGCTGGGTGGATGAACCTCTTACATCAACGGTCAGTAAAGATATTACGACTTCTGGTCTTTAAGAGTAGTGTCTATTGATAAGAAAATAAAAAAAAAAACCAACGAAAGACTATCATGACTCTTACCAAATCAGTTTATTAATAACTCTTCTCGCAGAAAAATATATCGAAAAACGGAATATCACAAAGAGGGACAAATTACACCAAATATTGTTCCTTAGTAATTGGTATTGCTTTTTACAGAATTTAATAAATCGAAATAATGAAGTATTTTATATACTCGTTCAAAACTTATTGAATTTATTTTAGATTAGAGATATGCAAATAGATCTTAACATGAATGACATGGGTGAGAGAAAAATACTCTAGAAAAAAAAAGTTTTCATGTGTTTAAACAGGAGAGAGCTTTCTCAACTCGAAGGTGTAACCCTCTAAAATAAGAAGACTATTTCACATTTGTCGACAGCAATATCTCATCTTCAGAAAGTGATGTCAAAATACGCCTAGTGAAAGCATATACTGTTATGGATAGGTTGTAGACCAAATGAAAATCTTACCTCTCCGACCAAGTTAAGATACATGTCTCCAAAGCTGTAAATGAGTCGTGTGGATTCACTACCTAGATGCAAACGAAATGTATGCAGAAAAAGTTAAATGGGAATTAAAGAAAATTGCTGGCAGATGACTTAAACAAATCTTAGTTGCAACTCCCTCATAAACAGCTGGTGAATTAAGAACTAACTCCTAACTTAAATTCTCTCACGGACTCTTACACATAACCGACCAGCAAAGACGTACACACATCAGATTTGTGTAGACACTGGATGAAGTCCAAAAGACGTACCAGCAATGATGAATGATTGAGACGGATGAGAGGAGAGAGCAAGGGAACTCAGTACTGTAGCCGCGAATTGATGATCTATCTATCTATCTATCTATCTATCTTTGAGTCTCCCTCGATCGATAGATAGATATAGTGAGAGAGAGAAAGAGAGAAACCGTGATACAAACATGCACACACATAAATGTAAATTTTAATATATTTGTGTGTACATACATCTGTATATTCTTATGTATTTATAGATATATGAGCATATCTATGCAATTGTATTGGGTTTCATTAGGTTTGGTTGAGTTTTGTTCAATAGAATATCAACCATTGTCGGTTATTTAATGGCAAATCCATCTGACACTTACAACTCTATTGAGGAGTTTAATATTGTAGCAACTCTTAAGAATTTCAAACATAATTGTGTCTCTCCTCCAAAGGGATAAAAAGAAATCTTAATCTTAAATAGACCTCGGTATTGCACGAAGAAAAAACAGACAAAAACTTCAAAATATGATAGTTCTCTTTATAAAGATTGACAGAACTTACTTAAACAGGATCAACATAGAATATAGCTTCTGCATTCTAAAATGGCCTAGACGCTTTTTTCCACCAATTCTCTCTTTTACATTTAATGTTATTTTCTTCCGTGAAATCTTTTCCTATTTATCCTCCCTCAAATAAATGTATATGAATCATCATTGTATTTGTCCTTTCAGTTTTCGCTCCTCAGATGATGTTCTACTATATATATATATATATATATATCAAGAGCCTCATACGATAATGTTTAAATTGATAAATTCTGGGAAAAGTGATTTAAACTCGTTTTTCTTTGTTACATGTAATGTAAACAGAGTGTAAGTCCACACAAGCATGAGTGTGTGTGTGTGTGTGTGTGTGTGTGTGTGTGGTTTGGAGCTCGAAAAATCGAAATATGTGGGGATTTAGGTATTAACAATAAAACTCCCAACCGGATGTTGACTCGTCGGCTGCCACATACAAAATGTATAAACGCGTCGCTCCATGCACCCATCCGGTTAGAAATAAAATAAAATAAAATAATAAAAATTAAAGTTACCAATGGGAATCGGTTGCACCAAAATGAGAAGGATTGTGGAGTGACGAGTTTGGAGCCAGTGGGGAGAGATAAATACTCGGGATTTCTGTGAACCGGCTCAGTGAGTACAAAAGAGATCCAAGGAAGCACATAGATACAGTGATCAAGCGAGTAGTAAGTAACATCCGCCCTCGAGTTAAGAGCTGAAACTACTTTTCTGCTAGTTCCACTACCTGACCATAAAAGAAGAAAAGAAAAGAAAAAATGAATAAGTACCCTTTAAAAACACTTTCCTCCTTTCCCCCTTTTCCCTAACATCTGTTTTTTCACCACTTCGAAAATTTACTACTTGTAAAAGGGAACTTCTGAACATTCAAATCCAAGTTGATGCTTTATTGTTTCATAAATAATGTTTAAATTTTAGATGTTCGTTGTTTAACTTGTTTTAAATGAAGTTTTTCTCATTGTATGTTGTAACACTCCAAATCAACCAAAAAGGCCATAAATATATAGCAAAATGAAAAAGAAATAACACGTTAAAGCAGATGTCCTTTAACTTTGATATATCTATTGATAAACATTTCCAACTCTACTAATTTTCTAAATATCCTTTTTATCTTTTATATATATAGTATTCACACATGCATCAGCTGATGGTCCTTCGCAGGAGTTTGAGAGACAGCAAGGCTTCTCAGACCCTAAGAAAACTTCTCAGTATTCCAGTCTCTCTCAACAATGCTGTAGTCTAGATGGCCTCGATTAAATATAAGATTTCCTCCTTTTCCAATCTCCAAACGAAGTCTTTGGAAACCGTTCCAAACGTACCAATTCCACTTGGTTCACCTTCACCCTCATATTCCACAGCTTTCTTGGTTCTAAATGCTTCTGTCTCTCTTTACACTTTCTTTGATTTTCCCTCTGTACACAGCTGTAACGAAAAAATCCAGTATATGGCAAGTTCTCTTCTTTTGTTTATAATAACAAAGTTTGGGTTTCTGGTTGGAAATTGGGGATCTGATAATATCTCAAAACCCCAGAGGAATGTATGTGCTTCGATGTCTAGGATGGGTATTTGTTTTTACATAAACTATTTGTTCAAATGTTCAAATTTCAATATCTTGCATAGTCCCCAGTGAATTATCTTCCCCATTCAGTCTTTTCTAGTCTTATACACCTTTTGTGCTAGTTTGCTACATTCGCTTTTAATGAGATTAATCATGACATCTTCGTCACCACATAACCAACATTTCATTACAATTATTATTATGATTCCGTGAGTGTTTTTCACATTAGCGTTACCTAATGGTCTTTCACTGGAGTCTGAGTAACAGTGTGTCACTACAAGTCTCCAGGATTCTCCTTCTCTTAAGAATTTTTGCTGCATCTCAGCATAAACAAATATATTAATCTTTATATTTGTAAAATCATGAAAATTCATTATGATATATGGTGTCTCAATATACATGGACCCACGTGGCTGGTAATGGCTCTACTAATAAGGTTGTGTTCTTTTTTCGTTTCAAATTTGAAAATAGTAAACTAAAACAACTAATAACAACTAATAATCCTCACTCATAATGCTTTGGACAAGAGAGAACATAATTTGTGTCACTACTTAATTGGAGACAAACTTATTCAAAACAGTCTCAAAATAGACGCAACTCATCAATACGATAATAGTTTATTACAGAGACTAGGAACTCAAGAAACATTGCATGTACGGGAGTTGATGTATTACCTATAAAAAAACAAACTTTCATGTACGTCTTTTGCTCAAAGGATGGATTTTTTAAAAACCACCATTGCTCTTGTATTAGTAATAAATTACTAACACAGAAATAGGTTGCATCTTTTTTGAGACCACCTGTACTACCCTTGTAGTTATATATATATATATATATATATGTGTGTGTGTGTGTGTGTGTGTGTGTGTGTGTGTGTGTGAATCTAGATATCAATACAAAGATTCAATCAATTTCAAGTTGAAATCTCTGCTAGGAAAAATGAATTCTGAAATTACCTCTCAAGTTTACTTTAGATATATACCTTGTATTTCTTTTTACACTGCTCAGGTAAAACATGATTTAAAAGAGTAAAGTATAGTTGATATTTGATTTTAGATAATTATATTTTCACAAAAACTTTACTCTAGCATCTCTGAAAAGAAAATTTCGTTTCAAATACCCGCTGTGTCGACTATGACACCGTCCATGCGCTTTGACCCGATTCAAAGACAAATATTGCATTTGTATTTTCCTTATGATTAATACTAATTTAGATTGGTTAGTTTAGCACTTATTTTAATGCATAATCAAGCAGTTACGTAACAGCTCAGGAGGTTTGTGCTGAAAAAATGCAAGGTCATAAAAAGATGTTTATGGTACTCTTTATTACAAACTATTGTCCCCTTTTGATTCCTGGGATAAAATATCCTTGTTATGACCCTTGGCTAAAGGATTACTCTACTCCGCCGGTTAGAATCTATTCCACCTTCTTCTGTATGGGGTCAAATAACAAAGGGATTCTATCTAAATTTTATTAAAGTCCCAAGAGCCCATTTACAAAAAAATGATAATTTTTTCTTTTTAAAATAAAACATCTCCATTATGTATATACATATAAGTTCATGAAATAAAAATCATTGATGATCTGTTAGAAAATTGATGCATCTTCCTTTATTTCTCTCCGTTTCACACTCGCGCGTCCGTGTAAATTTAACTTAATAAAATATTACTATAATTAAAAAAATTACTGCAATCAAATATTTTATTCGTCAACAACAGTATATTGCTTTTATGAGTCGGTCCTGCATGATGTTCGACTGAACGAAATCGTCACTGAAAAAGAAACGTATAATCAAAATTGCTCAGCTGTGTTCGGTTTTGACTTCCCTGAGACGAGTGACTACTTGAACCACTTAAGGAATTTCTTATGCGCGTCAATTTGTCACTTTCCAGTATTGACAGAGATGGCAATATCCATGCTTTCAATTATGCCGGGATTACGATCATTAATTTTTTTCTTTATTGTTCCTTTTTCCCCTCTTCTTCTTTTTTTAAAAAAATCCTACTTATAAAAGATTCCACCTCAAGCCTTTTAAATATATCAGCTATCACACCAACTAATTTTTTCTTTCCTTTCATATTTTTGTCATGCCTTTCGTCCAGTTTATTGCGGTGACCTTTTCATAATTTGGCTATGACTCTACAGCTTCCTACCACCAGAAAAAATCTTCTCAGGCTCCCCTCATCTTTTGGCTATAGAGCTATGTCTTATTCTTGCTTACTACGGTCTGATGTATTTAATTTTTTATTTGGTTGGGGCAGTTCGTCCCAAACCATAGTCCTAATGCTGTCTGTATATTTTCCCTTATTTCAGTTAGATCAATAGATCTTAGATATTTTCCTTTATTTCAGTTACATCTTTGCTGCTATTTGATTCTTTCTTTTCTATAACATATTTTCCCTGCCATATCCTCAATTATCGTCTTTACTTGAATAGTTCTTACTGCTGTTAAATCGTATTATACTTCTTATGCCATTTTTTGATATCTCTTCTTTGTTAATGTCACTGTTACCCGTCTGACTTTCTCTCATATCCATTTGTCATCTCATGTTTTGGATATCACTCGTTCATTGAATTCTCTCTCGGACGACGATATTTAAAATTTGGATAATTATTTTCTTCGTTGTCCAAATCAATAGATTTTCGTGCGCCCTTCCAACGAGATACCAAGTCTATATATACGTTACTCTTGCCTTGTACATAATCAATACTACAATTTTACCGTGATTTGTTCGAAACGCACACCAGTATTTTGTTATTCTGCATGGGTGAATTTTGTAAGTTCTTTAGTGGCTTATGGTCTGTGAATATTAGGAAAGTATCCCTATGTTTGAAGTGGAGGAGTTTTTGTAACGAATAATGTTTAGCATATGCCTTTATTTTTACTACAGACCGCCTTGTCTGGGAAGATATAAATCACTTTGTTAGGAAATAGATAGACCTCTCTTATTCCCTACCCTCTACTTAGGCAAGCTCTGACAAAAGGATCAGACAAATCAGTGTGCAATTTATAATTCTTATTATGGTCTGGGAATGCCATGTCTGAAAGTGATTTTGAACGCGACCTGACATGTATCGTCCCACTGGAAACGGGCACACTTCCTAGTTAGATTAATTAATGGTTCTGCAACTCTACAAAAATCCAGAATGAACATTCTCTAATACGAACACATTCCGAAAAACCTGCTCACTTCGCTTTCGGTATTCGGATTAGCTTCTTCCTTCATTGCCTTAATCCGGCTGGATTTCCTTACTACTAATATTAACGGTAAATATTGAGTCTTTTTCCGAAAGAACTGAATATTTTGAAGGTTTTGATTTAAGATTACGTCAACTCAAACAGCCAAGAACTTTCTTTATATAATTTAGATGACTGTCTACCGTATCTTCAAATACTAAAATATTATGTAAATATACTTGCGCGTAGTCTTCCTGTCTTTCTAAACAACATACTTTAAATACTAGAATACTCCGAGTGCTTTATCAAACACAGAAATAAAAACGTTTAACTGAAAGTTTTCCCAGTTTAAAGGATACTTTTTCTTTATCATCTCAATGCAACTTTACTCACTAATATCCGTGTTTTAAATCTAATTTGGAAAAATATCTTGCTGTGTTCAATGATACTAAGATATCATAGATAACCAGGGCTCTTTTCAGGGCCCTAAAATCAATTCAGAATTGCTTGCTAACAGATAAAACGAAACGCAGTTTCTTCCAGCCAGCAGTCGCATCGATACTGCTATATGGATGCACTACATCGACTCTAACAAAATGGCTGGAGAAGAAGCAAGACAGCAATTACACAAGAATGCTGCGAGCAATCTTGAACAAGTCCTGGCGGCAACACCCCACAAGACACCAACTGTACGGCTACCTGCCTCCTATCCCGAAAACTATACAAGTTAGACGAACCAGACATGCAGGACACTGCTGGAAAATCAGGGACGAACTCATAAGTGATGTACTCTTATGGACCCCCACACATGGCCGTGCAAAAGCAGGACGACCAGCACGAACATACATCCAGCAACTCTGTGAGGATACGGGATGTTGTCCAGAAGACCTGCCTGAGGCGATAAACGATAGGGAAAAGTGGCAAGAGAGGGTCAGGGATATCCGTGCTACCAGCACGACATGATGATGATGATGATCTTCTTTTTCAAATAAAACTATCAGAAATCTCAATGAACTCCTCGAGGGTTATTTAATTCCAGTGTCAGGTATTTCATTAATGGTCTCATAAACATTTTTCGGAGAGAAGTGCGAAACAGTTGTTTCATGTGTTTATGCCCCACTCCAGTATAATTTTCATTTTTATAGTGTCAGTCAACCGAAATTCTTGTCCTCCCTAGCAAATAAATCTATTTTTCTGTAGCAGTACCATTAATTCGCCTTTAAATTCTAAAGGCTGTTAAATATTAACAACCCCCCCAGCCCAAATCCCAGAAAATTTAGTATTGTGTACTACACGTTCGCATATGCAAATCCCACCATACAAATGCAGGAACAGGCGGGTACAAATACAGGCGGACTCTTTTGCTTCACGTACGAACGTTTTATTAACTTCTGACTTCATTTCTTCGACACGAGGAGAGAGGCAATTCTTAAAATCGTTCTTATATCTCTTCTTTGTTAATGCTAACAACACCCCAACACTCGGCACAGTTCGTGGTCCAATCTCAATTTCTCAACACCATGGTCGAAACTCAACTTCTCCACATCATGGTCGGACCCCATCTTCTCCACACCATGGTTGGAATTCATCTGCAACTGTCTGCCACTGAGGCAGGCAACCCAACTGTCTGCCTTCATGGTCCAAAGTCAACTCCCAAACTAAATTTTTTCAAAATCTTCAAAGTCTCAGGACCATCGCTTCCGGGCCTGACATCATTCACACTCCAGCCCCATTTCTTATCTGGGGTTTATGATAACAATTGTTATTGTCATATCCGTTGCGTACAAGCGTAAACTGTACCAAATGCTATGCACCTGAGCTAAGAGCCGAATTGTTCAATGCCCAACCAAACTGAATGATAAAATATAATTATCGAAAAATGATTAATATAAAAAAAGTCATTCCTTAATTATATAACATTAGCTCATACCAGTGATCGTTTGATTTCTGTTGTTCATTGTTAACATCATGATTTTTAGTTATTTGATATGACTACAACGTTAGCTAGAGATAGGGCATATAGTTTACTTATATAGCTCGAGGTTAGCTATTCTGTTTGGTAGGTCTCACCACAGCTGTTCATTTTCTGAGTATTTGATTGAGTGGTTAATGGTATTCATGAATAATAATGGTGATAGTGCATCTCCTTGAAAAATACCTCTTAGGATCTTTGCTTCAGGTAAGCTTCCTCCTCCTGCAGTCCATTCCACTCTCCAGGTTTTCTCGATAAAATATGACTTTATTTGATATTTGTTTTACGTTTTGAAGCAGTTTATTATCCAGATTTACGGAACCTTATCATATGCCTTCTTGTAGTTAATCCAGGCCATAGCTAAATTTTTTTCCGTCTACTCTTAGTCTGGTTTAGAATGTGCTGATCTCCGTAAAGTAACTCTCTGTCCCTCTCGGTTTTTTGTGGCATTCTTTTTTGTACCTCAGGTAACAATCTGCGGCTTGTTTGCAAGTAGGAAACCTATTCCCTTATTTGTGCTTTTAATATTTTCCACATCATCTTTTCTTCTCTTTCACCATATAACCTGAATTTACTATTTTGTTGTATCTTATCGATATTTGTTTAAACATAGTTGGCTCTTATCGCATTGTCTTGTGCTGATATTAGATTAACTTCAATTTCTCTTAAGGTTTCTCTTTTTTAGCCATGCTTACGTCCTCTCGTGTTAAGTTACCTTTGTTTGTCCCAAGAAATCTCCATACAGTTATTTTTTTTTTTCAATTTTTTTTCCGAGTAGTTACCGTTCAGTTACTAATTTTGTCATTTATCATGTTTTGCTCGCTGTAGTTCGTCGTTTTTGCCCTTTTTAATGTAGACTTCGAGTTGGTGTATCGCTGTATCGACGCTATCTTCAATGCTGGCAAGTCCTCTTCCGCCTTATTTTCTTGACACAGAGTCTGTCTCATGTAATCTCTGGGATGTAAGACCTTATGCATTGCCATTATATTTTTTAAGTTCTTACCTATTCCACTTCAAGAATGGTCCTGAGTATCTTACAAGTAGGACAGTCCAGCTATTTATCCCTTTTGCTGAGATTTTGGTTATATAGTTTGGTTTCAAGTAATTTTCTCTTTCGTCTTTGGTAGACATTTCTATTTTTACTTTCATCACCACTTTTTTATGATGCCCACTTCCAAAATACACAAGGACTTGTAACTTTCCTTCCATTGAACCTTCTGATTTTTCCTTGGTGTCTCCAATTCATTGTCTTTTTTGCCAAACAGTTTGATGTTGGCCATGTACCATGGTCGTTAATCTTTTCTTAAAATTAAGTTTTTATCCCTTGTGCATTTCCAAACAATATGAGTAAGTTGCATCTATTTTACAAATAGTAATGGGGATAGTGCATCTCATTGATGTACACCTATCTGGATTTTGCCCCAGCTAAACTAATTTCTCCCGCTGTCAATTCTACTTCCCAGTTTTTCATCGTTTTCTCGGTAAATTTGATGACTGTAGACGTTGAAATTGGTAAATGAACTGTTGTTTGTAATTTTCACAAACAAATACATATATATATATATATATATATATATATATATATATATATATATATTGTTCTAAAACTGGTGTTTCTGTAATTCTATATTATTAACTAATTCATATAAAGTAAGCTAATAAACTGAAATGAAATTGACAAAAAATGATGCTTTTAATTATTACCATTTATTTTGCAAAAAAAAAAAAATTCCCTAATATTTTTCTTTGCAAACTCCTAATAGTCAATATTATCTCTGCTAATGTTAGCAAATAATGTAATGAATAAAAGAAAATATGTAGGGACTGGAACAATATTCTGTGATGCACTGTTCGTGAAGAACCTTGCGTCAAGCAGCATCTCTAACAGCCAATGTGTATGTTTCAGCGCATGCATCTATTTGCCAACTGCACCTAAGTTACATATAAACGCTTCTCCCAAGTTTTTGGACTTTTTTAAGTGTCTTCATAGTGGTATTTTGGAGGGTCTCCTGGAAAGTCAACGGAAATAAAGAAGAGATGAAAAATGAAGAATAGTTAATAATACATGATTCGAGAGAAAAAAAGACCATTGATTTTTTTTAATGTGTTTCAATCTTTCTCATGACGGGTCTCGAATCAGGAGGACATGAACTGCTATTTTTGTTTAGATGGAGTTGATAAATATTAGCTCTTCTAATGAGTGCAACAAAATTTAAGAACTTTACTTGTCCTCTGCCGGTTACTGAATAACTGACTCATTCTAAAGTACTCCAACGATAATGTGACTGTTTTTCACCCCTACCGTGAGAGTTCTCTTAGTGTATACTTTGTTATTACACTCTGATTGTAAAATTGCGGCATCTACATTACAAAATATACAAGTGCATTCGATTCATTGACGAAAATTCAATATAGTAAAAGCAACATTTTTTGATGACTGTTTTTTCGTTAATAATGTAATGATTTCAAAGAATTCATCAACGAAGAATATTACGGTTGAAAAACCTTGGCATGCAAGATGAAGAGGTCTGTCTGTTTTGTTTATGTGATGAAACTCAGCGGAATTTTGCGTCTTGGATGCTTTAATTTTAATTACATATTTGCAGATATTTTTGGCACAGTCGACTGGGTCCAAAGAGTATACCGACTGCATCTCTACAGTGGGGTAGACGCCCCAAACAAGTGTTATCCATAGGACACAAAACAATCTGATGTTGAGATTCCAGTAATGCTAGAACTTTGAGGAATGCAGAGTACCCCTTCATTCCCAGGTCCACTCTGGCCCATAGTGGTAGCACCTGATAGGGTCTTATCTATGGGTAACATAGAACTAAATTGCGTACTTATACTAAATTGATTTCTTGAAATAGAACTGTTTTGATATTTAAACTGGGTACTTATCCCAAACTGAATTGTTTGAAATGGAACTGTTTTTGTATGCGAAACTGAATTGTTTGAAATGGAGCTGTTTTGACATTTAACTGTGTGTGAACTGAATTCGTTGAATTAGAACTGTATGACCAAACTAAACAGCTTGAAATAGCAATGCTTTTGACAATTAAACTTTGTTTTTATGCAAAACTGAATTGTTTGAAATAGATGTAATTGTTTGTATAAAAATGGATTTGGCATTAAATAACCTACACATTTTGAAATGTCATGAAACACAAACAAACAAACAGTTCATAATTTTATAGAAACATGTTTTCATTGATCATATACATAACTGCCCTATTGGTTTGGGCCATTGAATACGCTGTCTACGCCTCTGCAGATGAGTTACAGCTGTTAAAGATGCAACCAGTTAGCCGTGGGTAGAGACCCATGATACTTGTGGACAGAATCTTGGTAGCTCAGAAGACTATGACCCAGCAAGATAAGTTATTACTTGACGTGCAGCACTCCACTGTGGCCCTTATTATGCTTCCCGAGCGGTCGGAGAAGCCCGATGCAATCACTCAGGTGATCATGTCAAGTCTTAGCAACAATATGGTTGTCACAAACGAATTCTTCAATTTTCACTCATGGTAAACATAAAGCTGCATTTTATCTAGAAGGAGCAAGAAAGTGACAGTGGAGGATAAATTGCTCTGACATAGCAATACGTGAAACCATTTAAACTGTGTACAATCAAATTAGCAAAATTAAATAAAATGATTAATGCTAAACAGAAATACTAGGAACCATTTAACAGTGTGCAAATAAATGATTAACATCAAACAGAAAAGTTTGTATTAGATAGCAATAGTGGAATCCATTTAACTGCACGCACACACACACACACACACACATATATATATATATGTATTTGTACATTTTTTGTTGTAGGTCCAAGGAAAGGATTAAACATTTTAAAATGAGTTAGTCTATTAAGAGATTTGTTTTTTTAGGATATATGTATTTATTTTGTTCTTACATAGGTGTATGTTTCCAGTCTGTTGCTTTGCTTTCATCAGAGAACAAATATTGCTCAAGGTCTTGTTCATTGGATACTCAGTGAGACTTGAACTCACTTGTGTTGCACTAATTACCAATAAATTTCAAACCACGCTACAACACATACAATCTTCATACAAACATTCATGCACTCAAAGAAAAAATAACTGTTAGTGAAATGCGAAACCACTCCAACACACACACACACACACACACACACACACACACACACACACACACACACACACAAAACTATCACATATCAAGGACCAATGAGAGTAAAGCAAGCTAAGGTAAACACCCTCTAAGAAAAAAGAGGAATGACCTCCATGTAAACCCATAACCAATTGAAAAAAAAAACATTTAAACTGCAAACACCCCTTAAATTGCCCTGGTCCACTCTGGCTCGGAGAGGTAACATCCGATAGGGTCCTATCCATGGGTCGAATACAACTTAACTGCGTACTTATGCTAAACTAAGCTATTTGGAATGTAACTGTTTTTTTTAAATAGAACTATGTAATTATGCCAATCGGATTTGTTTGAAATGCGGCTGTTTTTGTATGTTAAACTGAATTGTTTGAACTAGAACATTTTGACTAAACTGAATAGCTTAAAAATGTTTTTGACAATTAGATCGTGTACTTATGCTCAACTGAATTGTTTGAAATAATCTGTTTATTTGTATAAAATAGATTCGGCATTGAATACCCTACAAAGGTTTGTACGTCATAAAACCAACCAAACAAACTTGCAAACTAATGCTTGTGTTATATTTTGACCTTCGACCCAGCCCAAAAATGCTATTCCAAGGTGATACACCGGAAGGAAGTGACACATTCCAATGGCCAGTAATCGAAAGAGATCGCGTGGGTGGATTAAGGCTTATGATATGGGACAAGGTGAAGGTCCCATTGTGCCACTAACAGGGATACACCGGAAGAGAGTAACCTCTGAACTGCATGACAGTTATTTCCGCTTGATGACGATTAAACATCCGATTTCAAAGATCCAGTAGGCGATCGTGTGGGCGTTGAATTATTATTTAACTCAGTTGAGTTTGGGGTGCCAAAGCAGTTGCCAGCAGACTCCCAGAGAGTTAGAGACGAGATGTGGTAGGGAAGGCCACACCCGACCGAGGGGGCCCTCGAAAAGCCCCGATGGAGTAGACCCCAACATTAAGAGAACAAGAAAGACACAACGTGACGGTCATAACAGTGGGGTCAAAATATGAAGTTTATGTTCAGTCTCCAGCATCCTCTCACATGCAAACCTTGAAAAACCCTTTCGAACCCTTGCAATAAAGTGAGGGGTAAAAATATTGTTAAAGAAGTCTTCTTGCGTCTTTATCATGCGTCCTTTCTTCATGCGTCTTTCTTTACTATTATTGAGTCGTTATGATACGGCAAATGAGTATATAACACTTGTAGCATTTTCTTTATCTTTCTTTAGGGCATGGAGTCAAATGCCTTAGGGAGCTATAATATTGTCTTGAGATATACTGAACGAACTAATTCGATTAATCGGCAGATTGTCAGATTCTGTTGTGGATCGATTTCTCCGAAAGTCGTTCTGATTTCTTTTAAGAATTTTTGATTTTTTCTGATACGATTGAGAAGCAGGACATGATAGCCCTTAACGGCTTTCGCTTTAAGAATAATAATTCTTTAGTTCTTTGTGATTCCGAGGTCACTTTTGGGGGAAAGGTGGCTATATAGCCTTTTGTCAATTTCACCACTAAGTTTTTTTTATTCTCTGCGTAACATAATCGAAGAAGTATGTTGTCAAATGTTCTCGTCCTCCATAATTCATGAAGTATTTTGTCTAAATCTGCAAATTTCCTGCTTTTTCTGTACTGCATCAAGTTCCCCCTCCGTAAAATGTCCTTGTTTGATCTCCAGTTGTCTAGTGATAATTTTTCGGTAGTTTTATCTTTGATTTCAGGAGGGTTTCAGGGCAGATTTTTTAAATGTTTTTTTCCCAATTTCTAAAGTATTTTTTCTTAGCTGAAAGGTTTTATTTTCCTAGTGGATGGCTCTTCCTTCTGCTCATGTCACTTACTGTCTACATTGTTAATCACGATTGTCTATTTTTTGCTGAATTTCTGATTTTCTTGGTTTGGCTTTGAATGTATACTAGTTATTCATTTAATAAGTTTCAGTTATTTCTCTCAAGACTTTGTTAAATTTTTGCGCATTAGCATTTTTTGGTTAAAAGTATGTTTGTTTTTATGTCATCACGATTTTTTTCATAACAGTTATTGAATTCCATGGGATTCTACATTACGCTCAAGGTTAAGTTGTTTTGTACCCTACTGTTGCTTCTATATGGGCAGTAAAATGTTTTCATATTAGGCATTCCAAGTTTATCATTCAGATGTCTCTTGTACAGTATAAAACAAGTTTCTTACAATTACTATATATTGATCACTATTATCCTTATTGGAAGATGAAGTCCAGTTATATAGTGAAGCTTTAACTTTTTGCTTCTTATTTCAACGAACACTAGAGTGTATTATTGCTGAGGCTATTGTGCGATCGGGATATACTCCTTGAATTCAGGAGTGTGCAAAACAATTCAAAGCACAATTTATCTGCGTCTTGTTTATGACTATATAATCTAACTTTTTTTTAGAATTCAGTATTCAGGCATGCAAGACTGTTCTCGGGTGAAAAATCAATTAAATATTCACTATATCTGTTAACCGAATTGTGTAAGACGAATTTCTCATTTCCGTCTTTGTCTCCTTCAGTATTCGTGACTCAACTGATGATTAGAAGGTTATGTTTAGGAATGTCTCACACAAGACGGTGGTGATGTCCATTCCATTACTGTAATTGGTATGGTTGAAGAAAGATACATTTGTTATACAGTTAACATTAAATGCAGTACACATCTTTCTCTGTTGTTTTCTCTGAATGGTACTATGTGGTTTTTAGGTGCGAGGACTGAAAATTACTACTACATTTTCAATGATTGCATTAATGGAGTTTTTCCATGTAGATGCCAAAACCGGTGCCATGATATTTTGTTAGTGTTCGCTAAAGTAATATCTATATTCTTGCACAAATATGAAATCCGTATAAGTATATTTGCAGATGCTGTGAGCTAAGCTGGTCAATTTATTGCGTCCAACGTCCTAACGTTGATTGCCACAATACTGACAATACTTTCGAATTTGAGATTGCTTGTTTTGAATTTGGCCGCTACATCAGATCTTTTTAAACAGTGTGACCAAAGTTCCAAACTCACGTAAATGGTGGTATGGTTTCCATATATGATTTAATAAGAGTCAGGGTAACGTTCCTGCGGCTGATTTTTTTTCTCATCAATAGACACTATCCTTAGAAATACGAAAAGTTTCCTGACCGAACTATTTGATCCTGGCTATTGGCATAGTATGTTACTTCGTACAGAAATGGGTGAATCGAGCCGTTGACCCGTCTTTGGGTTCATCCGTCTGGCTTCACATAAGCCATACTGTATCCAATAAATTCAATTGATTTTTTGCTTACACAGCTCATATAATACTCTCCTCTCTCAAAGATTCTTATCCACTGACAAACCGCGTCATCATAAGAGGGATTATTAAGGCAGGATGTTTAAATA
>OY757910.1:50580714-50720714 GCA_963585895.1 Sepioteuthis lessoniana | reverse complement strand
TCCGTATTCTTGACTAATCTTAAACTTTTTCCGTCAGACAAAAGGAAATGCATAAGAAAAAAGATCCAAGATAAGGCTCTAACTGCATCAGGATTGATATGGAAATCCCAAAGACTGACGTTAATCCAACAAAGTCTGGTGGTATCGTGAGTTACTGTTGGGCACGCTGAGTAAGTGGTAATGATGCTTCAGTCCCGAAGCCATTCCTGAACCGAGAGTCATCATCTGATGAAGGCTCCGTTGGAAGCAATTCTGCAGGGTAAATACTGTTTATTGTATGGTATATATATATATATATATATATATATATATATATATATATATATATAAGTCAATTAGTTCACTAATTTTAATATGAAAACAGAAACCAATACCAAAACCAAAACGTAATCAGAACCGAAAATAACAACATAAAATTCGATTATCTAAAATCTTGAACAGATGACTTAAGAGAATAGAATGTGTAGGCTATGTGAAGAGAAAAGTAAAACAGTCAATAACATCATAAATTAATATTGGACTTTATCATTGAAAGGATTCAAATTCGGCACTCTGTGTCATATTGAACCTTGAGTGACCAGTCAATCAGAGATTTCTCAGAACAGAATATAAACCTGTTAAACTCATGAGATGTACCTTCCGTCAGATCCTGGTCGTGCGGAAGGTTTACCTGAAATACCAACTGAGGAAACTGATCTACACCGAATAGTGCAAGGTGGGGACTGTACAAAAGCATAAACGTTGACCAGACAGCCAAATATAATATGCACAAGCTTGAATTAGTCCTGGCAAATGGGACCAATAACATCAGGCATTTTGAAGTACAAATGTATAAGTTAATCCCTGAAACGTAACAAAGTATAATTCTATCATTTTATTGCAACCCCCAACCAAAAATAAAACCCAACAAACTGACAAATTTGTGAACTGTTGGACCTTGATCTTCCGGTAGATCATAAAATGAAGGAAACGGAAATTGGAAAAAAGGATAAATGTTTGGTCCTTATGTGTAGTGGGGATATTACAGAGCATGAGTTTGGGCAGTGCAATTAATCTTAGTTTGGGCACTTGGAGCAATGTCAAAGAACATGGATAATAGACTGGAAGAACTGGATATTCAAGGAGGTATTAAGACCGTTCAGAGAATATCTATTACGATACTGAGAATAATTGTTAAGAATTGTTAACCTCTGGTAAAAGAATTGTTCTCCGCTTGTAAAAATCACCAGTAATTACTAAATGGTGAAATGCAATTCATCTAATTAGATGTATTAAAAAAAATCTAATCCGTATCTATATTTTCAGAACTTTTCCTACTTTAAACTATCAGAGAAGAAGAAATAAGCAAGATCTTTGAAACCAACACCCAAAGCCGGAATCCTGAAATATACTGAAAGTACTACAAAGGTTAGCCTAATTTTAGGGGAAATTATTCTGCGTGCTAATTTTCGAAATAAACCCCAATAATTTGATGGAATCAAACTGATGCCACAACAACACCCTGCATGTCCCAATAAAGCTTCTTCGGATATATACTTCTTCCGATCCATGGCTCACTTTCTGACGTGCTTCTTCTTCTTCTTCTTCTTCTTCTTCTTCTTCTTCTTCTTCTTCTTCTTCTTCTTCTTCTTCTTCTAATTATTATTATTATTATTATTATTATTATTATTATTATTATTTACTCCTCTAGAGTTTTTCACATACCAGCATAACTGGAAGGCTTTTACTGGATTCTGAGTTTCCCAAGGTTTCCTGGAGTGTTCTCAGTATTTAGGCCGTTCCTAAGGCTGGATAGTCTCGATTCTTCTGATTTCCATCTCTTTCAGCCTCCTTGACAAGCGATTAGGGACCATTCTAAGTGCTGCAAGTTAAATTGGTATCATCTTCATCTTCATGTTCCACATTTTTTAGTTATCTGCCAATGTCCAAGTATTTGTTCTTATTTCCTTTTCTTTTACTTTCAATATGTGGTGCGTCGACAGAGCAAATTCCCCTATGTGGCAAGAAATATTTTTTTCTGTTTCTTTATTTTCTAATAAGCACTTAGTCTGAACTTCAGGCTGGAATAAAATGATCCGTCTGTATCTTAAAATCCAAGAGGATTTTATGCATCTCATTCTCAAGAATGGATTCTAGTTTTTGCCTATACCATTGGTAGGTATGATAAAATTTCAACTTCTAGCACAATTCCCAGTGGATCATCTTTACAACCTTATCATGCCTATACTTGAATTCCTCTCATCTTAGTTTACTGCATTCGCTTATGAAGTGATTAATTGCTTCGCTTTTGTCACCAAACTGGCTATTCTGTCGTGTATTGCCGATTTTCGCTTTAATTTAATTAGTCCTAATGCTGTTATTTTCTGCAGTTTTTAGAAAAGACTATGCAACTTTTTTTAAGGATCTCCTTCAGTAGCCAAATCTAGAACTTTCTCGTGTGAGATTTCCCCAAATTGAAATATACATACATTTTCTTTCTTTCTATTTATGTTGTCAAGTAATTGCGGTTCCGTTTCTCATTATATTGCCATTGCTATTACTTGGCGCTGTAATAAGTCTGTTTTTATTTTATTTAATGTCCCTGAGTCATCTTATTGAAACATCTATGATATCTTCAATGGTGGTAAGTCCTTCTTTTCTTGACTCATAGATTCTGTCTGCGTCATCTGTCAAGTGTTTGGCCGTGTCTATCTTTCTTTTCCCCAGGTCCATTTCTCTGTGTTACTCCCTTGTCCAGAATAGTCCCGACTATCTTACAAGAGGTACCACCCAGGTTTTTATTTCTTTGATGGGTTTTCTTCATCTGAGTTTTTTTCGAATTTTTTCTCGTTTGACTGGGGTACACTTTTCTAATTTTTCTTTCATCTTTAATTTTGTTATGATATCAGCTTCCAATACATTTTTAACGCCAAAATCCATTCGTATATCATGGCTGGATATTCTAATTATCATCATTTCTGTTTTTCTTGTTTGTTTTTTTAAACGGTTTCATTTTTCCATGTATATCATGTGATTAATCGATTTTAGCGATTTTGTAAATTTGTAGCTTTCCCTAAGTTTGTATTGACTGGCATCATTTATTAAAAATAGTAATGTCGGAAGCACATCTGCTTAGAAAGATTCATACCTCTGCTAAAGTTTTTTCTTACATCTGTTAATTGTTCCTTCCAGTTTTACATGGCTTCCGTGATTAATTGTATGACTAAGTCAGATTGAAAATTTTCAGAAAATGTACTATCCAGGATTGCGGGACCCTATGATAGGCATTTCTGTCGTAAATCCACTCCATGGCTACATTTCTCGGCCTGGATTTCGTCTTCTTGAGAAAGTGTCGTTCAATGTAGAGTAAGACACCTGTTCCTCTCGTTCCCTTATAACTTCTTTTCCGTTTTTCGGGAAACTGTCCTTGATTCATAGCGAATAATAAATCTCCTTCCTAATCTGTGTCGCGAGAAATTTTCACTTAATAGGTAGACTCATTATCGGTCTAGAAGGACTGGAGAGAATCCCTTTTGGGAGGGCATTTCCGGATTTGGGTAGACTTACCCTTAGTCATCCATTCGGATATATTGGCTTCTTCTAAGCATCAAATCAGTTAAACAGCCTGTGTATCGGTAATAGACGGGATTTTTTTAAAACCAGAAGCCACGATCTACTAAGTTTGTATCCGGCAATGCATTTTCTGAGTATGTGGTTAAGTGGCATCATGGCTTTTATGAATAGTAAGGGTGATAGTGTTTCTCCTTGGAAAATCCCTCTTTGGATCTTTGCTTCAGCTAAGATTCTTGCTCCTGTGGTCAGCTCCACTCTCCAGGTTTGCATGGTACTTTCAATGAAGTTTATGACTTCATGTTATATTTTATACATTTTGTGATAGTGTATTATCCAGCTTTGTGGAACCATATCATATGCCTTTTCGTGATCAATCCAGCCCATAGCTAGATTTTTCCGTCTTGTCTTGCTCTCATTTTGTGTTGATCTATGTAAAGTAATTCTGCTGGGAACAATCCGCGGCTTGTTCGCGAATAGTAATTTTTTTCCCTTATTAGTGCTATTAGTATTTTCCACATCATTGGTAGGCAGGTTATCGGTCTGTAATTGTTTGGAGCAGTTCCTTTTCTTGGGTCCTTTTGGATTAATGTAGTCTTTCCTTTGGTCATCCAATCAGGTACTTGTTCGCGCTTGTTGGCATTTGTTCATTTCTAGTGCAAGTGAATTTCTTGAACCAGAAGCCATGTATTCCATCATGGCCTGGCGTTTTCTGTTTGATATTCTTTTTAGTGTTGTTTTCAATAAGTCGATGTGTATCTCCGTTTTGGGGCCTCCTTCTAGTCCCTCTAGTTCTCTTGTGATATTGTTTATCCATTCAGAATTTTCGTTATGTTTTTTGGTTGCCATATTTTTGTTCAAATCGCTCGGTTTCTTTTACATCCGGTTGTTGGTATTTTTCCGTGCCACTCCTTCCCAGTTGTTGATAGAATTTTATTTCGTTGTTTTGAAATGTCCTGTTTTGTCACTATTGCTTTACACTTGGTTGATATCTCTTTAATCTCCCTTCTGGTTTATTTCCTCAAGTTGTACTGTTTCATTTTCCTGGGTTGCCCGTTCCTTTTTTCCCCGCCTCTCTCTTTTTTATCATCTGGCTTGTTTTCGTAGCCTTTTATTTGTGTTTCCAGTTTAATTTTCCATCCCGGGTTCGACTGTTTCTTCGTGCTTTTTGAGGGGATCCCAAATTTCTCACAAACTAGTTTTGCACCAGCATAGATTAGTTCATTTAACTCGGTTATATAATTCGTTTGTACGTAAGGTAGTATGTGATTTATTTTATCCGTTTCTATCTTAAGTGTTTTTCATTCCATGTTTCTTAATGAAGGTAGAAGAGTCTTTTCACAACTTATGATTCTTTTTACATTTTCTAGATTTATCTTTTGTTCTTGTGATAGTGTTTCTACCTGGTTGCTTGATAGTGTATCGTATGGGAGTGTGGTATTTTAATTTGCCGAAATTTGCAGTTCTTTTTCGTTGTATTGTTTTTGTTTTACACCACTTGATGGGTCTGAAACTGTATTATAGTTTTGTTTATGTGGGTTTTTTTTTATGTATTTCAAGTAATTCAATGTCAGAAAACCAAACTTTGTTAATTATTGTTCTAACTTGATCGGCTAGTCTTTGGCTTGTCTGAAATTTCGCACATTCGTGCCAGATCTCTATCATTCTCTTCCTGTATCCCCTTTGTGAAGAGTTGCTCCAAAAATTGTTGTGCAAATTGATTATCTTTCCTAGTCCATGTTCTGCGTGTAGGTCTCTGATCGTTGTGGTTTGTTACGTCGGCGTTTCTGAATCTGAAAAAAGAGTAGCCAACATTCGTAGGATGACGATCGGGTCTCCCATATTGGCTATCAGGAGAGCACCTGCCGATCATGACATGGGGTGTCCTCGTGGTGTAATGATTAAAGCGATGCACTGCGGAATCGTAGTACGCGAGTTCGTACTCAAGTCGCGCTATTACGTTCACTTTCGGGCAAATACCCTTGGGAAAGGTATGAACCCCCTTATTCTCCCTCCAGCTATGGGTAAATAGTAGGACGGACTAGGTTCTTCAGCCTTGGTGAGGCAACTAGTCTAGGAGAAGGAAAACTCTGAATTCAAACCTGTTAAACTCCGCTTAAAAATTGACCTTGTGTCATATCCTGCCCGAGCGGAGGGGTTGGGTAAATAGTACCTGCCGATCATGACACCCAGGCTTGTTGCTTGAGTCCCCCGCGCCTGACACAGATATTACCAAGGATAGCTATAATGGCTGTACATGAACAGCGGGGCACAAAAAAGGGAAGTATATGCTACCCTATGTTTTGACTTAGTTAAAATCCGTTAGCCTGCTACTTTGTTCTCCTTCCAAAACTAAAACACTTACCAATTTCTCGATTTTCTCGTGTCATATTTATGGTTTTTATTTACTCTCTTGTATTCAAACTAGTTCTAAATAGGCTGGTCATATTCTTTTACATAAAAGGTTTCATTTTTCAGTGAAATGCACGGCAAAAAAGTTCTATTGGGAAAGTCGATGGGTACTATTGAGAGTCACGAGGTAAAATAAAATAAATCTCCAATTAGTTCGAGAGATTTCAGCTACCAAAAAAAAATATATCACAATAATTCATAAAAGATTTTACAAGTAACCGAAATTCAATGTGCATTTTTTAAAATTCTAAATAAAGGCATTTGATACTAACCTTGACCACACCAGCTTCTTCTGAAGAATTTTTTCGCTACCTACAAAGTTGGGGTTGCTTTTATAACTTTTCCTAAAACACCTTATTCTAGAATATTCCATCCCATAATTTTGTGTGGTCTTTCTAGGGTGTGGGGAAGTGAGCCATGTATTAATGGTCATTTCAGGGCTCGATCCAATCTGCTGCTACTAAAAGTTAAAATCTGTCGCGGTAAATTTAAACAAATCTTCAGTTAGTTCAAGAGATTCCAGCTGCCAAATAGTTTAGATGATTAGTAATACCCTTCAATCAAAAAATATATTACTATAATTCACCAGGAGATTTTACAAGTAACCGAAAATCAATGTGCATTTTTTTAAAATAAAGGCATTTGTTACTAACCTTAACCTCACCAGGTTCTTCCGAAGACTTTTTTTCGCTAGCTACTAAGTTGGGGGTTGTTTCCTTTAGAGTTTTTCCCATTTGCGTTAGCTGATGGTCTTTCACTGGAGATAGAGTGAAAGCAAGCCTCCTCAAGTCGCCATGACTCCTCGGTATCCTGGCCGTTCTCAATAATGCTGTAGTTTGGATGGTTTCTATTAGTCCTCTGATTTCCAAGTTCTCAAGTCACTTTAAAAGTCATTTAGTTACTGTACCAAATGCACCAATTGCGATTAATATAATCGTCACCTTCATATTTAATATTTTTTTTAATTCCCTAGCAAGGTCAAGGTACATATCGTTTTTTTCACTTTCTTTCAGCTTTATTTATGTGGTCAGCTGAGAAAGAAAAATCTACAATTTTTCAATTTCTCTTTTTTTTTTCTGGCTGAGATTATGTGATACGTTTGTATGTCAAAGTTCCATAAGAGTTTGTGTGTGTCATTCTCCATGACAGCAGCTGGGTTGTGCATATACCCTTTGTTCGTATGGTCAAATTAAAATTGTCTGTACACCTCCAAGTGGATCACCTTGCCCACTCAGTCGTGTCTAGTCTTATTCTCCTTCCTTTTGAGATTATATTACACCAGCGTTAGCTGACGGTTTTCCAAAGGATTTTGAGTGACAGTAAGTCTCCTCAAGTCCCCAACAATCTTCTCAGTACTTAATAATGGTGTAGTTTGAATTATCTTCACTTGTCCTCTGCTTTCTTAGTATTCTAGTGCCATTATCAAAAATTTTTGGATTGTTCCAAGAGCATCAGTTACAATAGGTATCAAGATCAATTTCATGTTTCATTGATTTTCGACACAGTTTCACAAACATTCATCGAGTCTTTTCTTAAAACCTTGGGCAACTTAATAAATGTATAAATAACCGACAAAGTTAGTAATGTCATAACTCCAACCAACCAACCAACCAACCCAATCTTTGGGCCGAGGGAATATAGTAATTATATGTATTCCATATATTTATATTTCAGCTTCCCCTTTTGGATGTAACTTTTTTCAGTCGCATTAATAATACTTTTCTCAGGAGAAAAGCAGTTAGACAAATTGCAAGAATTTGTATTCCATTTTGGCTGGAGAACGATATTCATTCAAATATATCAGATTTTAAGATAAAAACAGATCACTAGAGTTTTTGATTTTTCTTTTCTATAGATCTTCTTGATTAAATTTACTATCATTCGCCTGGAAGAGTTTGAATTTATTGCTAAATTAATAAGTATTTTAAACTGAGTCACAAGATATGAAAGCCCCTCGCAATGAAACCATAGAAAAATGATAGCGCTGTTTAACCAAAACTTTAAAGTGTCGTATGAAAAGTAAGATTTGTCCTCATTGCGTAAATATTGAAACCTTGAAAAAAATCATCGAAAAAGACATAGGTGGATAAAATCGACATATACAATCGGCCGCAAGCATCATATCTGATGGCTGGTAATGTCCCCTTTCTGAATTTTTTCAGCGAGAGAGAGAGAGAGAGAGAGAGAGAGAGAGAGAGAGAGGTGGACGTCAATAATACCAAAACATACGTAAAAAAACACTTGAAGAAACAGATAAACTGTCAATTTTAAAACGAGAAAACAAAAAAAAAATAGGGAGTCAAGTACATGTACATTAAAAAACACATTTAAGATGATCTGTACAAGAGTAACTGGACAAGACCTAAAGTGAAAAACTGAACCACTGACCGTAGTATAAAGTAATGACGTAGGAACTAATAATCTTTAATTCCATATAAGACGTCGGAGAATAAAAAAAAATATACATAGGATATGCACATGGGGAGAGAGAGATAGATAGAGAGAGAGATATTTAATCACATAATCAACGAACAGAGCAATCTAACACGGGAGAATTTAAAAGAATAAGAAAAGTTGGCGACCGTACACGAGGGCGACCAGAAGGCTACCTTTCCAAAAGAAACTACACCGAGGTGTAGGGGAGGGCGCCACTCCTTTCCCTGGATTGCTTAACTTTACTTTTGATACGTTCCTTATATTGCTGAGTTTTAAGCAAGAAAGTATCAAGTACCATTTTTAAAGTCTTTGTTATGACTAGATCTGGGATTGAACAAAGGTCTCCCGGACCATTAGCAAATACTCTACCCACTAGGCCAATGAGCCGGTTAAAAGAATAAGGGAACCGATAATTGAAAATGTGAGCTGAAAAAAAGTCTGAATATGAGCACAGGTAAATAACATACATAATGGTAGCTATCCTAGTCAAGTGAGAACATTAAATTTATAAGTCCCCAAAATTCACTCTATTCTGCCCAGCAGGACACACAGCGTTATGGTTCTAGGCGTTGGTTCCCTAAGCTTCAAAGGAGACAATCATCTGGAGGTTGCATATTCAATCCTGACTGCAGGCAAGTAACCATACTAAACACTTGTACCCGGTTATGGCAAACGGAATCGGAACAGGCGAACCCCGTGGATGCAATAAAGTTTGAAGTTCTGTGCAGGTTCCCGAATTCGACAAACACCTGAAGAAGGCCGGAGGACATATTGGCCGAAACGTTGGGGAAATAACAATGAAGACAATAGTCCGAAAACACTTAATGATAAAAATATAAAAGAAGTCATGCCCGAGTGGGAAAGTAAATCCATTATGCTATGGACTAATACTGACAAATTGCACAAGTGTAATAAAAGAGGTGAATTTTATTCAGTGCTAACAATAATACTATTTACATTTACAGTTATTTTTTTTTTCTTAAGGAAATAAATATTTATAGATATTTCATGTCCCATAGTCTTCTTAACTGACGGCTGTGCAAGAAACTTTTTCTTTGTTTGAGTATCAGTTTGTTTCCATTCCAGGTGTGTCATTTTTGCCTCAGTCTTCTAGTTGCAAATCGATGTTTTGCCCGTTTGTAAACTTTTTTTCTATTAAACTTGCTGCCCTGTACGCATCACAGATTCTTAAGTAAATTTCACATATCTTGCAGCCACCTAAAAATTGATATCAGTTCAAGCCTAGATCAATCTGTTTGATTTTCCTCTAAGTATACAAATATTTTTGTTCAATCAACCCATTTCCACCAATGCAAAATGTACAATTTGGGGGAAAATCCCAAAGAAAGTAAGTCAGTAAAGTTGGCGAACGTAGTCGAGGGTGACCCAAAGGTTCCTTTTTCGATAGCTATTACACCAAGGTATAGGGGAGGGTTTTACTCCTTTCGTTGGACCTCTTTACTTTACCCTTGATCTGTACTTTATATTGCTGAGTTTTAAGCAAGGATGCATCAAGTACCATTTTTTGAGTCTTCGGCATGACTCGACCAGGGATTAAACACTATAACCATCATTCAGTGGATGTCTTTTTTAATGAAACACTCGTGTAGACATACAGACCAATCACACACACACACACACACACACACACACACACACATATATATATATATATATATATAATTGAATAAGACAGACGCTTCCTTTCATCCAATTTTATCTTTGAGCAGTGCACGTACTTTCGCTCTCCAATGGATCCATTTTCGGGTTAAATAATAATGAAATGACACACAAAATGAGGTATCATATGCATTTGTATTAAAAGAGGAATGGAAGCTAAGTGGAAGATGGATTAACCAAAGATAAGGGTCATCAAGTTTCATATCAAATCCATATGGCATATATGTTTTTAGACATTTTATCAATTCGTCTTCTGATTTTTTTTTTTCAATAATTGGTTGTGAAATTAACATCTCGAAATCGTGATCGTTTGCGCAGAAGAGCTTTGCTACAAAAATTCGATTGTTCTGATCCATATACCTTATCCTGTGTCTAGAATAAAATGATTGTTCTGACTATTCAACACATCATTTTGGGCAGCATTAGGATGTCAGCAAATGAAATGGTTAGTTCATGATCTCCTACTCCAAAATGAATTCTGGGTCGAATTCTTCAGAAAAATAATTTTTCATCGCTCTCCATTATGTGGTTTTTAAAGTGTAATGGATAGGGACAAAGTTGCCTAGTTGGCTAGGGCTGTAGAATACACCGTCTACACCTCTGAAGAGGGGTAAGAGCCTACCAACTAGTGTCCTGGAGGGGACACGAAACAATCTAATGGTGACGTTCCAGAGATGTTTGAGCTTTGAGGAGTGTGAAGCATACCTTCATTGCCATCACTCCCGAGTCCATTCTGACCTGGAATAGTTGAACCTGATAGCGCCCGATCTTGGACTAAACTGCTCATGCTAAATTGAAATACTTGAAATAGGGCTGTTTTGATATTTAAACAACGTACTTATTGTAAACTGAATTGGTTGTATTAGAACTGTTTGAGTAAACTGAATATATTGAAATAGAAATGTTTGTTGAAAATTAAACTGTGTACGTACAATTAAACTGCGTACTTATTTTCAACTGAATTATTTCCGAAAAAGAACTGATTATTTGTATAAAAATGGCATTAAATAAACTACAAAGTTTGATATGCCATAAAATCAACCAACCAACCATCCAATCATCTAACAAATAAACATTAAGACGTTTGTTCATTAACTGAAATACATTTATGCTAAATGTCCGCCTGTTACTATTAATAACTCGTCGATTTGAGTCATTTTTAACCTACCAGTCTTTCGAAGTTGCTTCGCAAAAATTTAAATGCTTTTATTGTTGTTGTTAAATGTTTTGTATCCAGCATCACAAGTTCACTGGCTTGGCGCCACCTTATTTTTCTGTGTTGATGTATTTATTTATTGAGTCTGAAGGTTTGGTTGTTTAAGTAGCGTCTTTTTTTTTTTGGAGTGGGTTACAATTTGGATTGATTTGTATTGTGAGTCCAGCTCTTTTATATTTCGTTAGTTTGTGTATGTCTGCCTATGTATGTGCTTTAGTTTAATCTCTTTTGTAGCTTTGCACATTTGCTTCCGTTATCGTACTTTATAGGTTTAGCTGTCTATGTTTGATGGGAGGGAATTTTTTTTTGCATTGTTTTGGGTTCTTTTTGGGTTTTGGGGTTCGGGTAAAACACTGCCACACAAACGTTCATGACTTCATTGGGGATGTAAATATCACTTTTATAGAAAAAATTGAAAATGATCTTAAAATGAAATCAGTTGTAAAAAAAAAAAAAAAAGCAAAAAAAAAAAAAAGCCGAATGTATAAAAAGTCTCAAAAATGTAATATTTTGATTTAATATGAAACTTAATGACACGAATCTGATATAAAAATCTGACAACCACAAATATCTTTACCAATAAATAACAACGAGAGTAAAATGATGCTGATTAGAACTACCGTCCAATAAAAATAACACTGTAAAATATTCTACAAAAAAAAAAAAAAACACGCCCTTCAAGCTGCGGCTAATTTTAAATATATCCTTTCCACTCCTAAAGAAAACACGTAAAAGCATGTGTTCTAGCCAAGGAGAAACACACACACACACACACACACACACACACACACACACACACACACACACACACACACACACACACACACATATATATATATATATATATATATATATATATATATATATATATATTACACTTTGAACAGAGAACATTCTTCATAATAACAACGAATATGCTACACCAACTGGACACTCAAACACAACACAGAAAACACGCGCGAGCACACACACACACACACACACACACACACACACACACACACATATATATATATATATATATATGTATATATATATATATATAAGTATGCCCACAGATAAATATACGTATATATAAATATATATATAAATATACACACACACACACACACACACACACACACACACACACACACACACACACACACACACACACACACACAAAAGCACACTGACGCATACACGCACACACGTGCATATATATATATATATATATATATATATACATATATATATATATAGAATTAACTTAAATCGCTAGTCGAAAATCTTCTACTAAAGTTTCACCTTAACGGATCATCAGGAAGTTTCGCCTAAACCATTCTAAGGAGAGATTGCCTTTATTCACCAAAAACCTCCACCTATCCTAAAATTTGCATAAAAAAAAATAAATAAATAAAAAAAATAAAAAAAATAATAATAAACCTATAACATTTCCTAATTATATAGTAACCACGCTCTTTTGTGTATACAACTATTCAACACCTCCGATCTTTTGTTTAGCATATTCTTACTTTTACAATCTGCTATTATCAATTTTTCCTCCATACAAAGATTACAGGTTCTATTACCTGCCCTATATTTGCGGCATTTCTTTATTACTTCCCATTTCATTATCGGATCTACTCCCATTTTTTCCTTAATCTCCCACACATAACTAGATAACGCAGTGCTATATCTGTATCTTTCGTGCGAAAAACTTGTTCTATGGTTATAGTACCTAGTTTTAAAATCCCCTTGGGTTGACCCAAAATATATCTTTTTATCTCTCTTATTATTCGAATCAGTATATACCTCTACTTTATACACTACACACTCCTGCTTACACTTCCCCTCGAGAGGACACCTAACTTTATCCCTACAGTTGCATTTGTCAATCACCTTATGCTTCTTTGTACCTAATTTGGCTATATTACTCCTATTTATTATTCTATTAATGTTTGGCATGCAACTGTAACTTAATTTAATACAATTCTTATTAAATATCTTATATAATTGGCTCCCACTAGGGAAGTTTCTTTTTAATATCTTGAAGAACTCTTTTCCCAAGTTATTAACTACTTCCATGTTGTAAGGGGGATTAAACCATAAGATTTTTCTAGGTCTATTTCTCCTACCTTGTGTTCCAATTCTATCCCTATTCTTATATTCTAAATTAACCCTATATCCGTCATTTTTTAGAGCCTCCTCATATTCCTGCTTAGTTCGTTCAAAAATTTCCCTGTTGGAGGAGTTATTAGATAATCTATGTTCTATTCCTTTAGGTACATGTTTAAAGACCTGTATTGGGTGATTCGATCCCCTGTTTACATAACGCAGATCCTGGTTCCTTTTTCTAAATGGAGATACTGTTCCACTATATAAGTTTAAAGTAATATCAAGATAATCAGTTATTTTTAAATCTGTTGCTACATCCAACCTAAATCCAAAGTCATCAAACAGCTTATACAATTTTTTTCTAATCCCATCACACTTCCTCGGCGTACTTTTATCCACTATAATCAGCCCGTCGTCACTATACAATCCATGATTATTAGGTTCCATAATCTTATTAATGTTATATAGTAGTAGACATCCGACGAGCTCACAAATTTCCGCACCATCATATGCTCCGATCGAAACGTCAAAATTTCCACCCTCCCCTTTTTTTATCCATACACTATCTTCATAATATAACAATGTTTTGCGACAATGCTTAATTATTTCCACCTTATCTAAAGGTATAATCATATATTCTTTAGCTAAATCTAACGCCCTATCCAATGTCTTTTCTGTTATTGAAGTATAAAAATCCTTTATATCATACTTAATAAAGGAGCACCTATTATCCTTCTCATACTCCTCAAACCACTTAATACAATCATTAGTGCTCCTCCACTGGTTGATGCTCAATGCCCTTCTAAGTGATTCACATATTTCTTGTACGATTATCTTACTAATCCTACCTATTTGAGTCTTGGCCGGGTTAATGAGCCTACATTCCGGACTCGTCTTGAAATTACTTTTATGGTCTTTTATAGTAATAAAACAATTCTTGGTATTATATTTTTCTACCCTATCAACAATACCTAATTTATGCGCCAACATCTTCGCTTCCTTATTTAACTCTTTTTCTAGATTAGGTGGTGCCTTCTTATAGTTCTTAACCACCTCTTTAAATATCATTTCCCTATATTTTTCCTTTTCTAGCTTATATAAATTGCCCGACTTATCTGACATTACAAATATTTTTCCGGACTCCTTAAATTTCCTCATGTCCTCATACATTTTTTGTTGAATATTATTGCGCATTTTCCTAAATTTTATCTCCTTAACCATTCCTATCATTTCAGCCTCAAATTTTTCCATCTCTTTGATATGGGGGGGTGTTTCGTGGTTTTAAACCCATATTTCTCCCTTCCCTCTTTTTCTATATAGTTAATTGTATTGAGAAAAAAATATGCTTTCCACCTCATATTCTTTATAAAGGATTCTATCCTCCTCAACAGAACTAACTTATACTGATGCCTATCAGGTATTGGTATGTTCTTGTATGAATAACTTATGTTCGCTCTCTCCATAGTAACAAGAGCAAAGAAAGTGCTCAATGGACAATTCCAGAGCTTCAATATTTACTAATCAATTATCTACCAGTATCCACGGTACCAGAAAAAAACCAAAAAACCCCTGGCCAGGAACAAGAGATAAAAATAAAAATATCTCGAATCCCGGTCTAGAGGAAAAAGAAAAATTTTTGGGGGTAAAAAAGAAAGAAAAGACCAACCTCGTCCTACTCCTTGAAAAAAATCAAGGGGTACTAAGTCAGTGGCCAAAAGAAAACCAAAAAACCCTCCGCGAATACTGCAATGCTATAATTACTAAAGTGCTCAACATTAACCAATGGAGCCAATTATAGAATTAACTTAAATCGCTAGTCGAAAATCTTCTACTAAAGTTTCACCTTAACGGATCATCAGGAAGCTACTACACCAAGGTGTAGGGGAGGGAGCTACTCCTTCCCTGGATTGCTCTACTTTACCCTTGATCCGTACCTTATAATGCTGAGTGTTAAGCAAGGAGGCATCAAGTACCATTTTTTGAGTCTTTGGTATGACTCGACCTGGGACTGAACCCAGGTCTCCCGGGTCATTGGCGAACACTCTAACCACTAGGCCAATGTCCGGTGCATCTGCATATACAATTATTTTTCTCGCTTGCATGGAAAACTGTTAAACCTTCATTCGAATATATATATATATATGTATATATATATGTATATATATATATATATATATATATATAAAGAGAGAGGGGGGAAGGATAATTATTTTTTTTGTCTGCATCTACAGTTGTTAAAATTTTATATGTATGTATGTATACATAGAATTGTTTTTCTTGTCGGCTTAGAAAACTGTAAAACCTTTCTACGATCAGAGTTTAGGATCAGTTCCCATGTTCATATGATATGAATATATATTGCAATGTTCAACAGAGAATAAAAAAACTATGATGCGAGATAGTAAAAGAAATGTACACTGGTGTTCCATGTCTCCTAAACAATTATATTAGACATTTATTATTTCTTTTGTAAAGCAGTTGTCAAGCGGATGAAATATTTTTTTTAAAACATAAGACCGCACCTAATCATTCTCCGAGCGACAGGTGCTCCGAGCATACGCCTGTTGAAGCCTTGTCTGTTTTATGTGTCTTCGGTTTATTCCAAAGTAACCACGCGTGATCTGTCTTGATCCTGCTCAGCGTCTGAGCAGTGAAATGTTGTTTACTTAAAACAAAAATGTGCAGCAATATTCCGTTGACACTTCTCTCACTCTGCACCTAACTCCGTCGAGATCATTTTCAGGTCATCTTGCGACGTACGTAATGAATAGATATAGCTGTCATCTGTTACATAAGATAAGAATGCTAAGTAATAACATTTGGCGTGAATGAATTGAGGGAAGTTGTAAAGAGATGGATGCAGAAAAAATGGTAATCACAAAATTGCGTTGCAAGGGGAAAAAGAAATAAGAGTGAAAAGAAAAAAGATATATATAATATATATATATATATATATATATGTGTGTGTGTGTGTGTGTGTGTGTGTGTGTGTGTGTGTATATATATATATATATAATTTCTCTGTTCACTCTTCTTTCGTATATATATATATATATATATATATATATGTATATATATAAATATATATATATATATATATATATATATATATATATATATATATATGCGTGTGTGTGTGTGTACAGGAGCCAGCGTACTGCCAATTCGCTGATAAAAACATTCAAGATACAGTTCAATTTACAACTTCTTGTAAAATTTGCTTCTTTAATTTAAAAGATGCGTATTGATTTGGGTTTAACACATGTGAAAAATGATGCATGAAATGAAAATCGAACAACAATCCTTAACCAAATTTGGACAGATAGGTTTGAGCCGGTCAATGATACATTGGTAGAGCCCAGATACGAGTAATGGTACAATTAATGTGGATATGTTGGTAATGACTACCTTGTTATTTATGCCCTATTTTGTATATAGAATTCTGGACAGAGTTAACGGTGCAATGAATGATATAGTCTACCACAATTCTACCCCAATTTCTACAAACAAATTTCGCTGGAGTACTGAAGATGTCGGTAATATTTTGCTGTCGATACCACAACTTCTTCACATATATGAAATCTTCGTCAGGAGTCTTGGGGTATCCAACTGCAGTTGTTATTGATTGTCTCTTTACTTTTACCCCACCTAAGATAAAACTTTTGATCAGAAAACGATTTATATGAAAGGATTGGGGAAAATTGGTGGGTATTTATTGAGATATAACTGTCATTAACTGCATCAGAGCTGCCTTCCCTGCATTTGTATTTTATAAACACGTTTCCATACTGTCGTATCATTGTAAGGAAGAGATACACAGTGAAATAGAGTTAGCTATTTATTACCTGAAGTGGTACAGTCAAAACAAATATTATAAGTCTCACGCTGTTGGTGTTACGTTCCATGTTAGTCTTAGTACTAACAGAGATCTTTCTGTACTGACTCTGCTTAAGAAACACGACGTCTTTTATTCCTCCGAAATAATGGAAGTCACGTAATACGAGCCACTATACAAAATCTCCCCATTAAAAAAACATTATGTCCGCAGGACATTATATTTTTGTCTTTTGGGATTTATTTTCATACTTCCCATCGGGGTTTGTTTTCGTTTGCTCGTACGATTTTGCTGCATTGGTTAGGGTCTAGGTACCTCAAACATGTCGTAAATGACGGACATCGGTTCTTTAACTCGTTCCTTTGTATTTGGGGTATAACTTTTTTTATTTGGTTAATATGTCAACGAACGTTACTTTTTGGATGTTTTATTATATACATCATATTCCCAATAACTTTTTAAGTAATGCCGTCTTACCAGGTTTCTTTTAAAGGATAATTTAGGAAGTAATTTTTCCCCTGGACTATAAGTCTTATTAGAGGTATTACTTTTTTCTTATTTCATTTTCTTGAGCGAATCAATTTATCGAATTTTGATCGAATATTTCTAACAAAAATCAGTTCTGCTGGGGATATGTTTGTGTTTTATTTGGGTTAGGTATTATTCGACAAAGAGATAGGAATTCTTGAAATTCATCATTTTCTGCTTCGATCCCATTTGCCTTTTTAATTGCTCTTTTAAATACAACGATAAATCTTTCCACCAACCCATTTGATCTTGGATGGTAAGGTGCCGATTTTAGGTGATTTATAAAGAGAGCAATTTACAGTAATTTTCAAATTCTTTTGATATAAATGGTGTGCCATTGTCATATACAATGGTTTCTGGCAATCCATATCTTGCAAACAGTTCCTGTAACACCTTTATAGTGGTTTTAGTCGTTGGTGCTTTGCATTTGCAAACTTCTGGCCATTTCGTAAAGCTGTCTATAACAAAAAGTATGTTCCTTTTATCGGACCAGCATTGTCAATATGTAGATGATACCACGGTTTGTCTGTCTTAGGCCATGGATTGAATTTTATGGGAACTGCTTTTGCTACCGATGCGGTGCTTTTGCACAATTTCACCATCTTTTCAATGTTTTATCGATACTCGGCCAGTATATTTAACTCCGCATGACAGCCTTCATTTTACTCATTCCCGGGTGTTCCGTATGGAAATCTTTCACAATTTTCTTTGTTAAAACTGCTTGTATGACCACCCTTTCTCCATACATCAATATGCCCATGCGTGTTGAAAATATGTTACTTTTTTTTAACTTTCTGGTTCATTATTTTTTCTTTGGTTAGATTGATGAACTTACAAGATTTTGTCATAAATTCTATCTTCTCTAGCGTAACAGGAAGTTCTCTAACTGTATTAAATAAAACGTATTCTACGTCCATTTTGGACCGTAATAAAGCAAAGACGGTCTCCTCTAGCTGTTCTGTATTTTTGGGTATTAATCTTGATAACCCATCCACATGTGCAATGTCTTTTGAAGATAAGAATTCCACTTTGAATGAATAATTTAACAGCATCGTAGCTCATCTTTGTAAGCTATTAACTGTGTTTTGGTATTCATTTTTTAGAACCATAGATTGCTAACAATGGAAGATGATCCGTTTGTAATATAAATTATCTACCGTGTACGTATTTATGGAATTTCTTAATCGCAAATATGATAGCTAAACCTTCCTTTTCTATCTGCGAATAGTTCATTTCCGCCGGAAGTAGCGTTCTCGATACATGTTGAATCGGTTTTAATTTGCTATCATCTTTGTAAAGTATAATTGCCCCTACGCTAAAATTACTTGCTTCGCTGGCAACATATATCTGGTTATTAGGGTTGTAATGTATCAAAGCTAAGTTTGACGTTGACACAGTTTTTAATTTCTCAAAAACCTTTTTTACATTCACCCGTCCAATTCCATTTTACGTCTTTTTTGAGTAAATGATTCAAAGGAGCTCTTAGTATATGCATATTTGGTATATAGCTATTCTGGTAGTTTGCCAGCTCACAGAATGATTGTAATGTTGCAACATTAGTCGATATAAGTATGCATTTTATCCCGTCCGCTCGCTTAGTCTCAGGAGTTTTGCCATTCTCGTCGATTACTTGTCCCAGATATTTGATTTTGATAGAAAAAAAAGCATATTTTTCCATACTTAATTTAAAAACAAATTGTTTTATTTTTTTTTTTTGAAACATCAATTACCTGTTTGCTATGATCTCGATTTTTGCTTTTTATTGGAATATCATTTGAATAAGCTGTTGCAAAGTCCAGATCTGCTGACATTGTAGCCATTATTCTTTTTTAATTGTTGGAACTCCCTTAATTTCATATTGTAGCCTATTGATTTTGTACAGGCCTCTATGTGTTTTAATTCTGCACGCTTTTCTTCTACTGGCATTTGTGAATAAGCTTCTGACCAATCTAACTTAGAAAATATGCGTCCACCATTTAAATTTACAAAAATTTCTTTCGCTGTTGAGAGAGAGTAATTTATTTCTTTTTGACAATCATTAAGTCCGATTGAGTATTCTGCGCAGATTTTAATTTTATTAGTTTTTTCTTTACAAATACAGTTGGAGCTGCCCATGGGCTGTTGTCAGTTTTTTCTATTACTCACAATTTTTCTTAAATAATAATTTCAACCGACGCATAGGGTACTGCTTTTTCGGTCGAAAAACTGGCACTTCATTTTCTTTTACTTCGAATTTTGCCTTGATTTTAGAACAGGATACAAGTCCTTCTGAAAACATTTCCGGGGATTTTATGTTTAGTTCTTTTTCCAGTTTATCTGACCTTGTTGTAGTACCATCTATTTTATTGCAGAAAGTATTTATTGGGACGTTAAATAGATCGAATTCTTCCATTCAATACGTTCAAAATGAATTTCGGACATTTAGCATGACAAATGCTTTTAATTTTCTTTCTTTTCCATTAAAGAAAACATTCATGGAGTTTTCTCCCATAAATTTTAATTTTTTTCCGGTAACACCTTTTTTCGAGATATTCAAAGTTGGACATATTTTCCAAGTTTCAGCACTAATTATAGTTAAATCAGACCCTGCGTCTATCTGAAATTTTATTTTTTTCATTGTTGAGACAAAAATGTATGTTCTTTTTAGTTTTTCAGTCGTTCCTTGTTCAGAAGTGGACAGTACCTGTTCTTTTTTATTTTTTGAAAACCTTCCGCTCCAAATCTCCATTTTGAGAATTTGTGTCCTTTGCAACCACAAATATATGGCATTTTTTGTGTTTAAATCCAATAGTCCACACCCTTAACACGGATTAATTTGGAACAACGGTTTATTATTTTTTTTTTGTGGTTTGTTCTGTATTGGATGAATATTTGAAATATCTCCCTGTGTTAGCTTTCAATTTTAAAATACGCTGGTATTCTTCAGCTAGGCTTTGTAAATCATTTTTTTTGGTCTTGTTCCAATTTGGTTAATAGCTTTGTACGAACTTTTTTTCAGAAGGTGAGGTTAATCCCTGAATAAAAATCAAATATTTAAACATGTCTGGTGTCATTTCATTTAGCTGGAACTTTTCACAGTACCTGTTAACTGTACAGGCGAAAGTTGTGTAGTCTTCACAATCATTTTTCTTAAGGTTGAGACATTGCCAACGAGTATTAAACGGTGAACTTAGTTACCTAAATATTTCCGTTAGTATTTGGATAGTTTCTCGGGACATCGCTACAGCTGGCTGCCTCTGCATAATAAAATTTACGTATTTTTCATGTTCTGCAGCACCGAATTTGCCTAGTAGAGGCCTTATTTCTTCTCGTGGAACCATTCTTCACAATCTTTTTTTAAAAATTAATGACTGAAATATTCCTCGAATGTCACTGCTTCTTCGGACCTTTGAAGAAATTCACTAAGTAAATTTATTACTGACACTTGTGAGAATATATCTAAATTTACCAGGTCGATTTCTTTTGTTAGACTTGCGAGTACGTTCCTTCTACTTGTCGTTAAATGCACTCATGGAGTCTTTTTAAATCCTCTTATCGTTGTTTTTCCTGTTGTTTCAGATCTTTTTGTCGTTGTTTTTCCAGTTGTTTTAAATCATCTTGTGGTTGTTTTTCTTGTTGCTTTAGGAATTCCAGCATACCATTTTTAATGTACTTCATTGCGTATCCTTGAATGTCACTTTGTGTGTACTTCACTGTAAATTCAAATCTTCAAATCCTTCGTCAACAACTGTTACTGTTATTTTTGTGAGTACGGAATATTAGAATCTTTCGTCACCAATTGTTGTAACGTTGTAAGGAAGAGATACACTGTGAAATAGAGTTAACTATTTTATTAACTGAAGTGGCACAGACCTACAAATATTATTAGACTCACGCTGTTGTTGTTACACCCGAAGTTGGTGTTGCTACTGACAGAGATCTTTCATTACTGCCTGTGCTTGAGAATCACGGCGTCTTTTATTCCCCCAAAATACTGGTAGTCACGTAGTACGAGTCACTATTGAACACATACATATCAGTATATTGTTGAAATTATGAAATTGTTATGCGTGTATCACACCCTGGTCTTTAAGCTGAGTACATTTTAGCCAGATAGGAAAATAGTTTTGCGTGCATCAAGTGTCTGATTAAAAATGAGCTTTTGAAATCTTCGTCAACTTACATGTGCTGGAACCTGACAACCGATGTCAGTTTCTATCTACGGTTGTTTATATTTTTCCTTTGGTTTCGTGGTTTAGTAGCATATCAATATTCGTTGACAGCCAACACTATGTACCAGTAGGTATATCCTTTCACTTACTGATTGGTTCATACTTCCACGAGTGTAGTTATTTAAAAGTAAAAACATGAATAGATTTCGTAATAACTAATTACGATGCCTTCGTCAAATCCGTTTGATATTACCACTCAGGAACTGACTCCAAATATCTATATATATATATATATATACATAAATATATGTTACATATATAAGATATTACATACAAGTAATTAAATATATAGCATAGTATATTCTATACATGATATATATATATATATATATATATATATACAAAGCATCACTCACCCCCATATATATACATATAATATTTCCCTCGTTCTCTATCCTTTTCTCACTATACATATATATATATATATATATATATATATATATATAGAGAGAGAGAGAGAGTGATAGTATATGCATATACAGCATATATAAGATTTTAGAATTTATATATGTATAAATTTTTGGAATTTTATGTATAAATCTAATATATGTATGAATCTACCATTTTTTTATAATTATATCCTCCTATATCTGAATACATATGTTCATATACTGAACCATTTTACTTATCTATCAATCTATGCATCCTACTCATCTTTTGAAGTAGAGTTTTCCAATCATAGAATTGTTTCGGCAAAGATACGCCTTAGTATAAACAAAAATAGGAAACAAATAGTTAAAATCATACGTTAAGACAGCGCCTCCCGAACGATTGTTATATAAATGTACCGTACCCCACAGAAAATGACAAAATTTGATACTCTTCAGGAGATATTTTAAAGACATAATCTCTAAAATAAATATGAAAACTTTTTACTGGCCATATAGAACCAGCATCCAAGTGCATGCCAACAAAAACGGAGCCATATATAGAGTCCCATGGGAATCAATGGTGAAGAAGAAAAAAACATGAAATTTTGAAAAAAAAAGGATCCTTATTCACAAAAAGATATCCTACAAAAGTCTACCTGCAGGAATGTAAGAATGTCCGGAGGTACCTAGTTCATACTAAAAAGAAAAAGAAAACGACAGTAGAATACACTCAAGGCCAAATCAATAAAATCAGAAATTCAGCAGAAGATAGTCTATCATTATAAACAGAGCCGAGAATCAATGAAATGCGTACAAGGAAGAGAAGCTCGAGAGCAAAACTAAAAGCGCCCCCAGCCAAGTAGAAAGATTTTTGTAGTAAAAAAGATCATTTCAAGACTCAACTTGGAAACTTGAAATTACTGACAAACCAATTTAAGAATTATTACTGGCCAAAAGACATCAATCTAGGACAATTTATAGAGGAAGAATTCAATGCACTATTAAATAAAATTAAAAGCAGTAAATCTACAGGACTCAACGAAATACCTACTGAAGAATGGAAAATGATAATTGACAACATAATTTTTCAATTATGCAACATATTAATGAAATGTACAAAAGACTGCGTCCTCCCGTTCCCGAAGCAAAGTTACTTCGAAAACATGAAGGCTTACAGAGGTTATTCGTTTCCATACACAAGGAAAAGATGGTGAAAATACCATATGCTTGTTATCTTCCCAAAGAAACGATTACCTGAACACTGCTGCTTTACAAACACGAAAGGAATGATTTACTTACATGAGAGGAAAATCGACTTCTTAGACATAAACATATCTTTGATTTGTTGATTTGATAGAAAAGTATCGGTCAATGATAATACATAGCATCTCCCCTCTGCTTAAGCATTTTGAAAATCAGATTTGCCCCTAGAGATGAGGACTAGATAGTATATTGAAGAAATTGAAAGGAATGAAATATTTTTAGGACCCTTTTGGTAGAATGTATGGATGAGAGATAGAAATTAAAGTTGATTTGAGAAGATAGACCCAGCTCTCAGACCACTAAAAAGAGGTTCGATAATTCTCTAGATTTAGAAAAAGCTGTTATGGAAACAAACTGTAATAATGAGGAATTGGCATTGAAGATGAAGAGATAACTGATTCATTCTATTCAGCGGAACCTCAAACCAAATAGAGTTTTTGTCATATCACCATACGAAATCAGAGTCAGGAAAGAGAGGAGAGAGTTTGCAACGGCCGCGGTTGGAATCCACGATCAAACTCCTGAAAACGAGACCTTGTGTCAGATTCTCGAAGATAAAGCAGTGATTTATTACAGGACAGTTTATAGCTGTGTTAGAAGTGAAAGACAGAGAGAGAGAGAGAGAGAGAGAGAAGAGTTGGTTAACTACGCTGTTGGAATCTACGTCACCTTTGTGACGCGAAAACTTTACTTTTATCCCAGAACGGGATTTTATTTTCGCACGTGTGAAGACGGGGCAGGTTGGCACTTGATCCCTTGTAGAATAAGTCCTCGTTCAGAGTTTTTTCCTCGGGCACATAAGTACTGGCATATTATGTGAGGGATTAATTTAGGGCTCGACTGACCGCCGCTGGCAAGGGGTTCCAAATTTCACACTATACACACACCCACCCAGGCCACGAGTCTTCCTCCCCTAGACAATGGAAGATATGGACCTCTTGGTTGAGACGTAATAATATTAATTATATTAGTCGGCAATCTCGGTTTCCCGTATAAGAATTTAAAGGAATTAATAGGACAATTTTAAGCCAGATAACATAGGGCGACATGAAGCTGGAAAAGAAATATAACATAACAAACTCGTAGAAGACAATGCAAATAACAACTTCGACCACGTGGGAACATTAAAATACATGAATCTTTTACTACACATAGATATACACCTTCAACGTGTCAAATATATTATAAATGAACAGTCCATGAACATAAATGTCTTTCTTCTTTTCTGTTCTTTCGTTTTTCTTCAAATTGTGTGTGTGTGAGAGAGAGAGAGGGTATATAAAATTGGATATTAGGAGAAATGGTCTCAAAGTTTACTTATCTTTTTTCTTTGATGGAGTTCCTGTGGAGAATATTTCCTCTTTTACGGGCTAATAGAATTTATGCTATTTTTAACACTGGCTTGAAGAACTTGCCTCCTTCGTGTCCGATATATTTTTTTGTCTTCTTCTACCCGGAGTACTGGCTTTTGTTCCGTCTGCCACGAACCCTGTCCAACAACTAACTTTGACTTTTCCTTTTTTCGCTGACGGGAAGAAGGTGCTACTTCCGTTTTTAGGGTCCCAGCCAATCATTTGGCTTCTACCTTCTTCCTTCCCGTGTCAGGTGACCTGAGTGAGATCCCTAAGTACAAACATCTGGTATTAACGGTCATTCTTTGACGGCTTGCCACTGTTAATTCAAACACGAGGATAGCAGTAATCATATTTCAATCGTCTCAGTGGGACATCACGTGACACCTTCAACTGTGGACATTGTGCCAGACTCCGAATACTAACGTCGTGACTTACCTCTGTACTGTTTATACCTGTGCTGTGTATTTCGGTGTCATTCAACAAAAAGAGAAATGGGACGTTTTAAAATTGCTACATAAACTAACAATATAAACTAAAATAATTTTTACATTTCTAACCACGGTGAACATTTGTATGTAGGGTATTATCTTATTTTGCAGTCATTCAAGGAAGTCCACGTCATAATCGGCTACCAAAACATTAACGATTTCGTTGGAACCAAAAACTTCACTACCAGCCTTTGAGACTACGGAGCCCAATTTGACGTGAACAAGAAAAAGAAAAATATGGCAAATTGTCAGTCGAATCCACCCACCAATAAAACGGGAAAAGTCGTGAAATCTAACATTAAGACATTTTTAGCGTTCCTATTTTTATTCACCTACCTTTTTGATGGTTGAACCGATAATCTGGAGTGTCTTCGTGATTAAAGCGCTGGACTGCAATATCGTTGTAATCGAGTTCGAACGCCAGTCGCGCTATTACGTTCACTTTCGGACAAAAGATATTAACCACTTTATCCTCCTAGCCATAGGTTAAGTACTACCACTTCTCTTCTTCTGGAAGAAGCGCTTTAGCATTAAATAACCAACGAAGATTGATATGCCATTAAACAAAGGAACCAAACCAAACCAGACCGTCAGATGTTGATGGGTTCCTCGGAAAACAGTTCTAATTTTTCTTAAGAATAGTCAAGTTCGATATTATTGTGAAGAAAGCATTTGAAACTTAAGCAGCTATAATAGTAAGAGCTATATCCCTGTAGTTCTTAGTCCTACATAGGTTGCCATTCTTGTGGAAGGAGACAATGCACCCTTTCGTTCATTTGCCAATTGTGTCTTGTTTATAGACAGCTTTGAATAATCGAAAATGTTCGTCGTCAGATGTTCTTATTCGCTATACTTCAAATGGTATTTTGTTGGGGCTTGCAGTTTTTCTGCTTTTGATAATTTATTTTTTAATATTGCATCAGGTTTTTCCTTCGTAAACTCTTCTAGTTTCATGTCTATTTGGCTATAAATAATTTTCTGCGAGGTTTATTGCCGATTTTAGGAGAGTTTCCGAGTAGATATTTGAAATCTTTTAGCTTGCAAAGACTTTCTTCTTAGCTGGTAAGTTATTGTTTGCTCTCGAGGTTCTTTTCCTTCTGTTCAATTTATTTACTGGTTCCATGTAAATCGTGATTGTCAATCTTCTATTGAATTTTTGATTTTATTGACTTCGTCTTGAATTAATTTTAGTCTTTTCAAATATTTTCTTTTTGGTGGGTATGTGTAGATCCTTTCTAGAAATTCTGAAACTTCAGGCTTTGCGACTTGTTAGGTTTCTTTTATAAAGTATTTTTTTCACTTTATCACATTTTTCTCTCTGTTCTATTCACTCCCTTAGAACAATTTTTGGTTCTTTGTTTGGTTGATATTTACTCTGCTGCAGCTTCTATATGGGCAGCAACATATTTTTTATCTTTATTATTAGGACTATGTATTTAAGATGTCTCCTTAAGATAAGGAAACTTTTATTCTAACACTTTCTGCATATTGATTGCAAATATAATTGTAAGTGAGGAGAGTCATAACGTGAGGCTTTAATTGTTTGTTTCTTATTCATGAGTAGACTAAAGCGTATATTTTTGACTATTCTGTGATCAGATTACTTTTTAAAAGAGGAGTTTGCGTCAGTGCTCGTAGCCCTATTCATTTATTTCCTGTGTATGAGTAGATATTCTAGCTGTGCTTCAGGGCTATATTTGTTGGTTTAGGTCCATAGTTCCTCCTTTTTTTTTTTGGCATCTAGTGAATCAGAATTTATTATCATCATTTGTGCATATTTTGAGGATTCATATATACCGGTGATTAGAACAGTGTGGTTAAGGATTTGTCGAATACTGGAAGATACCTTGTTGTAGAAGACCATTCTTGGGCAGGGGTGCCATAAAATATTGCACCCATAATTTTCAATTTGATTTTCTTCGTGATATTCTGTAATTTACTGACTTAAGAACTGAGAAGCCTTCCTACACTTCGTATGGTGACAGAGAGTTTCCACGCAAATGCCGAGCCAAACCTCTGTCCATAACTGATATCTCAGTGTTTTAATTCTAGTTCCCTATAGTAATATGAGGGTTATGGCATGCATATAATGTCTGTATTATGTTTGGCAAAAATGATGTTAGCTCAGCTTGTTTATTGTGCTGAAAAACTTGACGTTAATTGCCACCATGTCTAAAATGGTTTTTCATCTATGTTGGTGAGGGAAGCTGATTTTTTCAATACTGGGTCAGTATATAAATCCCAGCAAAACCGTTTGAATTACATTTATGGTAATACTTTTTGGCTGTTTTTGCATTATTTTCAGTGGAATCCATCCTATTTGATGAGTAGCTGTAGTTTTCGGGCAGAATTATTTCACCCAGGTTATTTACCTATAGTATTCTTCCGCCCAATATCTATGGATGTGTGCAGTTGAATTACCTTAGGATTCACCAGCTTTACTTCACACTCACCATGCTGCATCCCATTGATTCAGTTCCAGTATTATTGTGTGAATCGTATAATACTCATCCTTTTAAGAGTTATCAGTTCAGGTTTTTAAGAAATATCAGTTCAGGTTTTCTGAAAGTTTTTGGATTCGAGAGAAAAATGGAGTCCCTTCTTTTATTCTAAGATTTGACGAATTTAAAGTCTAACTATTTCATGTCTAGCTTGATCATTTATATAGGAGATAAGCTCATTATCTTATAACACGTAAGCACTATTAAGCTGGGAAAATGGATTTTGATTTGTTGTTATGCGATTAAAATTTTCCAATGTGGGATTTTAAATTTCTACCCAAATACGGCTTTTTACTTTTCCTTGAAAACGGGCTTCGTAAAATGGTTTGAAAAGTATCGCTAAATATCACAACGAGCGAGGAATAACATAAGTGTGTTTTACAGCAAGTCAGAAAAGTCTGAAGGGAAACGCTGTTCATACGTTGGCTGTAGGTGTTTTCGTTTTGTTATTTTTTGTTGGGGATAATGCATGAATGTTTACTACTACTCATTAATTCCTAATAATGAAATTAATAAATATAGAAATAAATATATGGTTATATCCACCTTATTTCTTGTCATTGGTCATTCTCTGGACCGGCTCATTTTCTGGCAAATTAAAATGCAATTTTTTTAGATTTTACCAAGTTTCAGATATTTCATTTATAAGTAGTATCTTTTATTCCACTCCCGCTGTTTTCTTACCAAAGTGGATAATTTAGGCATAAAAGGATTCTATAATAGATTAAGTGGCGTAATGGTTAAAGCGATGGATTGCGAAATCGTAGTATGCGAGTTCGTATTCCAGTCGCGCTAATACGTTCACTTTCGGGCAAATACCATTGGGAAAGGTATGAACCCCCTTATCCTCCCAGCTATGGGTTAAATAGTACCACTACTGTTCTTCTTGGCGAATGGCTTTGCCATTAAATAACCTACAAAGGTTGATATGCCATTAAACAAAGAAACCAAACCAGCACTCACTGGAGACTAATTAAAGCTCACCGAAAGGAAGTTAAAACGCGAGGTGACAGTAAAACAGAATAGGGAGGATAAACGTAGAAACAAAATTATGACATAAAAAACATTTACGTAGTGTGACGAACACTTGGACTAATGGAATGGAATGTGAGTTGCGCGCTTTCATCAAGAACTTTTGATATCTACTTCAGGTTTAGTAGCAATTTGACAGGAAAACAATATTTGTAAATAGTTTGAATGGACAGAAAAAATTAAGAGCACACTAATAATAGGGAAGGATGATTAGATTTTCACTGCTTGTTTAGTGAACTTTTGTTGCATAAAATAAATTTTGTTCACTGAAACAAAGAAGTTTCGGGTGTCAATTAAAAGTAAACAACAAAAAAATTGTAGTGTGAAGTGATGTTGCAGTTTGGAAGGAAGTTAATCGAGCAAAAGCAACCGGGGCAGGTGAAAGAGTTAGGGATGTCTTCATCCTCATCATGTCGTGCCGCTAGCATGGATATCCTTGACCCTCTCTTACCACTTCTCCCTATAGTTCATCGCCTCTGGCAGGTCTTCAGGGCTACATCCCGTATCCTCACATAGCTGGTGTATGTATGATTAAGCTGGTCGTCTTGCTTTTGCTCGGCCATATGTGGGGGTCCATAGGAGTACATCACTTATGAGCTCGTCCCTGCTTATCCAGCAGTGTCCTGCGTGTCTGGTTCGTCTAACTTGGACAGTTTTCGTGATGGGAGGCAGGTGGCCGTATACTTGGTGCCGTGTTGGGTGTAGCCGTTAGGGATGTACTCTTGTGGAAATATAATAAGCTGGGCTAAGAAAACATTGGAAACCTAAAAAATAGACTGCGACGCTCGGGCATGCCATCTGGTGGTATATGAAATTATCAGAAAAGAAACAGACTTATTTGCATAAAAAATGACCAGGATGGTCTGATTAGAGAATATTAATTTATTCATATTAATTCGAGAACTAGAACTTGGAGACTTCAATTGGTTTGAATTCTTTCTAAAATTATAAGAAATGGCTAAATTATTTGCATCAACATTTTTGGTAGGTCAGTCTAAAAGGAAAATATCAGCCGATGAAAATCCTTATTTTCATTTTTCGCCTAAGTATTCTTGAAAGTCAGAATCCTCACTAAAAGATGGTTGTGCCCGTACGGATATTGAGGGAAATTTTGAATGTATAGGCAGAGGGAGAAATAAGGGACTTCTAACACTCTGCTGGTTCCTATTATGGGTAGGCGATAAAAATAAAAGTAAGTTGAAGATGAGATGATAGATAGAGCTTTCTGATGCCTAGAAAGCATCCAATGATTTCCCAAATTTGAAAAAGCTGTTTTAAAATAAACTGAAATAATTAGAAATCGACATTAACGATGAAGAGATAACTGATCTCAACTACTTAGCCAGCACCAACACGGTTATGTATTGGTTTCAAAATGAGCCAAAGTTTTTGGCATATTGTCAATCAAAGTCAGTGTCAGAAGAGAGAGAGAGAGAGAGAGAGAGAGAGAGAGAGAGAGAGTGTGTGTGTGTGTGTGTGTGTGTGTGTGTGTGTGTACTTTCACCGCTGTTCCTGTCCACATCGGGTTAAGAGAAACTCTGAAGTAGACATCCTGAGCGAAACACGCAGTGATAAAGACTTGATTTACTACTTGGCAGTTTAGAGGTGAGTTTGTTAAAAAGGTGCGAGCAAACGAGCGAACAAGCAATCAAGAGAGAAAGAGAGACTCTAACACTACAGCTGTTAAAACTGATATCGTTTTACAGGACTTTCTGAACTCGGAACCTTGTGCCAGACTCCGAATGATTGATAGTTGATTTACTAGACCATTTATAGCTGTCTTCAGGATTGACGTCGCACTCAGAGACTGAAGAGAGAGAGAGAGAGTCAAGTTATTGCCACCGATGAAATCCAAGTCACTCTACTAGACCCTTGAACTGAATACATTGTACTAGCCTCCGATTACTAAAAATCTCATCCAGTGCCAAACCTTTTATAACTGTGTTGAATATTTATCTGGCATTCTTCTAAGAAAGTAATGAAAGGGTTAAAAAAAAACAATATGAACAAAACAGTTGTTACATTACTAACTTGTGTTTACTTTTTTTTTTCTTTTTGCTGGAGAATCTTTTTTAAGTAACAACTGGTTGTCGACTTGTCTATCACTTTGGTGACTTCATCAAGTTATTTACACACCTTCTGTTTTCAAAATACAACGTGGCAGAGGGTCATGAAGAACACCGACGTTTTCGAAGCAGGTGGAGGTGTGCCTAACAAAACGATACCATTATCCCTCATTAGTCAGTTACATTGGTGGTTACTAATTAGAGAGGTTCGACCAAGAAACTTTATATAGACTGGCTTTTATGAAGAGGATCGATCAGCCATGAAGGTCATATATATATATATATATATATATATATATATATATATATATATATATATATATATATATATATATATATAAACTGCAATATCACTGTAGTTCTTTATAATCTCACACCCATACAAAGGCATTTATCAGTCCGTCAGTGTTCCCTTAAATAGAGAGGCCCACACACAATGGATCAGTACCTTTCAAGGTAGTACACAAAAATTATGTTAGGAGAAGACTCCTGCTCCTATGTCTAGATATGTAACAGCATGCACACAACTGGTCAGGTAAGCATTCCGCTGAACACTTCGAACGCCGTCGAACTCCTTCGAGAGAAATGCTGTAAGCTGAAAAGATCGTAAGGGTAACGTTTGAACATCATTGTATTATAGTAGTCAACGCTTGCACAACACGAATACCACTTTCTACATTTATATCATTATTATCCCGTGATAAATCGTTAGAAGAAAAGTAATAATCAGGACAACCACAGGTATCATATTAGTGGTGCCCTTCCCCCACATTGATAACTTGACGAAGAATAAAGGTTCATCACAACCCGGAAAAGTGTGTTGTATGGCCGTTGAGCAAAATGCTTTCTCCACCCTTTTCTATGCCTTTATTTTCCTTCTGCAAGCTACCTAGACACGTAATACGAGGCAACTAGCTAAGTCATTGAAGATCCCACTATAAAACAGATAGGAATGGTGACATTGTACCAGTAGCGTTTTGTGCGACCCCCCTCTCTCTCTCTCTCTCTCTCTCTCTCTCTCTCTCTCTCTCTCTCCCTCTCTCTCTCACACACACACACACACACACACACACACATATATATATATATATATATATACTATTTCATAATATTTTCTGCATACTAGAATTTATTCGCAATCATATTTGTGAAACGGAAAAACGTCATAATGAAGTGTATGAAATAATAGGCTATGTTCACAAACGTGATACTTTTCGTGGGTTTATTTCATTATAAATCTAAGTAAAAGAATTCTTAACTATGGAGTACAGGGCGTTATTAAATTAAGTATGTACATAGGAATATGAATTAGATAAACTTGGAGAATTTCGTTATATTAAACATAATTTCTATTGTTCTGAAATTTATTTACCAAAATATTATGGCTATTATTTTCAGAATACCTGAAAGAGAATTAATTGATGTATCCAAGTATGAAAAAGTGAATGTATTGTTTAGACTTTCTGTGAGAATATTACATATTAATCTAAACAAGACCAATTATAATAGTCATTTATAAAACGGAAGGAACACGTCCAATGTGTCCATAAAATCTGGAAGAATATAAGCAACCAAGATGCTAGGTTCAGTATTGAAACTAAATAAGTTGGTAGACGGTTCTACATCAGGCAACGATCACAAGCTAGTACTAAATATGGTGAAATATATACTATAGTAGTTATTTGGAAATAAAATAATTCCAGACTTAGACGACAGTCCCTCTAGCGTGCACCTGTCATTCGTCTCTAAGAAAGTCAAGAAGTAAATAATATATTACCAGAAGGAAGCCAAAAAATAAAAACAAAATAGAGGGGATTTGAACATGATGGCGAGTGAGTGTCACTAAAAAAAGTACCAGCATTAAACTGATTGTTGTCATAGACCACAAGCATGAAGTAAAGTATATATATATATATATATATATATATATGTGTGTGTGTGTGTTTGTGTTTGTGTGTGTGTGTGTACCTGGTATATATGAATTGGCTTGCATCTAGGAAAAAGTACAATCCACACTTAATTTTGTAAACTCTTTTACAATATTTTAGATGAATAATTATCAAATGTCAACTGTTGAAAAATTGATGATCTGAGATTTTCAAAAGAAAAAAAAAGTTTATGATTTAATTAAGATATCAAATAACATTAATTTGATCAATAATTATAAAAAAGATATTTAAAAGCTGTTATTTAAAGCTGAAAATATACCAGCACATTGTGGATCTATTTCAGGAGAGTAACATCTATGTATCTATCTATCTATATATATATATATAGAGAGAGAGAGAGTGTGTGAGACAGAGAGAGATAGATCGATTTTCTGTTTGTATATATCTTTGTGTATATGTTAGTATAAGCCTATGTTTATGTATAGGTGCGCTGCATCAGGTTGTAAAAAAGAGTGAACATATCTATCAACCGATAGTTCCATGTAATTCTATCATAATTTTTTCATATAATTGTAGATCTCTTTATTTATCATTATATATATATATATATATATATATATATATATATATATATATATATGTGTGTGTGTGTGTGTGTGTGTGTGTGTGTGTGTGTGTGTGTGTGTGTGTGTGTGTTTTCTATTTTGTCTGTGTAAAATTTTCTTGTGTCTTTATTTTAGAACTATAATATATATATATATATATATATATATATATATATATATATATATATATATATATATATATATATATAACTCTAACTCTGGATTCTTTGTCACGTTTCCCGTTAAATAAACAATCGTCACAGCTAGTAATATTCATGGCTAGAATGATTGTTTCAATGAAAATAAAGAAAAATTTCCCCGCATGGAGATTGAGGGATTTCTTTAGAAAAATATAAATCTTCCAACGTTTCCCACTATAACACTATTATCTTATAATTGATAAGAATGATATGGAAGTAAAATACAAATCCACTAAAGATCAATGATTTAGAATAAAATAATTTAGATAAATAGCATTACACACTCGTATGATTGTATTTACACGTGCGTGTGTGTATTTTTATTTGTATTCAGAACGAGAGATCAACGACACCAACAGAGTTATCGAGACATAGAAAGAAAAAAATAGTTGCGATATATGAAACTTCCCAATAATGGTTAACACGGAGGAAACTTCGGAGTTTACTTTTTACATATCTGCTGCAATATATATTGGAATCTTTTACTTTTTGATTCAACTTCACCTCTAGCCCCGTCACTATGTCCACCTAATGACTTGTATGGCTACTATGACTGTTACGCCTATTACTGCTATTGCCACTCTAAGCCTGATTCCCGCCATGAAAAAGGCTTGTGATGCAGCTGCTGCTGTATATACTACCGCTATAACGTTGGCTACATTTTAGCAGGGACGCTCGTACTGCTTCAGACAAACATTTGTTTTTTAGCAACCGACTAAAAGTTATCTTTCTGTTTTCCATTTAGAAATTCCAGGAACATATGTCTGCCATTTAAACAAGGAAAGAAAAAAAAAGAAACTTTAATGTACATAGTAGATATTTGGGTATAATTGCTCGTTTTATTTCATTAGATTACTTTTTATTTCTTTTTTCTTTATTTATATTTATATTTTTATTTATTTATTTTGTTCAACGAGTTTTCTTTTTGCTGATTTTTTTTTCAATTTTCTCTTTCTTTCTTTCTTTCTTTCTTTCTTTCTTTTGTTCTTTCTTTTGTTCTTTCTTTCTTTCCTTATCACCTCAGTCTGTTATCTATTCATCTATTATCATCCCGACCAAGCGTTCGATCTCTTTTTTTATCCATATCTTTTTTTAACTTGAACGTCCCCCATTTTCAACATACTGCATCAAAGGTAATTTGATACGAATCAGATCACTGACCAAAACCGAGTTCAGCTTCTCAATCATTCAACTATACTGCTTTTACCTTCCGGCGAGTCGACAAAAAAGTTTTAAAGGCTACTGAACATCAAGAATCAGTTATCAATAAGAAAGAAAAAAAGCGATCGATATATTTGGAAACAGCGTTACTGTGTCCAGTTTAACATTACTGTTGATTATACTCCGTCACATTGAATACACATTTTATTTTTCCACCTATTCTCCGGCTGACGCTATCGGCAACTCACGCTAACACATCGACACTAACTATATTCTTTTAAAAAAGAAAACATTTATGTCCTAACATGCCGATTTTTTTTTCTCCCGTTTTCGGGCACAGATAAATCAAAATTGTACATGCATTAGTCACGTTCTTTTTTACTCTTACAAGTTTTGTAATTCCAACATTCACTTGTTACATCTTATTTAAATTAGATTTTTGTTTATACGTTTATTCATTTTACTTTCGTGTCCACGCGGGCTTACCTTCATCCTGTTTCACTTTTCTTCAAAGAAACAAGTTTGGCTCTACTTACATATATTAAGAAATGCATCATAACATCGTAAAGAAAAAAGAAATAGCCTAAAAAAAAAACAATATAAATTACCTACGGTATTTATTTCCATGGATCGTCCGATACTTTTTAAAATACCCAAGTTTCTAATGAAACTGATTTGATATGTTCTTTTCCATTTTTTCGGTGGATTTATAAGCGATCCCAGAAGAGATTATATTTTGTTACATGCAGTCAAATAATTCCGATACCTACATGGTACGTATGGAGACAGAAAGTGTTCAGCAGATAAGTGTAAACATGATCATGACAAAGTTGCGTCTCACTTGGATATAAGGCCTTGAGTTGAAATATAGCATTGCATCAATGGATATGGCTTAAACCTGGAACCTTGGAAAATATGGGAACAAATAATCTGTCAAGACATTTTTTTCATATTCAATGTTTGAATTTTACCGATTGATTATCCACGATTCATTTGAAAATGTGTTTTTAACTGTCTAAATATTTTAATTTCGACTGCATTTTTTCAGTTACTTTTTCTTTGTTTGATTTTCCTTTATTTCTCTTTATTTTTTTTCTGAAATTTTGATCCATTCATTTATTCATCCATTCATTATTTGTTTATTTATTTCCCTATAATTCGAACTTCGTTTTCATCTCTTTTTCCTCTTTTGATCAGCCGCTTCTCTTTTTCTTTAACTTTTTTTTTTTTTCTTTTCATTAATTATTGCACTCGTCCATTTTAATCCTTTATCACTTAACACTTTTACTGTTCAATTCAAATTATAGATGTTTACTCTCACAAATTCATAAGATTTGTTTTTATTGTAAATTCAGTTCGGGAGCCACATATGGCCAAACGTGTCAAAAAAGCACAGAGCCACATGTGGCTCTCAGAACAGTGAAAGGGTTAATCCTTTTTTTTTTCTTTGTTCATCTTCTTCATTTTCTATCAAACTCTCCCTTATAACTTCTTTTGTCATTTTTTTTTTCTTTTTGAATAACAACTTTTTAAAAATTTTGTACTTGTACACAAAAATCTATAAAAAATCAATTCAAGATAAAAGTGTTATTATCTGTTTGAGTAATTTATTCACGGATAACGTAAACTGAATAGTTTTATGTATGTTAGTTACGAAAAAGATATATGCAATTAAATATCTTCCAGAAGGTATATTCACTGCAGGTATTAACCCTCTGTGAAACATTAATGCTACATGCAGAATTTATTCTTTGAATGAGAATTTTTTTTTCTTTTTACATATATATATATACATATATATATGCGCGCGCGTGTGGATGTGTGAGTATATAATTTCATTAATAACTTATAACTCTTTTTTGTATTTTGAAGAAAACTTTGGTCGTTTCATACGTTTCTGAGTACTTACCATAGTCCAATTTGTCTCTATCTATCTATCTATCTATCTATATATATATATATATATGCACACGCGTGTGTATATGTGTGTGTGTGTTTCTTCATTAAAAAGTACAATCCAGCGATTGAACTAAATTTTCATCAAATTATGTACTCAGGAAGAGATAATTCTTTCGTTTAGCTACTTTATTTTTTCATCTTAATTAATTAACTTATTTTTTGCTCTTGTAATTGAAAGAGTGATTGTTTGCCTTGCTTTATTTTCTTTCTTCTTTCCTTTATTACATTCTAATAAGTTTTAGCTCTTTTTTAAATACAGTCACCCATCTGTTTTGCTTCTCTTTTAACCATAATAATCTTCGATTTTTTAAAAACTTTATCAATATCTGATTCTTATTTCTTTCTTTTTATTTTGGTATTTATTCCCCTGTTTTTGATTTCTTCTTTAGTTTTCTCAGCTTATACTTTCTTTTCTTACAGTTCTTTCGTTCATAATTTCCGTATTTATTCATTTTAATTTTCTAAAAAAGAACAGACACATTTTAAACTCACATGGAGGAACGTCCTTATTCTTTCATTGTCAAAAATTTATACACACCCTGAATAAGCCGGCTCACGCAATCTATGCATTTTTATAAAGATAACTTTTAATAATACACTTGCCACGTGTAAAGTCTTATATTGACAGGTAAACACAAAGTAGCTTGTGAACAGAAGAAAATAGCTAATTCATTCTTACCGCTCTCGGAGATGAAACGAAAGTAAGGATTCTTAACATCATTTTTCTTTGATGAACACACATATGTAAACAGATTATTGAAAAAAATATTTAAACATTCACACGCTTGTATTATAAACTGCGCTCAAAAAGCTCAGAAAATGTGTTTCCTTTGAGTGAATATCGGACCGAAAGACTGAGGTAACCTGTCGTTGGTAAAAACAAAAAATAGCCCAAGTGAATATAAGCAGATAGAATATATTTGATATAATGCAAAACCTTTCAAAACATACTTCCAAATAAAAGTTAAACCGTATACGGACCAGCCTTTTCTTTCTTTCTTTCTTTCTTTCTTTCTTTCTTTCTTTTCATCCATTTCTTTTCATTTGTTCTGCGTTCTTTTTTTTGGTTCATTTTTATATCGAATCGCCATGAATGGAAACTACATGCCACCTTCTTCGTCTTCGTCGTCCACCGATTTGGATAACTACACAGACATTCAGTTTGCTGGTGGCTTACTAGCCACCGAGGTCACTAACTGGACGGACGACATAAGCATTGAACAAAAGGTCTATCCAGTGCTGAAACAACAATTTTATAATATTATCATCTATTCGGTTGCTTATGGCATCATCTTTCTATTCGCATTCATCGGCAACGTTTTTGTCATCGCCGTCGTGTGTCGTAACCGGAACATGCACACAGTGACTAACTACTTCATTGTCAACTTAGCCGTTGCAGATATACTAGTGGCGGTTTTCTGCTTGCCCATCACGTTACTAGACAATTTATACAACGGTAAGTAAGAACCTTTTCTTTCTCATAGATAAGTTTTCAAAATTTTTTCTTGGATCACATAGGATATCGTTCAATAATAATGATGACAGTAGTAGTAATAGTAGTAGTAGCAACATCATAAAACAACGCCATTAGAAGTAATTATATTAATGCGAAAATTATTTATACGTAACAGAATAGCAACTATAGGTGACATGAAGAAAGCGAATAAATGGTTAATCAGACCATAAGCGAATGCAGTAAACTTGCAGAAAAGGAGTACAGACTAGACACAATTGATTGAGAAAAATGATCCAGTAGGAAAGTGCTAGAGATCAAAATTTGACCTTAATACCAAATGGCATATACATAAACCAGATTTTATCCGAGGGAAGGAGATGCATCAAATTCTATTTGACTTTTCGACACAAATGCATGTCCTAATTGCGGTCAGAAGCCCAGACATAGTGTTAGTGAAAAAAAAAAAAAAAGAAGAAATTAACGCCAAGAAGATGTTGCCGTTCCAGCAAACCAGTGGTTGAAAATAAATGAAAACAAAAAGAGGACACATTCTTAGACCTTTCCTGAGAAATAAAATGCTGTGGAATATGACGGTGATGGTGATACAATTAGTCCGCAAAAAGCTTGAACAAAGTCTGGAAGAATTGGATATAATAAGAAGAATTGAGACTATCTAAACAGTCGCATTGTAGTGATTAGCTAGAATATTCAGAACATTGCTGGAAACCTGATTGGACTTGGTGGAAACCTGAAGTGACTTGCCGACACTCAGAATCTATTGAAAGACCACCAGAAGCCTGGTGTGAAAATCGCAAAGAGCAAATGATGATACGAAAAAAGTAACCAGTTGTGGCCAGAAGACTAAACCAAGTTTTTATCAAAAGAAGAAAATATCTTTAAGATTTTGTGGTTTTAGGAAATCACACAATAGAAAAAAAAAGCGGTAGACTGGAAAATAAGTGGACTTTGCAAGATATATGAAAATATTGTACGACATGAATTTGGAGCAGTTTGAACAGTCACCAAGAACCTGACAAAAATGCTAGGGGAAGTAGAGATGAACGTAAGAAACAAGTGTACCCAGATCATAGTGCCGATCATGTCAAATAAGATAATTTAAAGAGTCCAGAGTATATGAGGATAATTGTTGTCTCACAGACTTCAGTTAAAACCACCACTTCCAGCTGATGTGAAAATCTCGCAATGAATTGTTGTTGTTAATAATAATAATAATAATAATAATAATAATAATAATAATTAGAGTAGTATTTTCTTTTCTGACTAATTTCTTAAGTGACTTATAATATACAATTTTTTACAGTTCCTCATCTTCGTTATAATATCAAGACCCGAAGATACAGTGGCCGAAACCTGATGAATGCAACAAACAAATGAATAAATGTGTCCAAACTATCCAATGGTGTATATAATATTTGTGTTACTAATTTTATTTTTTTCACATCTGTATTGTAACTCACTCGAATGTTCAGTCTGTTATAGTGAGGGTTAAAAAATACGATTTATCCGTGAAATAATAACTTCTGCCCACTTATATATGATAAATAATTACAGGTATTAACCTAAATGATACGTTGATATTCTATTCTGACTGATAACCGAGATTAGTGTTTGAGAGTAAATACAGATTCAATGTAGGAAATATGTAATTTGATTTATCTTTTCTTGTTTTGTTGTGGTACAAATCAGAGACATAAAAATTCTCTACTCAGTGAAATATCTTACATTTAGCAGGTGTCCTGATATGTTCTGAATCTTGTTGCAACTCTTAAAAAGTGTTCCTTGAGATAGAATTCATAATTAATGTCCACAAAAGTTTGCATCGTGATCAGTTAGCTGTTACTATGAAATTTCGTCAAATAAAAAATGTGATTTCTTAAGATGTATTTATTTTTATTTTTGACTCGCATTTTCTTTAATTCATACTTGTCAATTGCTTTTCATCCAAAATCTTTCGGATCACCAAAATTTTTTTTTTTTTAAATTAGAAATTCGGCGTCAGAGCTATTAGTCAGATTTTTTAAACAGTAATAACAGTCAATTTTCTCTGAAGTCCTGGTGAGAGCACATTTACACAGCTTTCCATAACACAACGCAGTATTTTAATAGATTTCAGCAGTACTCTGATTAGGAGTGTCTCAATTCTTACTTTGATTTCAAGGTACATCAAGCATTACGGTACTGATCCAAAGGCCCAAAAGGATTGTTATAACTTAATGATTCAAAGTATTTTTGTTATACTCTCTGTCAAAGTCCTGGTATTTATCTAAGTTTTCGCTTTTTTCCCTTATATTCAGAGATCTGTTGGAATTGCAAATTTATACACGGGCAATAACTTTTTTTTTTATAAACGAAAACTAGATCTCGCCTTCTTTCTTGTTTTTGGTAATCCCTGTTTATAGATCAATACTACTACTACTACTACTATTATTATTATCATTATTATTATTATTATTATTATTATTATTATTATTATTATTCACATTTGAGTGCTCTTTACACCAGCGTTGGCTTTTTAGTTTTCCACTAAGTCATTTCCTTGTTTTTGAAATAATGACATATCCGTATGGATACTGGAATATTCTAACTGTTTTTTTTCTTCCCATTTAACTTTTCCATATTATTATTATTATTATTGTTAATAATAATAATAATAATTCTGAATCTTTTTCTTACCAGTAACTTGTGCTGGCTACTAAAAATTACAGTGACAACAGGTTTGCTTAATTTTCAAGGACGCTTTTCTGCAATCTAACCTATCTCATCATTATTGTGTTTCGGAGGTTTTCAAATTTTCTTCTGATATCTAGTATTTCTAGTAATTTCACCAATTATTTGGAATGATTCGCTGGGCTCCAGCTATTATCGCTATCATTTCCGTCTTTTATAACCTGTAGTCTATTTCGCATCTTTTGCAACGACGAGATATTTATCCATTTTCTTTAATTTTGACACAGTAACCGACTAGAACGACGTAATCCACTAGTTGATATGTTCATTTTTATCCATGTTAAATAGATATTGGTCTCTTCATCTGGATGGAATTGAACGATCAATGTTAAACTTAAAGATTATAATCATTAATATTATTACTCGTAGTAACGGAAATAATAGAATTATTGTTTGTTTCTCTGTTTAATAGCATAACAACTTCCATGGATGATTTATTGCCAAAGGCATGTTTGTAGAAGAATAGTGGTGGTAAAATTTGACCCATAGCTTAGGGGATGGAGTTCATGCCTTTTCCAGGAATTACGAAAGTGAAAGTTATTACCCGACAGGAGTTTGAACTCGCCTAATACGATGTTGCTTTACAGTACGTTAGCCACTATGCCATGGAAACATTAGTAGTAATAGTAGTAGTAGAGTAGTAGTAGTAGTTGTAGTAGAAGTAGTAGTAGTGGGGTAACTGTTAAACAAGCTTTCACAGAAAATGTTAAGCTCATTGTAATGCATTAGAGACTATTGTTCTGTTTTTTCATATATATTTTTTTTAATTTATCAATCAGCCTTAGTTACACAACAAATCTGATGAACGTGCTTTGCTTAAGCATGAAATATAATCAGTTACTTGAGTTCAAATCCTGGATGAGTTTACGTTTCACTCTGTGATATTTCTCTTAGGGAAGACAAAAGTCTACCTGTTCCGCCCACAACAATGGATGAATAGTCGATCAGACTCTGTACTTTCAGCTTAGTTAGGCAGCAAGTTTAGCTGGAGGAAAACTCGGATTTCAAACAGTTTCAGTTCCGCTTAAAATTTCACCTGTTCTCATATCCTTTTCGTGGCGAAGAGGGTTGGTTAAATGTATAATCTGATAAAGACTCCGTTAGAAATACACATGTTATCTACTCGCAAACGATTTTTGTACAGCTGTAACGACGTGTGGTCTTGTCCTGATTTTTAATTGCTTCCGATCAGATAGATGTTTGTGTTGTTTTCCTTGTATTGTGTCGAAGAGATTTACATATTTCTAAAGAATTCAGATGTAAAAAAGTTCGTAGGGACTCCCCATTAAAAATGACTTGTACTCTAAAAATTAACACATAAAAATTAGCTTATATCATATTCACAGGGAGGAATACCAGAGCACACTCGGCGGACGATAGGCTGGTTCCCAGCGAAATACTTTTGATAATTGATTGAACTACCTCTATCCACGTTATGGATATAAAGTATATATATTTGATAGTAACAGAAGAAACCATAAAGATGCACGCAAAATATTAGTGTTAGATACAAATACTTAAAACGATGTAAATGCATCCAAAGAAGTGTTTGATACATAGGAATAGTTACTTGAAGACTTGTTTGGTTTGGTTTGGCTTCTTTATTTAATGACATATCAAACCCGGTGTCTTATTTATTGCCAAAGCAATCGCTGAAGAATAGTAGTTATACTATTTAACACATATATAAGGAATAAGGGGGTTTCATATCTTTCATAGGGTATTAGTTCAAAAGTGAACGTTATAGTTCGACTGGAGTTCGAAATCTCTTACTTCGAGGCTGCGGCTCCACAAGTTAGCCTCAAACCCACGGGGATATGTAAATGATGATTTACAGGCCTTTGTAATTTGGGTTTGTCCCACTATATAAAGTTTAAGATACACTGTAAATTTACAGCTATTTCAGGTTATAGTAAATTATGCATTTTTTAGTTAGAACTTATTAAACAAGGTTTTAAGCTTAATATCAATGGCATACTATCTAAAAAAAGCTTACTTGTGAATCTGAATTCAACCAGAACGTATAAGAATTGCTCTCTCTCAATACATGACGGATGCTGACATTATCTTTGAAAATGTCACTGAACTCAGTCGATAGCGGGACCAGGATATCTCAGCGGTATTCATTAAATAAACTTAACTTAATTTAGAACATAATCAGACATATGAGGAACCCAGTAGGATTGACAATAGTATGCTAGTCTTGGTAATAAATTATTATATAGGACTAAGTCCTCAAAGAGATAATAGCCGTAACACTAGAATCAAAAGAAAGCAACAATTGTAATCAGTGATTGTAGATTGGAATATATTGCTCTTTAGACGCCGTGGAAGAAGCAATTGTTGCATCTATTTTATGACCTTTTTACATGAACACCAGAAAAATATATTTTAGGATATAATCGCAGTTGCTTGCAACATCATAAATAAGAACTTGATCAGAAAAAAAAAGCCAAAAGTAAATATTTGTTATTTAACTAGGACCTTGTATCTAAAAATAAAAAAAAATCGTATTCAATATATTCATATATAAAAAAAAAACACATTTTCAATGCATCTATATTGAAACCACGTTCACTGGATTTCTATAGTAAAATCCACATTTTATTTATTGATATTGTAAAAAGGTACTTTCAGTGCATTCCAATCAAAACAACTACAGTGTTTTCTAGAGTAAAAAGCACTTTCAGCGCATTTCTTTTGCACAAAGTACATTAACTGCATTTCTTTAGTAAAACCCTCTTTCAATGCATTCTTATAACAAAATAGCGTTATTTATATTTGTAATGCAAATAGCATATAACGTTTTTTATAGTAAAAAACAATTTAAATGCCTTTCTCTAGCAAAACACAGTTTAAATGAATTTCTCTGGTAAAATCCACTTACAATACATTTCTATACTAAATACGAGGATCATTAAATAAGTTTCCAGACTTTTTTCGTATGGGCACTTTTATTGACAGTACACACATGAAATTCTAGTCCCCTTGGAAGTAATCTTCTCCTGCTGCAATACACTTTTGTACCGTTCCAACAACTTACGCAATGCCGCATGGAAGTCCTCTTATGTGAACATGTCAATGACCTCCCTCACAGCTTATTTCACCTCCTCAATTGTCTTATAACGGCTTACGGAATTAGCACAAGTCACAGGGAGCAAGGTCTTAGCTATAGGGAGGCTGAGGAACTGTCTTGATACCCATCTTGGTCAAATAGTCAGTGACAAGGATGGAGTTGTTGACTGGTGCATTGAACTGGCGGAAATGCCACTGAGCCGATTTGAGAGAGCTGACCTCTTCTAAAGGAATCTCTTCCTGGACTCCCTTAAAACCTCAACATAGTAACCCGAACCCTAACCCTTTGGCTAATCAACTCAGGTCTATTGACTTCCTTACTCCTCCCACACCTCACATCATCCCTCACAGTCTCCCTGCCTTCCTTGAATCTCTTATGCCAATCAAAATCTGATGCTTGATTCATGCAATATGCTCCAAAAGCAGTCTGAAGCATTCCATACGTTTCTGTGGCACTTTTTCCAAGTTTAAAACAGAATTTTATTGTATATCGTTCTTCTAAAGTGTCCCCACGTCCAGATTGCATTTTTGAAATTCACTAGCTGTGTCAATCAGGCTCTAGTAAGGTGTATTCCATTTCCTTCTGTAGCTGTTGATTTGAACCTGAAATCATAAAAAAATGGTCTGCCTCTCATAAGATGATTAGCAATAACCTACTGAATTTTGAAGAGTCTACGACAATTTTAAATGCCAGTACAAAATATTCTGGAAACATATTGAATTCACCACGTATCACTTTCAATTCTTTGCAGAGCAAAACCTACTTAGAATTTATTTCTATTGGTTAAAAAAAACATTCTCAATGATTTCTACGGTAAAAATCACTTATTTTGCATTTTAAATAATCATGTTTACTTTATACTTATAATATTTTTAATTTCTGTAATGCTTGTGTTACTTCGTGATGTTTGAACAGTCTTATTTTAAAAGTTTCAATGGACTGCTTAATGCTCTATATTTTTTAAGTTAATTTTTTTAAATGGTTGAGCAATCAAATTCCAGTTTAATTTTGGAATTATCTTTTGGCTCTTTTTAATTTCTTCGTAATCTTGTGAAAAGAATCGCATTCTCGTAAACAAACTGACTCAGTCTATGAATTGATTTAGCATGATCAGAAAATTCAGGAAGCACTATAAACGTCATACGGAACCACTGGACTGGTGTTTCGACCTTATTAGGTCGGACCAGCAGTGTATACCATGCTTTTCGCAACTGGAAATCAAACCGAAACTCTACCACTGGCTTCTGGTCCACATCGCACACATGCGATCCCAAATTAACTAGACATGATAAATGTCCGGCTAATTGGGGTGATTACGGTAAACACTGCTGATGAGATCTAATAAAGTCGAAACTGCCATCCAGTGGTTCTGTGTGTCACAGGTAGTGTTTGCCGTATTTTCTGGTCTTGTTAATTCAATCTATTATGTAATTTTCTATTGAAGATCTATGACTCACACTTATTGTCTGCAAGCACAAATTCGTCTGTGACAGGGAGTAAAATGTCCTTTTTGTGTTCTCTAGACATGCCATAGTGTGATATTTCCCTTAAGTTTTATTGCAGGAGATTAGTATAGAATGATCTGCTTTAAATTTTAAAAAGATATTTCAGACTGTGATCAAAAGAAATATTTATTCTAAGATTTTCCTTATGCTTATATACTCGTAATAACGAGTGCCTCGTTTTTTATGTCAGGAAAAATCTCATCTATTTTTTATTTCATACTAACGTATCAAAATTTAGACACTCAACTAAATCCTTATCCTGATTCCTATTAAATAAGGGATTCAATGAATTAAAGAATCGGATCACTTACATATTATTATAATAGTTATTAATCCTTGTGAGTCTTTGAGACCATCGTGAGTTGATGGTCTTTCGCTGGAGTCTGAGTGATAGCAAATATCATCCAGCACCCAGGTCTTTAATCGGTATTCTGTCGATCTTTCCAATTCTAAGTTTGGATGGTCTCGGCCACTCCACACACTTCTGACTCGTCTTGATCCCTTACGAAGCTTTTGGAAATCGTTTGAATCCGTCATTTATGAATTGTGACAACTTCACCATCATTATTTAGAGCTTTTTGAAAAAAGTTTTCTGGCAAGGTTTAAGTATTTGTCTCTCTTTTCGTTTTCTTTGATTTTAATTCTGTGGTTTATAGAATTTTTCACAGTTCACTATTGCATAGTATTTACATGCACTGCAATAAATGTCATGTTCTATTTTATAATGGTTTTCTTAATATTCTATTGTTGTTAGGATTGTGCAACCACACTCCTAGTTGTCAATTGATTCAGTTTTTGTTCGTACAATCTATATCCTGCGAATCATTGTCCTGAGCTTCTATTATTAACTCGCTTGTCTACACTTTCAGTCCAGATCTTTGGTAAGTTCCTTTTTTTTCTTGATTATCTCTACGTTCGTTCTTCAGGCCGAAAGAATTCGATCTTTTTGGATATCAATCCCAGATAATTTTGAGCCTCTCTTTCTCTTGAACGGATTCCAGTGTATGCATATAGGTCAAATTTCAATTTCTTGCACAATTTCCAGGGGATCCCCTTCCTAACCCAGTCTTTTTTAGTTTTGTACACTTTTTGCATAAGTTTGCTGTATCTCTTTTTTCATCAGTTTCTTACAGTTTTTTTTATCGGTTCTTTACCTAAGGCAAGGGATTGAAGTCATTCAATGCATTCTCAGTATGTAATTTTTTTGTGTTTTTTCATGCTTCTTTTAGGTGTTATTTTTTATTCATCTTCATATTACTCTCTTAAGGAGATGAACAGTTCTGCAAAGTATATTTTTTTTGCATTTCATCTTGCTTGGTTGTGCAAGGTATCTTTTTAATGGGTTTATCGGGCCGTTTCTTGAACATATACAGAGCTCAGACAATTACTGGCACGCTGGTAATTTTAAGGTGTCATGTTTTCTCATTTTCAATATCCAAGTCTTTATGTTGACTTACTTTATAATATTATTTGACTGATATATGATTACTTGTTGGCATTGGCGTATGAATTAGAAGGCTACTTTTTCTTTGATTGTCCCTAGCATCTATATACTGGTCAATTGATCTTTATTTTTCTGTTTTCATAGCAAAGTCCCAAAGAATAGCAGCTCCTTTTGATTCTGTTATTTGTTTTGTTAGGTGTCTATAAGATTTTTCACAATTCACTATTCCATAGTATTTACATGAATTGAAATACATGTAATGTTCTATTTGATAATACGTTTCTTTATATTCCATTGTTGTTAGGATTGTGCGACCACACACGAAGATGTCAATTGATTCAGTTTTTCTATTCGCACAATCTACATCCTGGGTTTTAGATTCTATTATTAACTCGCTTGTCTTCACCTTCAGTCCAGACCTTTACAGCTATCGATTAATCCTTGTTATGTCTATATGAGCATATTTTATTCTATGTTCGAATCATCCATGAAGGGATTTATATTTCTAGGCGTTTTTTAATTGATTTAGACTTTGTGTTTTTGCTTCTTTTTTTTTTTTTTTTTGCCGACATGAATTAATATTTTATGTCTATTTCTTTCAGTCTGTTGTTGAGATCATTGGCAAATTTATTTCCCACCCTGTCGGCTGTAGAATACATCGTTTGCAGCCCCCACCGCACCAACGATTTTCCTGGATATGACACTAATCAATCTGATAGTGAGGTTCCAGTAATTTTGGGGCTTTGGGGAATGCAGAGCACCCCTTCATTGCCATTGCTCCCAGGTCCACTCTGACCCGGAGTCGTAGTACCTGATACAGACCTGTATATGGTTTAAAAAGATCAAACTGCATACTTATGCTAAACGGAATAGTTTCAAATGGAACTGTACTTATGCTAATCTGAATGGTTTAATATAAAACTGTTTTGACATTAAACTGTGTGTGAACAAAATCTACACTAATACAAACCTGATTAGTTTGAAATAGAACTGTTTTGACATTTAACTGTGAGTGGAAAAATCTATACTTATATTAATTGGAATTAGAATTGTTTGACAAAACGGAATAGCTTGAAATAGAATGTTTTTGGCAATTAAATTGTGTACACATGTTAAACTGAATTGTTTGAAATAGAAGTGACTATTTGCATAAAATGAAATTTGATGTTAAATAACCTACAAACGTTGATATACCATAGAACCCAAACAACCAAATTTATTACTACTTTTACTCACTGAATATTCTATCTTTTGCTTCTCGTGTGTGTTTACTAACTGTAGAATCCAAGTCTTTTAAAGTATCTGCCAATTTCTTTTATCCCATTTTTTCACACTAGCACTAGCTGATGGTTTCTCATTGGAGTTTGAGTAACATCAATCTCCTCAAGTCTCAAGGACTTTTCTCATTATTCTGACCGATCTCATCAATGCTGTACTTTGAATGGTCTCTGCTAGTCTTCTTATTTCCAGTGCTCCACTCACTGTAACTATCCTTTGGTAACAGTACAAAGCGGACCAATTATAATTGGTGTTACTACAACTCTCATGTTTCTTAGTTTTTATCATGTTCTCTAGGAAGGTCTATGTAGTTATCGCTCTTTTTGTGTTCTTTAAATTTTTACACGGTAGTCAGCTAGGAACGGCAAAATCCACAATATTGAAGGTTTTCTTTTTTTCTTGACTATATTTTGTTCTTGTTATCTGGCTTAGATTAGATGATCCGTTCGTCTCTGAAAATCTCAGAAAAAGTTTTCAAGGACAGGTTCAGGGTTGCGCATGTACCACTTGTTCGTATGGTTAAGTATAGATTTCTTGCACACTTCACTGTGGATCTCCTTTCCCACTCAGTCCTACCTTGTCTTTTACTTTTTTCTGCGCTAACTGCATTCGCTCTTTTTGCAATTGACTGCTTCATCTCTATCACCTTATAAATTACATCTGCTATTGTGGTGCATTTTGTATATTTTGGCTTTGCCATAGTTTGTTCTTATGGCGTTGTTTTGTGCTAATATCAGAAAATTTCAATTTTCTTTCTAACGGTTTTCTTTTCTTACACACGTTCAAGTTTGCTCAAGTGAGATTTCGATCGTTTCTCGTTTGAAATATTCATGCTGTGGTTTTCTTCCCATTTTTATTTTCTTGCAATTTTTATCCTTGATGCTTGTGTTGTCTGTATTGTTCCTGGTCTCTGTAATCTGTATTTTCTAATATAGACTTCGAATCTTTGTATCGATGCAGCAACGCATTGTTCAATGCTGGCGAACCCTCTTCATGCTGCTTTCTTCACACGTACAATCTGTCTACATCATCACAAGGATGTAAGACTTAATGAATCGTCATGAATTTACAAGGTTCTTTTGTTTAAATTCGTCCCTCGTGCACCTCAAAATGATCCTACATATCTTCCTCGGACGACAAGACTGGGCGTTTTTCTTTTGATGAGATTTCTATTATATAGTTTGATTTCCAGTTGTTTACTCATTCTCCGGAGATTCTCTTTTTATCATGTCAACTTGGTTGATGTTGTCCGCTTCCTATATTCCCTATATTTGTAAGTTTCCTTTTCTCCGAGAGTTCTGATTTTTCTTAATTAGGGAGTTGTATTTCTTCCGTCATGTGTCATTTCCCGCTTCTCATTATTAACATGGTCAATTATTCTACGCCATTTTCCATACTTATGGCCTGATTGTATATCCTCACTGCCTGTATTAGGGTCTCCAATTCTTTTTCATTTTTGACAAATAGTTTGATGCTTTCCATATACATTAGGTAGTTAATCTTTTCCAGCGATTTAGTGAGATTATATCCCCAGCGCATTTCCGAAGTATGTGATTTGGTGGCATCAGCGCTATCATAAATAATAATAGTAATAGCATATTTCCCTGGAAGAGAGTTATCCAGGATTTTACATAAGCTAAGCATCTTCCTTCTGTTGTCCATTCCACTTTCCAGTCTTTCATGATTTTCTCGGTTATTATTATTATTATCATCATCATTTTACTTCTTGCAAGTCTTTCACTCTAGTGTGAGCTGGTATACAATTATAGGTTTCAATGACTGCTTACCTCTTCAGTTCTACAAGATTCTTCTCAATATTCTATCCTATCTCAACGATATCATCGTCTGGGTGGTCTGGATTCTTCCTCTGATATCCTACTGTTTCATTTGTTCTTTTCCAAGGCTTTGGAGACCATTTCAAGTGCACCAATTTCCTCATATTCCGCAGCTCACTAAGTTATCTGGCAAGGTCCAAGACTTTCTCTTTATTTTTTTCTTTCTTTAATCTTCAATCCGTGTTCCCCGCAAAACAGTAAAATTTAAGAGATGGCAATTTTCATCTTGTTAGGCCATACTTTGTCTGGTGTTTTCTCAGCGATTAGGTGATCTGCTTGTATCTTAAAGTCATAGAGAAATTTACATGTCTCATTTTCAAAGACGGTTTCTGCTTTAAACCTATCTCACTTGGTAGTATGGATAAAATTTAAATTTCTTGAATAATTTCCAGTTCATCACCTTTCTTGGCCTTTTGTCTTAGCTTGCTCAATTTGCTTATGTGATCAACAGTTTCTTTTTTGTCACCATGTCACCTACTCTTTTAATTCAGTTGTGTATTATCGATTTTCGAAGCCATATCCACAGCTTCTCGTGTGGAATCTCAATATTTCATGGTTTGAAATATCCGTACAGTTGTTGTTCTTTTCACTTCTGTTTTCTTGATTTCTTTTACTCGTTCATTTTGGTCAATGCTGTTACTGGCTGCTCAATTTAGTCTTTCTTTGCTATGTTAATGTATTTATCGAATTCTTGTATTGGTGCATCAACACTACCTTAATGCTGGCGAGTCTTCGTCTTTCTACGTTTCTTGACAAATATAGTCTGTCTACGTCATCTCTAGAATGTCAAGCTTGGCGATTAGTCATCAATTTTCCAGACCATTGGCTTATTTCAAAAATTGTTCAGTGTACTTTACAAGGGGCGCTGTCCTTGAGTTAATCCTTCTGAAAAAATCCTGCTGTAGAGCTTAGAATCGAGATGTTTTCTCGTTTGTCTGAGATACTTATTTCTTATTCTTTTCTATTATTTCTTCTAGCTTCATAGCGTTAGTTTCTTATTTTCTGAAATACTTGCAAACGTTCTGATTATTTCTTTTTTTTGGCAGTCTTATTCCATCCATTGTCTCTAGTTTCCCAATTTTCATTAGACGCATGGCAAATGTTTCAATGCCAAATTCCATTCCTGTGCTCAAGCTGCATGTTTGTATCAGAGCCTCCTGTTTTTTTTTTTTTTTCTTTGTGAAATGCTTGATGTTGTTCATGTATATAATGTGATTAATATTTTCTTGTGATTTTGTAAATTTGTGAACCCTAACGGACTCCCTAAATATGAAACTGACCGGCATCTCTTTATTCCAAATTATAGTGGCGAAGGTAAGCCACCATGAAGGATAACTCGTTGGATTTTTGCCTCAAATGAATTTTTTTTCTCTTGATATTAGTTCCACGTTTCAGTTTTTCATGGCTTTCTTGGTGAATGTTTTGGCTTTTTTCGGATATTTTATATATTTGAACACATTACATTATTCATGTTTTTCGGGGGTGGGCATCGTGGTGTAATGGTTAAATCGTTGTTCGAATTCCATTCGCAGCATTACGTTCACTTTCGGACAAATACTCTTGGAAAAGGTATGAACCCCCATATCCTCCAAGCTATGGGTTAAATAGTACCACTCTGTTACACTAGAAGAGTGGCTTTGGCATTAAATAACCTATGAAGGTTGATATGCTATTAAAAAGAAAGAAACAAAAAAAAAGAAACCAAATTTTGGGGACCATATCATAGTTACCTTTTAAGGTAGTCCATAGTAAATTTACATTTTTCAGCTTAGTTTTGTTCTCTTTAAGGATGTGCTGATTTATGTATAGTAAGTAACCAGATACTCTTGTTCCCCCGTGGCATCCTTTCTTTTTTTACGAATAAAGTCCGCGGCATACTAGTGACTGATGGATATTCTTCCTCATCTGTACAGTTAAGATTTTCCATATCATGGGTAGACAAAATATCTTACAATAATTGGTAGGGATGTTTCCTTTTCGTGGGTTTCACTGGATCCCGGTCGTCTTCTCCTAATTCATTCCGGTATATTTGCTTCTTCTTCTTCGCATTTACTCAAAGAGACGGTCTCTCGTATATATATATATATATATATATAAACCAAGATCCATGTACGCAATCATAAGCTAGCGTTTTTTAATTTGGTACATTTTTATTGTCGTTCTGAACGATTTCAGGCAACTATTATAGCTGCAGGAATATCTTCGAGTCCATGTAATTCTTTTTCTCAGGTATTTATCCATATGTTATGCTATTTCTCTTCTCATACCTTATTTTGAAATTGTTTTCCTTCCTTTGCATTCGGTTGTTGGTATGTCCTCTTGTATTCCCAACCACATTTTTGGTAGAATATTCTTCTTCTTTTTCTTCTTTTTCTTCTTTTTCTTATTCCTCATTGTGATTTTACTTCTTTTGAGTTTTTCACACCAACGTTAGATGATAGATTTTCACTAGAGTTTGAGTGACAGCAAATCTCCCTATGTCTCCAGGACTTTTCCTAGAATTCTTGCCGATCTTAATAATACTGTAATCTTGGTGGTCTCTCTTTGTCTTCTGATTTTCAAGATTTCCAGTTCCTTTTAACAATAATTTGGGGATCGTTACGAGTGCACCAACTACTATTAGTATCACCATCAACTTCAGCTCTCTAGCAAAGACTATATATATATTACTCTTTTCACCTTCTTTTAATTTTACTGTAAGTTATGCTGTGAGATCAAAGCCACAATTCGACATTAGTATCCCACTTTTCATTACAAGCACAGCACATTTTCAATGCCAAATTCCATTCCTATATCCTGACTGTATATTGTAACTGCGTGTATTAGAGTTTCCAGTTCTTTTTCATTTTTTGCGAATAGTTTGATGTTATCCATGTACCTTACGGGATTGATATTTTCCTGCAATCTTTTGAGTTCGTATCTGGCCGAGAATTTTCTGAGTATATGGTTAAGTGGCTTCGTGGCAATTATGAATATTAAATAGTATAGTTTTTCACGCAAGTACTAGGTGATGATTTTCAACTGGAGTTTTAGTGACTGCATGTCTCCTCAAGTGTGCTGGACACTTTCATCTTGTTAGGCAATATTTTGTATCCCGGCCAATAGCAAAAATACTGTTGTTTAGATGGTCTCTACTCATCCTTTTATCTCCATGTTCTCCTATAGTTGCAACAATCCTTTAGTGATTGTAACGATCATGCCAGTTAAAATTGATAGCCACACCACTTTCATGTTTCATAGTTTTCTCAGTGATCAAGCAACGTCTAGGTTTGTTATTATTACTATTATTATTGCTGTTGTAATTTTAGGAGTTTTTTCACCGGAGTCTGAGTGAATGCAAGTATCTTCAAGTTTCCAGGATACTTCTCGGTATTTTGACTAATCTCAACTGATGTCGCTTGGATGGTCTCCACTAGTCCTCTTATGTCCAAGTCCTCCAGTCCTTGTATCAATCCTTTGGTGACTGTACTATGCTCACAAATATCAATAGTTATCACCGTCATCTTCATGTTCTATAGTTTGTCTTGTCTATAAAAAGCTTTAAGTATTTATCTTTTTTTCTCGTTTTCTTTCAGTTTTACCTTTTAGTCTTATTTTGGCATTGTTTGTCGTTTTTTATTCTTTAAGAAGAAATTACGTTTCTCTCAGAAGGCTACTTTTTCTCAGCTATGTCCAAGTTTTCTTGAAGATTTCTCTCGTTTGTCGCTTGAAATGCCCATGCGTTTGTTTTTCTTCTCATTTTTATTTTCTGGTTATTTTTGTTGTGTTGATGTTTGCTTTGTCTGTATTGTTTCTCGGTGCTGTAATCAGTGTTCCTCTGCGTTTTTTATGAAATCTTCTAATCGTTATATCGATGTATCGACGCTATTTTGAATGCTCGCAAGCCTTTTTCCTTCTTTTCCATATTCATTGAGTCTGTTTATGTTATTTCTGTGATGTAAGGCCTAATGCATTGTCATGTGTTTTCTTGTTATCTGGTCCATTTGTTGAAGCTTTTCTCTCGTTCAGTTTAGGAATAGTCCCGAGAATCTTACGAGATTGACAGCCAAGGTATTTTCCCTTTTGATGAGATCTCTCCTATGTAAGTGTTTGTTTGAGATCTCTCCTATGTAAGTGTTTGTTTGAGATCTCTCTTATTCGAGTGTTTGTTTTTATTCTCCAAAGATATTATTATTATTATTATTATTATTATTATTATTATTATTATCTTTTGAGAGTTTCTAACACCAGCGTTAGATAATGGTTTCTCACTAGAATCTGAGTGACAATAAGTCTCCTCAAGTCTCCAGGACTCTTCTCAGTATTCTGTCCGATTCCAATAATTCAGTAGTTTGTATAGTCTCAACTTGTCTTGTTATTTCCAAGTCCACCAGTCCTTGTAATATTATTCTTATTATTAATTACTTATTAGATTTTTCAACAAAAGAGTTAGCTGATGGTCTTTCACTCGGGTTTGAGTGACAGCAAGTGTCCTCAAGTCACCAGGACTCTTCTCAGTATTCTGACCGGTCTCAATAATGCTATAATTTGGATGGTCTCCACACGTCCGCCAACTTCCAACTCCTCCAGTCCCTTTAATAATCCTTTAGTTACTGTATCAATCACAATTGGCGTAATTGTCACCTTCATGTTACATAGTTTTTTCCTAGCAATGTCGAAGTACTTATCCTGTGGTCGGCATGGACAGCAAAGTCGACAATTTTGCAAATTCCTTTTTTTTTTTTTTTTTTTTGATAATTATTATGTCTGGTCTTCTGGCCGAGATGGTGTGATCCGTCAGTATGTTAATCCTAAGTTTTAAAATCTCTCCTTTTAAGTGCAATATTTTGATATTTTTATTATTTTTGTTACTTTTCTTCGTCATCTCTAATCTCATTATTACACTATAATATACATCTCTCAAGCCTGAAACCCAGGCTTACGCACCTTTTTTTAAAACATTAACTTCCCTCGGAGTAAAATTCCTAACCATCCAGCCAATTATTCCATTTCACCTTATTGAAAAAAATATGATGTTCAGCTTTAAATGTATCGTCAAAACCAACCTTTCCATCTCATTTCTCATTTACTCCTTTTCATTTCTTGTTTTTTTTTCTTTTATTTATATACAACTTTCGATTTCTGGATCCAATATGTATTGTATTTTACATCTTGATGTATTACATTTTAAATTCCAAATAACTTCCCAATATGACAATTTAGTCAGGTTCATCTGTGTTATTTCTTTTTATAATTGTTTGAGAAATTGTTAAACATCTTGAGCAAATAGTTTTATTTCTTGTTTTTTATATTATCTATGAATATCAAAGACAGCATTCTGAGTACTTATCCCGAATGAACAATTATCAATGCTTTATTTTAATATTCTCACTGATAAAACATATCTAATAGAATCTATTATATTTTTTTAGAAATATATACATTTTTCATTTTCAGAAATAAACGATAATGCGATACTTGCAGATATTAACTTCCATCGTATATTCTAGTATAATTCCATTTATTTTCAAAATTATTGATAATGCTTAATAATATCAACGAAATCATGTTGATTACAATTAATATTAAACAAAAATAAATGAAAAAAAAAAACACGATTAAAATACAGACGGGAAAAAAACGGAACCATATTTTTCCGCCATAAATCTTAATGAAACTTCAATGGCTCAGACAACTGACACCCGATGATTTTCCATGATTATTCTAATCAAAGTTACCGAAGTTGAAGTGAAAAAGCATTACCTAATGATAAATTGGATATCAAATCAAGTAAAAGAACATTTCAAGAAATGTACTATTTTTGATAATAATAATAATTTTATTTATGAAAAATAAAGACTTTTCGCTATAATTAAGGAACATTTGATGATAATACTCAGGAAAATAATGATGTTCTAGATTTGTCAAATCCATTGAAGTATCAATAAATTTGTGACAATAATAAAATTGGAGTTAAGATTTTTATGGTGGTCTTTTTGGGCGTCAAAAGTAGTAAATATTGTGATCATCTAACTACTAGGTCTCGTCATGTGATTTATTCACCAGGAAGTGGATAAAAGAACAGTCATTTCAGCAGTGCGGTCGTCTGGAAGTCCCAATCATCCTCCGATTTCAAGTTCCATCGGTGTCTTTCCCAGGTTTATTGCATTGCTTCAAGACCTACAAATATCATTTATTCGACTGTCATTTTTATGCTTCACAACATATTTAACTTAACTCTTTCAAAGTTCATGTATTTATCTTGCTTTTTACTTTTCTCTGTGTTCGATTATTATATGATCAGACTGAAAGAGAGAAGTTTACTAAATAGTAAGTCATTTTATTTTTATAACTAGATCTTTTTTTTACATCGAAATCCCAGATAATTATATCTCTTTTTGTGAGTTTTTCACACCGGTTTTAACGGATCTTTTTACAGTAGTTTAAGTGACACGAAGGTGCCTTAGGTCTCCAGGACTCTTCAGAGTATTTATACTGATCTTAACAGTGTTGGGCTTTTGTTGATCTCGAAGCATCAACAGACCTTCATTTTTCCTGCTCTATGTCTAGACTTTAGTGGTCGATCCAAGCACACCACTTACAATTTGTATGACAGTCACCGGATTGTGAATAATAGAAATATTTTCCAATATTTTATTTCTTTTATTCTTAGGCGAGAACCTCAAAATCTACAAGTCACCAAATTCTCTTCTCCATGTATATTTAACTGTAGGTCTGGCCTTCTATTCGGGATTCGGTGTTCCTTTTTTTATTTCAAAAGCTAACGGAAATATAGGGGTCTCATTTTCAGGGACACTTTCTGGTTCGTGCGTATATAATCGATATGGTCAAATTTTAATATCTTGCGCAATATTTAGTAGTTTTATTCTACCCTCGAGCAGTGCCAAATCTTGTATTCCTTTTGGGTCAGTTTTCTTAATTCGTTTCTCATAAAAAATCTTATTATTATTAGTTGTTGTGGTACTGGTTGTTCATTCTATGAGTTTTTTTTACACCAGGATTAGCTGTTTGTCTTCCACTGAAGTCTAAATGATAGCAAAAATTCCTTTGGTCTTCAGCACTCTTCTCGGCGTTCTGGTCCATCTTAGGAAAGCAGTGGTCTCAATGTTTCCGGTTCTAGCTCATATTTCTAATTCTTCAGTCATTTTATCTTAGATTCTAGTGTCCGTTCCAAGTACAAAACAACGTCAATTTCCATTATTTCTAAACGTTTTATTGCAAGGTCTACGGACTTGTCTATATTTTCGAATTTTTAAAATTTTCAAGCAGTGGTCCCCCAGAATAGCAAAAAAACAAAACAAGAAAATTCCCAAAAAACAAATGACATGTTCTTTTTCTCTCGTTGATAATCGCTTATACCAGTATTCTGTCTGGGATTAGATGATCCGTTTGTATCTCAAAATCCTAGATAATTTGTTGCTAGGATGGATAGTGTTTTGTGGATACCAATTTGATATTTCAGCCAAATTTTGATTTCTTGCACATTTCTCAGTGTAACACCTTTCTTTCTCAGATGTGCCTTCTCTCATGTTCCTTTTGTGTTAGTTTGCTTTTTCGTTTATCATGTGATAAAACAGTTTTATCACATTCTCGACATAACATACACTAGCAATTCTTTTGCGTATTATCATTTTTGCTTTAATCACCACAGTTTTTATGCAACTGTTAAAAACGATTCACTCTCTCTCAAAAGGTTTTCCTTTGTTTGACATATCCAGGTCGCCTCGTGTGCAATCTCACCAGTTTTTCGTTTGAAGTATCCGTACAGTTGCTTTTCTTCCCGTTTCTATTATCTAGTTGTATTGTTTTTCAGCTTGTTCTCGTTGTGTCAGCTGTGTTACTGACCGCTGTAATTAGTCTTCTTTTGAATGTAGTCCTTAAGTCCTTGTACTGATGCATCTACGCAATCTATAATACTGGCTAGTTCTTTACTTGGCATATATTGTTTGTCATGTGATCTTTCTCGTGTAAAGCCTCGTGCACAGTTATCAATTTCCTTATCCTCCGGTCCATTTATCTAAGTGTTTCCCCTGTCCAGCAGAATTATCTTATAAGGGGAGCACCCAGGAATTTATTCCTTTGATTAGTTTTCTGCTGTAGAGCTTGGTTTCGAGAAGATTTCTTGTCCGTCCAAGGCAGCCTTTTCATATTTCTTCTTTCATCTCAGTTTGTTTGATGATCTCAGCTTCTTTTATTCCTAAGTACTCTTCCTTATCGTTCTCTCCAAGCGTTCTTATTCTTTCCTAATTTGTAATTTATTTTCCTTCCACTCTTTCCGGTTTCCCTCGATAGATTATTTGCATGAGGCATTAGTCAATTCTTAATCCCATTCCTATATCCTGACTGAAAAGTCTCGTTAGCATTTGCAAGTTGTCTCCGAAGAAGAAAAAAAATGAAAGGATTAAAAAATATATGTAACGTTTTATTAAAAAGATAACCGAATTCATAAAAGAAACATCGACATTTTATTATCCAGACTTTCGAAAAACTAGCTGTTCATAGTTTGGTACAATAACTATCCCTTACGTTAAGACATTTTGTGAGATTGAATCAAACGAAACGAATTTAATTACTATAGTGCTGTGGCATTTTAGAATACATTAAAGGAAATCACCTCAAACTAGTCAATCCATCTATGCTTAGGAATCAAAATCTGAAAAGAAATTTTGATAATGTACAGATATCAGTTTTACCCGAAGAAACAATTAGGAACTGGTCTTGCTAGTTACTAAGGCACTTAACAGATATCTACCTAAAGATGAGGTCAGGAGTTACACAGTCCATAGCTGACAGATAAAAAGTTTTTGTGAAAAATCCTTCCTTTAAATATGCCATTTTCGCATTGTTTAAATGCATACGAAAAAACTACTCATTTTTTTTATATATCCAAAAATGTGTGAGTATTATGAATCCATTTATTCTACTTATCTGCTATGATTCAATTCCTGAATACTACTCCATGAAAAGGTAAGAACCCTCTTATCCTTGCAGCCATGGGTTAATAGTATCACTGCTGTTCTTCTGTAAAGATGGATTTGGCATTAAATAAAACATGAAGGTTGATATTCCATTAAACAAAGAAGACAAACGAATCATCAACCAAAAGCGGGATGTAAAACAAGATCATATCGTAACCAAAATGTTGCTGGTTTGAATTTAGACTTGTCTCTTTTTTTTAAACCGGTTGATATGCCAAGGTTACCGAATCCTATATTACATATTAATTTCTCATAGCTGACGTGAGAATAGTTGGATTCTTACCTTTTCTAAAGTTTTTCGGATTATGCGAAATAAAAGATACCTGGTCCAGGATTTGAACTCAGTCACTGATTCCCGTGCGCCCAGTGGGCTGAGGCTGTAGAATACGCCGATTGACGTCTGTAGTTGGATATGACCCCTTCGCCCAATGAGGCCACCAATTGGCCGTGGGTGGTTATCTGTAAGGCGCTAGGACGGCATCCTCATGGTTGAGCAGTCATTGATCCGGTGACAGGGGAGTCAATGGATTACAACACATCACTTTGTCCCTTACTTGGTCTGACAGGCGGTTAGGTAGGACCGATTCGATCAATCGGCTGGTCATGTCAAGCCCTAGCACCTGTTAAATCAGCGCTTGCCACAGGTTCTCAACCCTTATCTGTTAGGTGTTAGAAGGTGGTGGCTGAGGGTCGATTGCGTTGTGAGAATAGGAATTTGGACAGTGCTGAGAACTTGCAATTGGCAACGTCTCGGAAACATACCCTAAACTTGAGTATACTGGTCGCGTATCCCCGTCTCTATCAAGGCGAATCGGTTTCCACATGGTTGATTTCCAACACAAGTTGGTCTCCGTGGCGGGTGGTAGAGTGCCGGGCCAGCGAAAAATATACGATCGTCATCCGGGCTTGTTTGCAAGTGTAAAGATCTTTTTTATAATATTACAAAAATTATATGAACTTATTGTTGGATAAAACAGAGATGCTGATGTAATCGAATAAATTTAAAACAGAACGCAATCAACGGTAATAGAATATTACCAAGAGGAAAATAAATATCAAGAATATATATATATATATATATATATATATATATATATATATATATATATATATATATCATAACCATCATTAAGTCACACTGACAGCAGGGATATCCCTTAATATTTCTCTCACCAACGGTTCCTATCATCCACCGCCGCTGGCAGGTCATCTAGGCTGCATCCAATGTCAAAGTCTTTGCGGGTGGACCAATAGTGGCGTGTTCATGTGTTGGAGACTATCGGAAAACGTTGCGAAGAATTTTGCACTAGGTTTTCCACGTTGTCATGTTTGTCCATCTTGTAAGATGGGAGGTAATGGGCTGGACAGCTGCTGTTTTTCGGAATGCTGCTCCCTGGATTCGTTCTAAACAGCTCGTAGAATTCTCGTGTAGTTCCCATGAAACGTTTTCTGTATGCGTTTCGTTAACGTCCTGGTAGTGCATTCAGACAGTCATATTAAGAGTGCCACACCTTGGTGGAAATCACATTTTATTTTACCCGAGAATTTAGATTTCCATATGAGTGATAACCTACCAATAGCAGTCCACACCTTCATTAGGCTTATGTTGACATGACATTATGTTGATAAGGTATTGCTGGCGAGGTATATAAAATGATCTACTCATTTAATAGGATTGACACTTAAATTAGAGATGGCTATTTTTTTGTTTAAAACATATGTACGGTTTGTTATTTGCATTTATGCAATGGCCAATGACCCTTGCAGCATGCTGCAGACTATACAGAAGGAAAACTGTTGGGGATTGTATATTAGGGAGAAATGCTCGATCATGTGCAATGCTGCGCCTGTCACAATTTCTGCGGGATATCATCTACCTCATGTTTTTTTTTACCATTTCTTTTATTAGATCTATTTACATTAGCAGTATGTAATCTAGACAATTTATGAATGTGTAATGCTAATGTAACTCTTGCAAGACTATCAACATTGTCGAAGGAGTCAGAGTTACCATCAGGCAATTGAATCATTACTCTTGTGTTTTTGTTAAATATTATTAGAGCGGTAACGTTTCTTAACGTCTTTTAAAGATCAATATCTTATGAAATCGAAAGTGGTGAAACGTTAAGCTTTTTACAATTAACTTGTAAAACTCAGCAACAATTTTCTCAACTACTTGAAATAGATGTTTCTAAGGAATATCCATAAAAAAACATATTTAAAACCTATCCGTTTTGTGATTATCTCAAGATGATTTATGGTGAGTATGAAAACACTTGAACAGTGAAAGATCTTCCGCCAAACTAACAGATTTTACTCCACTTAGAACAGCAACCCCACCACCAGAAAAAAAAAATCACAAAAACTTGAAGCCCAATTAGCATTATCGATTTTCGAATCTTGCCCAGCCATATGAAATGAAAATAAATTACTAATAATTATACAAAATTAATTTTAGCTTTTATTAGGCTTTACATAATACTTTAAAACGATTTTACGTTACCTAACTATTAGAAAGTGGCGATAAGTTATTAAACACTTATTCTGCAATATATATATATATATATATATATATATATATATATATATATATATATAGAGAGAGAGAGAGAGAGAGAGAGAGAGATAGTGAGATAGGGAGAGGGGGGTTATAGTAGGTCCAGAGATAGAATAAAAATATATTTTAAAATAAGTCCACAAAGAGATTTGTTTTTTTTTATATTTATTTTTTTCTTACAGAAGTCTCATTGAGTCCCCTATTAACAAGCCTTGTACCTCATATGTTCTCTGACGAAAGCAACAAGCTGGAAACATACATATGTATATATATACATATATACAACACATATGTAAGATCAAAATAGATAAATTGAACAAATACAAATATCTTCGTGGACATTCTTATTCTATTATATATATATATATATATATGTGTAGAGAGAGAGAGAGAGAGAGAGAGAGAGAGAGAGAGAGAGAGAGAGATGTTTGTGTATGCGTGTTTGTACCTGCGCGCACGCAGATCAAAATATGTTGACTGTATCCCTTGGAGAGGGCTTGTCCTAAGTATGTCACAATAATCCATGGACTGGTGACTCTGGGGTGTGGAGATTACCTGTTCTCAGCCATAATTCCCTGAGTTGCTCTGACCCGGCATATAAGGTTCTCATTAATAGGTCAAACAGATCTGTTTAAAATTATTCATAATCAATTGTACACGGTGCAAAAAAAATGTAAAGAAAGAACTATGAAAAATGTGAAATTGAACATACGATAAAAGTTATAAATAAAAAAAAGACTTTTCTCTTTGCATAAAAAGAATACCGTTGATATTCTGTTAAAATTATTCAGTCAAACAACGCAAACGCATATTATCACGAGAAATATAGTATTTCAAATAATGGGCTAAAGGTATTCAAAACATTGCCATTGTTTTCAAAGTTAATTCAATTAATTCTTTTTTTGAGGGGGGGGTTTATATGTAGTATGTATTTATATGTAGTATGTATTTCGAGCTTATTAATTTCGTTTGTGGTGTTTTCAAAGAGAAGTTTCTAAAATTTGGATTTGGGGAAGGAGTGGTTTTTATGATCTCGGGCTATGGAGCTAGAATCATTAAGGTACATAAGACGTCTTTAAAGAAGTGTTGTGGTAAGACCAATGTACATATCATTTTCATTAGAGACACTGTGTCCCTAGTGACATTTGAACATATATATATATATATATATATATATATATATATATATATATATATATACATACCTACCAATGTTATGTTTTGTCCTTCAACCCAGCCCAAAATGCCATTCAAGGTGATGCACCGAAAGGAAGTGACACATTCCAATGGCAGTTAGGAGAGGAAATCGCGTGGGCGGAAATTGGCTAACAAAATGGGACAAGCTAGAAAATCCCATGATACTCTCATAGACTGGCGCACCTGAAGAGAGTGACGTCTGAACTGCATGACAGTTATTTCCGCTTGATGACGATTAAACATTCGATTTCAAAGATCGAGTGGGTGATCGAGTAGGCGTTGAACTATTATAAAACGCAGTCAAGATGGAAGTCAAGTGCCAGTTCGAGTTCCAGTCGGAGTGAGACGAGATGTAGTAAGGAAAGCCACACCCGGCCGAGTTTGGGGATCAGAGAAGATGCTGATAAAGTGCAGTAAAGGAAGCCATCACCCAGAGGAGTGGGCCTCTGGACCTCCTGTTGAGCATCAGGAGAACAAAAAAGACACAACGTGACGTGACGGGTGTCAAAATATTTCAGTTCTGTTCGGTCTCCAGCTCCCTCTCACAGTGGAACCCCACACAACCCTTTCGAACCCTTGCAATAAAGTGAGAGGTAAATATTCTTAAAGAAGTCTTCCTACGTCTGCCTCTGTATTTATTGTGTCGTTATGATGCTGTAAATGACAATATAATACATACATACATACATACATATGTGTTTGTGTGTCGTGTGCATCAAGACACTCAAGGCAATTTTGGGGCTGTGTAATAGACTGACTGCATCTCTGCAGAAGTGGAAGACCCCCACCAACTACTATTCTGGATATGACATTAAACCATCTGATAGCGAGGCTCAAGACATGGAGTACTCTTTCATTGCTAGTGCTCCCAGGTCCACTGTGCCCCGGAGTGGAAGCTTTTGGTTGGGTCCTATCTATGGTTCAAATAGAACAAACTCTGTGTGCAAAGAAATAACTGGTTTAATTGGGACTCTTATAAAGAAATACTTGAAACCATTTTAAACTGTGCACAGAAAGAGTTCAGGGTTGTTTAAGAATGTAATCTACAAAATGTGTTTACACATCATGTATGTATTTAATATATATGTATAAATATGGTTTAGCATTAAATAATCTACAATTGTTTATATGCAATAAAGTCAAACAAAATCAAACCAAATTAAATCCAATTATCTACGATAAGAGAGATCGTGGGACGATCAAGTGAAAACTCTTGGATACAAAAATTCAATGTTCATTATGTTACCAGTTCAGTTTTTGTTGCGTCTTTTATTGCATATCAACTTAAAAAAATATCTTCAGACAATTTACTACGATAATATTTTTTTCTCCCGATGATGAACGTAAGTCAAAACTACTTGTGAAAATTCGAAAAATAAATAACGTTCCAAAAATGTTCCTGTTTGTCTGATCCCTTTTATTCATATTTCAATATATATTTCTAACGTATATATTTGGTTACATATTTAAACGAAATAAGATAAAATCTGTGTTTATACTACTATGAACGCCTACACATGGATGTGCCAGTGTTGGCCGACCACTCAGGACTTATTTACCTGAGCACAGTGCGGACATTGGATTTGATTTTGGAGGACCTGCCAAGAGTGATGGATGATAAGGACGGGCAGAGAGAGAGAGAGAGAGAGAGAGAGAGAGAGAGAGAGAGAGGAGGAAGGGAGAGAGAGAGAGAGAGAGAGAGAGAGAGAGAGTCAAGAAAACCCGGACTGTCTGCACGACTTGATGATTTTGAATGTTTTGTCTTTAAGAATTTCCGTGAGAATACAAATATTATTTCTTCTTTTCATAAATATTAAATTAAGGATTGTCTTCAGCTGCCATTCAGTGCAATATCAAATGGCATTATATATCTATTGAAGATTTTTGTGGTGTAATGGTTATCCTCGTAGAAAAATCAACACTAAGACTCGAGCTTAAATCCTGTTATTATTTCAGGTTAGCTAAATATTATTGAGAAAGAAGTACATCAAACTATTCTCCATTCAACTATTGGCAAATAGAAAGGAAGACTGGGCTCTTAAACATTTGTATGGGAATCAGTTTATGAGAAAGAAAACTCTAGTTTCAAATCAACTGAATCCTGCTTAAGAATTATACTTGTGTTACAAATCCTGCTCATGCGTACAGGGCGAATAAGCACCCTCTCACATACACTCGCACAGAGGCATACTAGTCGGAAGTGGGGTAGAAATATTTCTTTAGTTTCATTGTTTGTCTAAGTTGAAAACTTCCAACATTGTTTTGGTTAAAGAAGGGGATATTTCTATAAAACCTGGTTTCTGTTGTATGGTGTTATTATGTGAAATAGCGGAGTATTCTCTAATTCAACGTTTCTTTTTATCATGAATGAATGCGATGATGTTGGAATGTTTGAAATGTAATTTGTGGTTTGTGGAGATGTTATGAATAATTATAGCAGTGGAAAAATTGCTTGATTTAAAGTCTACATTGTGTTCATTGATTTGTTTTGGTATATGTCTTCTTGTTTCTCCTATATAAGATCTTTGACAGTTCTGGTAACAAATTCTATACATAAATACCTCTGTCAGATTTAGATTTTGTTTTATTATTGCTTCTTAACAATTATTAGATTGTTTTCGATGTTCGTGTGATCGTCTTTATATCGAGACGGTTTAAATCATTTTCAATAATACAGATTGTGGTATTCTGAGCTATAGCTACATATTTTTTCTTTTAATATGGTATTGGAATTTGATTTTAGTTGGGGGTCATCAGTCTTGTGTAATAAACTGCGTGTAAGTGACCTTAAATTTTCGTGATGTAAAAACTAATCTGGGTACTGGAATTTGGAGAAAGATTACATGATATTATCAAATTCGTTGTTTCAGTGTTTGGGAGAGCATATCCTTAGGGATCTAAGGAAGAAACCTATTAGAACACCAATTTTTAAATTTTTTTCGCAGCGGTAAGAGAAATTGTGGATATTATAATTTCTACTGTTGCTTTTATGGTGGACTTTGAATTCTACCTTATCGTTTTTATTTATTAATCTCAGATAATAAGGAGCTATCTTTTTCATGTTCATAAATAAGTTTTATGGTTAGTCCTATGTTATTTCCTTTATTGGTGATTGTTACTCTGTGGTATATTTTTGGATAGAAAATTAAAGAGGCTCTAATATATTTGAAGAAAATTATTTCTCTCTCTCTCTCTCTATATATATATATATATATATACTAATCTAATATCTTCCAGCATTCACGGTACCTGAAAAAAACAAAAAAAAACCGCCAGGAAGAGACAAAAGTATCTCGAATCACGACCCGGGGGAAAAAGAAAAAACTATTGGTCAAAAAGAAAGAAAAAGCCCACCTCGTCCGCCCTTTGAAAAAAATCAAGGGATACGCAGTCAGTGGTCAAAAGAAAACTAAAATCGTTCCGCGAATCCTGCAATGCTACAATTACAAAAGTGCTCAACACAAGTGGAGCCAATTATAAAATTAACTTAAATCGCGAGTCGAAAATCTTCCAAGATTTTCGACTCGCGATTTAAGTTAATTTTATATATATATATATATATATATATATATATATATATATATATATATATATATTATAGAATTATAACTGACTTTAAAAAATGAAAGTATGTATGCATTGTGTTGGATAAACAAGAAAACGGTTTCTTTGATATAAGTACTTTGGAGATATTAGCTTTAGTGAAAAATCCATAAGCCGTGATCAATGGACAATAAAACAACAATCTCGGGTTCTTAATTTTGAAAAAGATTTTAAGAGATGAAACTTGACATACACCATCTAGTATAACACATCATTAAAGATTCAAATCATAAATTTTATTTTCAAGTTTGAATGGAAAAGTTTTTTTCCGGATTTTATGAATTCTAATTTTTTTGACAAATCTTTGTCACATTCGCACGAAGAAAGATTGGAGAATATTCGTTTAAACATTTTTGACACAACAATATGCAACCAGACATATGTTCTTTTGAAATCAGTGCAGACTTACGAAGTAAAATCCACTGCCTCAAATTGTTTTGTGCCAGATATAAATTGAAAAAATTATTTAATTATGAACAGCTTCAACACCTGAAAAAAATCATGCTCAAACTTGCATAAATAATGGTCATTTTTATGATTATTATGAAGATATATATATAACGTTTCTTTGAGAAAAAAAAATGTAGAATCATATATATCATTTTAGTTTGAATTCTTTCTTTAATGTCATAGAAAAATTAATGAGCTACTTAAGGAAAAGCCATCCCAGTAGAAAAGTACTAATAAACCCACAGCTAGAATAAAGGGAGTCTATGCCTTTCCCAACTGTCGTATTCTGAATATGAATGTTATAATTAAACTAGAGTTCGAACTCACTTACTACTCAAAAATTCAATAAACATTATTTCTTACATGTCTCTTTCGTCCTTCGCTTTCCTTTTTTTATTACCAATTTTCTTCTATGAATACACTTCCTCCGCCCACAGTTTCAACGCTCATTTTCAGTGGACTTGAAAGAAACATTAGAAGAAAAAGCTGGATTCAAATTGAACATGCTGATTTGAACGAATTCTGCGAGCAACAACTATCACATCAGCAGTGGTAGCGTCATTTACATTCCATATCACAGACTAAGTAAAACAAAAACGACATGCTGGGCACGTCTGACAACTGTTGGCCCAATAAAGACGAACTCAAAACAACGTTTTCCCATCAACTTCTACAAAACAGTGTTGGCTGACCATCATCAACCTATATACATAAACCCTGTGCGGACACATCATGCCGACTATAGGATCTGGTAAGCACGAGGGCCGATAAAAACGGATGGTGAGAGAGAGAATCAAAGGAATCGATGTTGTTGGCACGATTTAGTTATTATCATGATTATTATTATTTCTCCACCACCTTCCTTCTAATTTTCTTCTTTTGCCTTCTTGCATAATAGTATTTAATTGCAAAGCAATTTTAATTTATTTTCATTTCAAAACATTGTAATGCTATTGCTCTAACCAAAAGCTCGCCATTGGGTGCCATTCTTTTCTATGCAATGGTTCAATACAGACATTAATATCACATAATGTAGAAAAAAGCTGAAGTAAACGATTCCTGGTTCAATGTTTAATACACCACTATCCACATTTAATAAGTATGACTCCAGGACAGATAGACTTAGAATATTTTCATTGCATCCCCTACAGAGGAGTAAGACCTTTAAAAAATTAAAAGAGGTATTCTGGATATGCTGTAAAAGTACCTCCGATGGCGAGGCTCAAATTCTAGCTATCTGGTTTGTGCCCCTTCTTTACCATTACTCTCAGATTCATATATATGGGTTAAATAGATCTTTTAATATTTTTTTAATATCTGAGAGGACTACGAGAAACAAAAATAACAACCAACTAAAAAAAGTTGTCAATATGAACGTACAATGAACATTATTCCCTGACGACTAGCCATAGATTAACCCTTGAGGGCCTAACATACCGTTAAAAACAATCGATCCATCGACAATCAACCTACTTCTCCATTTTTCCCTCTTTTCGCCTCCTCTTTTGTCCCCCAATTAGTATTCCATTGCAAACCAGTTGAAGGTTGTGTTTTACAGCAAAACATTTTAATGCTATTGCGTCAACAAAAATATCGCTTCTTGGTTAATTTTTTTCTGTTTAAGTGTCACATTCAAATATTATGCAAATCACGCCTCTATCATGTAGAGAATAATGAACTCGACATGACTTTCACCAAAGCTGGAAAAAATCTGATTATTGTCTCAGTATTTTTATACGCCGCTATGCATATTTCACGAATCAAGCTGCATTGTATAGATGTATGAGATTCAATATGAAGTAATTTCACTTACAGCAGAGGGATAAGAACGAATTCAAAATCATGCATGGCTGACTCAAAAAATGCTTGGCTCTTTTGACATTATCTTTTAGGGGTACCTTATGTGTCAAGCGTTAAACACAGCATGGCTAAACAACTACTGCCTGGTGGAAATACCTTTGAGTCATGGCGAGCAACTTCAACAGAAAACATACCGTGATCATTTGAAAAGATAACAATCTAAATTTTGTAAAAAAAAAACTTAAGTGAACAAACTTGACTGATACCAGCTTGTATAACACATCGTAAAAGTTTCAAGTCATAAAGTTTATTTTCAAATTTGAATGGAAAAGATTTTTCCAGATTTTATGAATTCAAATTTTATTGACACATTCTTTGTCGCATTCGCACGAAGAAAGATTGGAAAATATTCGTTTAAACATTTTTGACACGGCAATATAGAACCAGACATGTGTTCTTTCAAAATCCCAGCAGATTTACGGAGCAAAATCCTCCGCCTCAAAGTGTTTCGTACAAAATATAAATTTAAAAAGATAATTATAAACAAATTCGACACCTGAAAAAAAAAAAAAAACATGCACAAACTGGCATAAATAAAAGTCATTTTTATGATTTGTAGGAAGAAACATTTGAGAATATTTTTATATAAAGTTTCTTTGAGGGAACAATGTATAATCTGATGTACCATTTTAGTTTTCTCCCTATCTAGAGATATTTTATTTCAATTTAAATGTCACGTGGCCCAAATAATTTTTAATCAAATTAAAACCACGGTCTCAGATGAAACTTAAGTCAATACAGTCACTCACACCGAGTGACATTCTAACTTTTAGGACTTATTTAAACTAACCTACACCTAATATCACAAATAAATTTCGCTAATCTATTAAATAAAATAAAGAACGAAGAGTAATAACGGTACCTACTAATGCATTCTTCTATACGGATAAAATATGACGCCAGTTCTCTTTTTTAAACAGAAAACCCCACAGGTATTCTTTCAACGGTGGTTGTAAAAATTTCAAACTTGCATCAGAATATTGCCATACATATCATAAATTACATCTGACCCTGCTCAGGTGATATATGTCTCGGAACAATTTAATTTGTGCTGTTTCACACGAATGTGAGATAATAATACAATCAAAATATTGGGAAATAAGAATTTCCGAACAAGAATATTCAGTGGCGTTTGCTAGTCAAGAATATTAATGTTTGCCCGAGAAAGCAGACACGTTAGATTTGTTGGTTTAGTAAGCTCTGCTACGTAGCAATATTTAAGGTGTGGCCATTTCAAATAGAATACATCACCAGTTAGGAGTATCTATACTGTTTATTCTTCAAAGTCAAGTGTGAATGTTAGTTAATCTATCTATCTATCTATCTATCTATCTATCTATCTATCTATCTATCTATCTATCAAGTGACTTCCACTTATTTGTATAAGAAAGGTGGCTTCTTGAATCGCTAAGAGTATTTGTGGGAAGCTTGTGACTCCTCGGGTTACGTATACCCCTGCAAACCCTATTGCATGAGTGACAACTGAATTAAGTCTTTTTTGTTGGCAATGTCCCCCACAGCAAACACTCCTACGATTTCTCAAACGTGTTGCAGACCCACATATTTTGTTACAGAATTGACACGAGTAACTTGAAGAGTGAGATATATATATATATATATATATAATATATATATATATATATATATATATATATATATATATATATGCACGTATGTGTGCATGTGTGTGTGTACGTTTGTGTATATGTGTGTGTTCGGGGTGTATGTGTGATAGGTATGTGCTTTTCATGATTTACTGCACGTCGACACTTATTGACTTCTAAAATGCCGAAGACATTTTTTTCTTCGTGAATTTATAACATTTATATTAACTAATGATAATCATCTGTAACAATTTTATTTTCAAATAACGATTCCTAATACTAATGATCTGTACCCGATTATTCAAGAATCTTCTTAATTAATGATAGTTTGTTTGCACACCATTATATGGTTTCACATTTATCTCACTAATGAAAATAATTTGAACAGCCATATATCTTTAAGTATTCTTCTTAAATAATAATTATTTTTAAAGAATGTGTGCGCCTGCACATGTGCGTGCGTATGTGTGTGTGTGTGTGTGTGTGTGTGGTATGAAAATGTTGCCGGTTTCTTCAGTGGTAAAGTTAGAACCTTCGAAGAAGCAATTATAAGTTTTCAAGTTACAAATGATAATCCTTTGGAAATAGTTTAAGTTTCAAAGAAGAATTCCTTATAGTAATATCATATACACAAATAGGTTTCAAGTAACTTCCTATTTGAAAATAAAGACTTATTTGCTTACCGTATGATGGTTTCGAGTTTCCGTATCGAATATAAATAATACAAACATTTGCGAGTAAGAGTTGACTTAAATGTTGAGGCTACAAAGTTTTACGTCAGACTCCCCAGAGCTCAGTAACTTGTCTCATTACCAGATGAGTTAGGTATACATCGATATGTATTTTTGCTGGTGGGGTTGTTTTCGATTCTCTTGCAGGGTATGTAAATAACGTATCGTAAGCCTTGCCCACAGGGCACATGCGCAAGCGCACGTCTGTGCCTGTGTCTCTTTCTCTATATATATCTGTGTGCCAGCGTGTATGCGTGTGAATGTGTGTGTGACCCCCACCAAAAACTCTGTACTATCGACATATTGCAAGATTTATGTTATATCAACACATATGAAATAATCTAGTTTAGAGAATAAAGTAATTTCCAATTCAATTTGGAACTGTACTGAATTATATTTTTGTGTCAGAATCCTTTCGCGCTAAAGTTCATTTGTTATTCGCTCGAATTATCAATATAACAAAGATGACTATCAAATGCGAATTTGACTCCTACGCCATTTCTACAAAGATATGTTGGTTGTTTTTTACGACATATCGACCCTTGTGTGTTATCTAATGCCAAGTTATGTTTATATATATATATATATATATATATATATATATATATGTGTGTGTGTGTGTGTGTTTGCATGTGATTTTTAAGTGAATACAGTGTTGGTAACTTTTAACGAATTGTCTCCCATCAGACACAAATAATTTTATTTAATATCAATCTTTTGATAAATTGTTTCAAATATTGCTATACAAAAAAGTAATTCTGAATAATATCAATCATTTATTTTCACACATGGAGTTGGTTTCAAGGATTGCTATTTAACCTATGTAATATAACTAATTTGTCACATACTTTTCTGTATTTACCAATACTTTCCCACGAACAGGACTTGTGGTTTCAAATAACAATACTAATCCTTAGTAAATAGGTAAACAATAGTATTCAACCCGTTTATGTGACACTAACAGGTATAACTACTTTAAGTCAGAAGAGACCTGGGTGTAAAGCCAATGTATTGGTACTTCGTATTTGCCAAATCTCTAGCACTTTATATAGTTTAATTTAATATAAAGAAAATTGTTTAGGGTAGTCTTACCATTCTGAAAAAAAAAGTTTTGGCGTATTCTACACCTCCAGCGGTTTTCCAAAAAGAAGCCATAATACCATTATTACTAGAAGAACCCAATGTCCGCCAGTTCTATTTGACCCATAGATAGTAACCTATCATGTACTACTACTTCGGGAAGTGTGGGCCTGGGAGCGATAGCAATGAATGGGTTGTCCGCATTCCCCTAAGCTCTTGCATTACTGAAGCCTTACCATCAGATTGTTTTGATTCATATCTTGGACACTTGTTGGGGGAGTCTAACCCCTATGCAGATATACAGCCAGTGTTTTCTACCACCCCATCAGTCATTTGTTTACACTTAAGTAAATGTAAAATACTTATGTTTCAAACAATTCAGTTTAGCATAGGTATACAGTTTAAATATCAAAAAAGTTCTATTTGACCCATATATAGAACCCTATCAGAAGATACCTTTCTTGTCCGACTCAGCCAAAGAAGGAAAACACCGACCTATGACCAGGTAAACCTCAATTAGATATTCTTGTACCACATCCTGATTATTTCGAGGGGTTAGTATATATATATATATATATATATATATATATATATATATATATATATATATATATATATATATATATATATATATATATTGTTAAGACTAAGTTAAAATAAAAATTTCTCATAGTAGCATACAGTGATTTCATCATATATTTAATAACTTAATTTCGAATGGCCTATGATCTCCCTAGTGAAATATTCATAACTGTATTGACTAGAAAACGGTTAATTAATTTAGCTTAATAAACCTGGCTCTTCACTCACATCGTCAGATAGGCATCATAATATCGAATGTCTTTGTTTTTATCATATTAGCATTTAACCACATTGCATTCAAAAACAATTCGTTATCGTAGACTGTTAATTTTTCTGTGTTCGATCTTTGTTCAGTATTAAAAAAAACTATGATCAGGGATAAAAGGCAAGTAAATTTTGTGTAAAATGCTGTATATTTAGGCAAGTGTTGGAGAGGTATAATCCTTACTGAGCCAGGCCATCAATTAGTGATTTCGATTTTTACTTAGGTGCCACGTGTGTTTGACGTTTTAATTAAATTAAGATTTGTAAATGATTGTGCATATCGGGCTCTGTAATCACAAACGAACAAGGCTAGTAAATAATTAAGTATGATTCAGAAGAGGTTTCTTGGCTGCCTGGCCTTGTGCCAAACTAAGCTAAATTCAGTCAATGATTGCGGATGCCAAGTATTTTGATTGATATCACGTTAGGTTATCTATTTTTATAAGTTTGATATGCCCTTAGTTTCTCCGTAGTTTGACCTTTCGTTAAACCAAGTTAAGCTTATTAAATTAGGAATGCGTGTACCAACAAAGACACACACACACTAATATATATATATATATATATATATATATATATATATATGTATCACACAGACATACATATATATATATATATATATATGTGTGTGTGTGTGTGTGTGTGTGTGTGTGTGTGTGTGTGTGTGTGTGTGTGTGGGTAATCAAATTTCAAATATAAAAGAAAAAAACAATGTAAACATTCATACATCTTATGATCGGCTCAGTTAATCTCAGTGTCGTGAGATTTTTCTTTGAATAATTCAATTCTACAGTTTATATATATATATATATATATATATATATATATATATATATATATATGTATATATATATATATGTATATATATATATATATATAATTATATATATATATAATTATATATATATTATATAATTATATATATATCTATACAAACAGAATAACAAAAGAGAAAATTAGATTTAAATGCTTTTTTATAATAATTTATAGAAATTAAAGCATTTTTTACTTGTTTGCTTTTTAAATCGTCTTGTGTTGAAAGAAATCTATCTGTTTAATATCATTTTATATTTGTGAATAGAATTATATATATCATGCATGAGAATAGAAAGACAATTTAAAGGGTAATGTTTCACATGGGTTTAGTGAATATTAGGTCTATTCTTACTTGAAGTACCTGTATCTGTTATTGTTGTACCTATAAGTCAAATAGATCTGTTGAAAATTAACAATTCTATAAAGAATTTATTGAAACCATATATCTGTGCATATTTTCTATGTACGTAGGGGTTAACACAATTATTTCTATCGAAGCTATAATTGTTTATAAATGAGAATCCCTATCATGAATTTTTTTGAAGTTGCAGAAGATATTTAATTGCCGGCAGTATAACGTGATAGTTTGGTTTGCTTTGGTTTGGTTTTGTTAATATCGTATAACATTTGAGTGGCGGGGTCTGGCGTAATGGTTAAAGCGTTGGACTGCACAATCGTTGTAAGTGATTTCGAACCCCTGTCACGCTATTAAATTCACTTTCGGACAAATATCCTTGGCAAAGGCATGAACCCTTGTATCCTCCCAGCTATGGGTTAAATAGTAACTCTTCTGTCCGTCAAGAAGGATGGATTTGGAATTAAATAACCCAAGAAGGTTAATATGCAATTAAAAAAACAAAGAATATCACCTTTCGTTGGCTATTTAATTCTCGATCCATCCTTTTCAAAAAACAACAGTGATACAATTCAACATATTGCTGGATTTGTGTGGATAAGAGCGTTATTATCTTTTCTAAGGTTATTAATCCAAAACCAAACGCGCCTGGAATTAGAATTCCCTTACTACTGTATCGCAGTCCTGCACGCTACCCACTTGGCGAAGAAAACAACCCACGCTTTATATGTGGTAAATCCAAACAATTAATAGCCAGATATTCACACTAAATGGGTAGGAAGGATATAATATATATATAAGGTATACTCATACCCATGAGCATATTTTACTACAACGGTCAGCTGGCTTAGTCGGTTACAATTCGCTGTGTCAAGTTTGGATACAGGCTACTTTTTCTATACAGCCGTAGAAAGCGGTAAGCTCAAACCATCAACATCACCTTGTGCTTGATTCTCTCTCTCTCTCTCTCTCTCTCTCTCTTATTGTACTCCAGTGGTTTTGGTAGGTCATCTACATGGCATTTAGTGTACCCATGGGCTAATTATTATATGTCTTTGCTGGTCGGTCAAAATCGGTGCGTCTTTGAGAGGACAAAGGAGGACCTTCTCCAGCAATGGCCGGCAGTCTTGTTTCTTTTACTTGGATGGTTTGCAAAATGGGAGGCCAGTGACCATACTGACGATAATCTGTGTGTTAGTTTTACTCACAAAAGTAATTACTAACCTTATTAACTGAAACTTTAAATTGATGAAAATCATTAAACCATTTCAGGGAATTAGAACTTAAAAAGTTATTTACCTGCCAAAAAAGTTACTTAAAAAAATCCTCTGGCAGCAATCAATTCTATCTGTGTGGTAAAGTATATATTTCAGATCTCATTCTTAGTTCGCGGATATTAAACACCAATATACGAACTGCATCGTTCATAAATACGTACACTTCTAACAATTCTATTTTATAAAACGGTATTTTTTCTAATTCAAGCATACCAGGATGTTATTATTTCCTGTGTAATTTCATGAATTGGTTATCATCACATGCACTTGTTCTAGCTGTAGAGTTTCATGATCATCTGCTTATAAAATTGAAAAGTATCAAAACAAAATTTGCGTAAATATTGGTCAGGTATGTAATTATGTGCTACAAACTATTAATATTTTATAAAGGCTTGTCAGGATTATACTGTCAAGAAATGGGCACGGTGATCTAAGTTAAAATCTTATTGAAAGCTGTTCGCGTTTCCCCTTTGCGGAAAGCCACCACTGAGATAACCTCAACTTTACTGGAACGTATATTCAATGATCTTATGTAGAGAACATAATTTAAATAAAACAAGGGAGGTTATATCAATGATTATACTAACTATTTTATCCAGAAATATAGTATTATATTCATATAGGTTTTGTCCACACGTTTGTAGAAAAAATAATGATTCTATAGATTCATCAACATCATCAATATCAGCAATAGGAGCAGCTGGCAGAACTAAGTTTCTCTCTCTCTCTCTTTCTCTCTCTCAATAACTCACTCACTCTTTTCTAGCGGAAACATTTCAAGGGTCTTTTCTATAATTCTAAGAATAGGTATTTTTGAAATCACTAACTCATTTATTAATGTTTATAATCCACAAATAAATACACACTGTCTCTTTTCAGCTAAATAGAGCTTCACTAATTTATAAGCACACAGATACACTCCAACAAATACAGGAAAAAAAAACTCATTCGTTGACAGATTCATTGACGCACAGTTCACTGATGCAATCAGATATTGATATTCAATAACTGATATATATATATATATGTATATATATATATATATATATATATATATATATATATATATATATATATATATATATATACTGTTTAATGAACTCTGTACATACATATGCTTACATTAAAACTTACATTCAAAGATACGTCTGACAGTTCATTCAAATAAGTAAAATAGATATGAGGTGCATAAATATGTAGTCTTAAATGCACATATAGCAATACACCCACACAGAAATACGTACGGACGCGTATGACAAGAAAGCTTGTCTGGCTTAACGGTTATCGTTTTAAAGAAAAATGCTTGCCGAACCGGCAGTATGTTGTTTGTTAATGCCCTTGAAAAAAAAACTTGACGACATTTCTTCTAACTATTGCTATGGTTAATTTTAGGATATGCTGGGGTCTTTACCTTTGGTACAGCCACCTGTCAAGGACGGAAAAGTCTGCATTCAAACCAGCAGTGGTCTGCTCAGAAAATGACCTCGTGTAATTACATATGTTTGAATGATTTTATACTTATGTTAATGCACCTGCAACATTATCGATACAGGGATTTTATAATGATATATTTACCCAGATTTTATGGGGGATTTCTTGTGGCTAACGTGCGGGAGAGCGGCCTTCAAGTAAACGTGTTCGAACTCCCGTTGAGGTGTTACGTTCACTTTAAACTAATTCCCATGAGAAAGGTTGGAACTCACTTATCTTTCCAGCGATGAATTAAATAGTACCACTGTCTTTCAACAGCGATAACTTTGATATTAAATACCCCAATAAGGTTGATTCTCGATTTAAAAAAGAAAACGCGAAACCAAACTTTTCTACCAACAGAAAATAAGGTCAGTCTACTTAAAGCTGAATATAGTTGGTTCGAATTAAGTATTTTCCTAAATCTTTATTTGAAGCCCTTGAAAAGCTTAATAATCCAGTCCTAACAGCTATTCGCCTCTAATCGGAAAAGTGGGAACAAATGGAGTCATACGTTTCCAAAGGGCGTTTGCATGAAGTTAGATGCAAATATCTTCGTGCAGGAATCCAACACAAAGCTCCATCTTCATTTCCTAAGACGATAAATGTAGCACTAAACACGCTGTAATATAATTATGCCCCTGCGTGGTGAAAGTCCAGTAAATATGCACACAAATGATCTACGTGTTTGCATTTAACACGGGAATAATTTAGTTTAGGCGTGTGAACCAAGGATTGCGGGTTTGGCCTAAGGATTACTGCTATGATATCTGCAAAACAAGTTGAAATCCCCAATGAGCCATTTTGCGTTCGTTTTTACATAATTCTCCTTGGAAAATAACATGAACTTCTTACTTATACCGATTGGAGACTTCAGAGATGTTTTTCACAGCGAACGGTTTTTTTGAAATTCTGTCAAATTGGTTGGTTTGTTCTCTAGGTTTTATGGCATATCAACCTTTGTAAGTTTTTTAATGCCAAATCCATTTTTATATAAATAAACAGTTGTATTTTAAACAATTCAGTGTGGCATAAGTACTGTTTAACTGTCAAAAACATTTTTATTACAAGCTATTCTTAATTACTGTTTGACTAAACAGTTCTAATTCTAACAATTCAGTCGAGCAGAAGTATGTTTTTGTTTACACACAGTTAAATGTCAAAACAGTTTTTTTTAAAATTCAGTTTAGCGTAAGTAGAGTTTCAATATCAAAAATAGTTCTATTTCAAACAATTCAGTTTAGCATACAAAAACAGTTCCATTTCAAACAATTGAGTTTAGCATAAGTAGGCACTTTAAATGTCTAAACAGTTATATTTCAAACAACTCAGTTTAACAAGAAGGACGCAGTTTAGTTCTATTTGAACCAGAGATAGGACCCTTTCAGATGTTACCACTGTGGGACAGTGTGGAGCAGGGAGCGATGGAAATAAAGGGATACTCAGCATTCCCCAAAGTTCAAGCATTATTGTAACCTCAATATCAGATTGTTTAGTATCGTATCAAGGACACTCGTTGGGGTGGAGTTACCCCTCTGCAGAGAAGCTGTCAGTGTATTTTACAACCCCATCCGACTGGGCGAGTGTCGAGCAGTCGCAGTAGAAAAATATTTGTCTCTGACAGGCAAAAGTTGTAGGCTGGGATATATCATAATAATATAACGAAATAAATTATATATATGTGTATCTGTGACTAACAGTGTATTTCAAGACACTTATATATTTGTAACCAACATAAAATTGAACTAATCGTAAAATGAGACTTGATAGGTTTTTTGACATGCGTACGAAACATAATAAGAGACATAGTAACTCGATGAGCCTGTAATTAGATTATTCATCGATTGATTTTAACAGTATGTACATTCGTCTTAGGCTATTTTATATCAAAAGTTTCAGTAATCAGGTTCAGATTAACATATTAATTCCTTTTATTTATTTATTTCATTTATTTATTGTCCTCAATCCAATCGAATACAAATTATTTTTAATATATCTATTTAACCCATAAATAGAACTATAATAACTACTGACATTCTAAGTCACTGTGGAATTGGGAGTAATGGTTACGAAAATATACTCTATATTCTCTCAAATGTCCAGAACCAAAGCTCCATCACCAGATTCCGTTTAATATTCCTGGTGATTTTTAAAAAAAATAGGAGTGTGGTCTCAGTCCTTTTTAGAGGATATAGTGAGTCCATTGTAAATAACGCTGAAGAAGCGTCTAGGAATGGAAGTTTTCTCATAATCTTTTACATAAAGTACTTGCACGAAAAAGACAGAAGGTTAACATAAAATATTGCATCTAGAAATGTAATTAAAATGTGTTAATATCAAAATCAAATGTTCGTGTGCTAACGTTTAAAAAAAATTTAATATATTTTGCTGTGTTTATGATGAATTATCAAATATCCTTTGAAACTATATAAAAATATTTAGTATGGAGAATTATCTGTTAAGACTCTTTAACCAGAAAATGCCATTGCAAACGTGTTATTTATTAATCTTGACGTATTAATGCATTCATATTTAAATGGAGAGCTATTTCCTGATGAGTTAAGCCATCGATTTATTGTTTGCCCCTTTTCTCTCCCTCTCTTTCTGTCTCTCTGTCTCTGTCTTTGTGTCTGTCTGTCTGTCTCTCTCTCTCTCTCTCTATATATATATATATATATATATATATACCGTCATGTCACTGCAATATGAGTTTGTAAATAAATTTCTATTGAAACTGTCAAGGAATAAATAACTATATTCTTGCCCACAACAAGCAGTCTGCTTTTCAAGATAGTGATGAGTACGCACACGGAAAATTGCAATACTTGTACATTCTGATTTGAAAGGATGTTTTCTAGTACATAATAAACGTAATAACAGCGAGGTGGGTAAGCAAAAGGTTGATAGGATGAAAAGGTCATACGATGACATCATATCTCCGTTTGACTTTTACTTACTAATGGGATCCAAGCACTACAACACCAAGAGAAAACTTAAGTGGAACACAAGCGGGTCGACGTTGCAAAATAAGCCACATTGGGTCACTTTCTATGATAGGATCTTTGTCAGCCTATGTACATTACAACCGTCCTTCCAATAAAGCTTGAAAAATGTTCCGACATCATCATATAAATCGAGAACATACAAAAAAAGAATTACATGATGAAAAAATTTTTAAAAAGGTTAAAATTAATCTCGTTCACCATATTGTAAGTAAGTAAAGTTGGCTACCTATGACGAGGGTGACCAGAAGGCTCCCTTTTCGATAGCTACTACACTGAGGTGTAAGGGAGGACATTACTCCTTTCCCTGGATTACTCCACTTTACCCTTAATACGTACCTTATATTTCTTTTGTGTTAAGCAAGGAGGTATCAAGTACCATTTGTAAAGTCTTTGGTATGACGCGACCTGGGATTGAATCGAGGTCTCCCGGATCATCGGCGAACACTCTACCCATTAGGGCAATAATAATACTTAAAGGTATGTAATGTTAAGGTCTTTCCATCTTCAACATCTATGTAAGAAATATCTTCATCTATCTATCCGGTCGTATTTATACATTTATATTTAAATGTAGAATTCTAGCCAAGAATAAATGTTTTAATATATTTTATATGAAAGTTAAAAGAAAACGTGTACAAAAAATGCATGGATACAATTTTGAAGTTGTGTGATACCATTTTCTAAACGTCCAGAATGTTTTATTGTATTTACGATATATGATTAGATATCGTTTATAAATTAACTAGTCATAAAAACATTTATTGTAAGTAATTATGTGTGAAGACTTTTCCACTAGCAATTATCCTTGTAAAAGTAGTGACTGTCTGTCTATCTATCTATTTATCTGGACATATCTATGTATTCATATTTGAATTTAAGACCATCTTTTGATAAGCTAAATGATTAGTTTATCCTTCTTTTTCTTTCCAATCTATCTATCTATCTATCTATTACAATGTCATTGAAACATGAATTTGTGAACAAATTAGTTTCCACAAGTCGATATAAAAGCGACTATAATTAGTTATTTCTAAATTACAACATTCAACTGGTTATCTTGATGCCCACGTCAAAAAGTGTACGTACACGAGATTTCATACCTTTTTGTCTTCATAGAAATAATATAATTCTACATTTTCGGATTTCTTTTAAGACAGAACAAGGAAATTATAGAGCACTGTACAAACGTTACATATTGTTTAAAGCGCTTATTATTGATTGTTTGGTTGATTGGTTGGTTCTATGTCATGACAAAACTTATCGGTTTATTTGAACAAAATAACCTTCCCTGCTGACCACCGAATAAAACTGAAAGAATTTGAAAAGAAGGAGAAGAACCTTGACCTTGCTAAGGAATTGAAAAAAAAATTGGAACATGAAGGTGGCAACTATACCAATTGTAATTGCTGCTTTCGATACAGTAACTAAGGGATTTTAAAGGGACTAAAGAACTTGGAAGTTGGAGGACAAGTGGAGACCATCCAAACAACAGCCTTATTGAGAACTATGAGAATACTGAACTGATCCCTGGAGACTTGAGGAGACTTGCTGTCACTCAAACACCAGTCAAAGACCATCAGCTAAAACTGATATGAAAAATTCCAATAATAATAATAATAATAACACGAGACCAGACTTAATAATAATCAACAAAAGAAAGAGAACTTGCAAAATAGTCGACTTTGCTGTCCCGGCAGACCACAGGATAAAACAGTAAGAATGTGAAAAGAAGGATAAATACCTCGACCTTGCTAGGGAACTGAAAAAACTGTGGAACATGCAGGTGACAATAATACCAATTGTAAGAGGTGCGTTGGTAACAGTAACTAAGGGATTACTAAAGGGACTAGAGGACTTGGAGGTTGGCGGACGAGTGGAGACCATCCAAACGACAACATTGTTGAGAACTGCCAGAATACTAAGAAGAGTCCTGGAGACTTGAGGAGACTTGCTGTCACTCAGACTTCAGTGAAAAACCATCGGCTATTGCTGATGGAAAAAGCTCTAATGAGTGAACATAATAATAATAATAATAATAATAATAATAATAATAATAATAATAATAATAATAATAATAATAATAAAAGCGAATGCAGCAAATTATCATTGGAGTATAAGGCTAGACTCGACTGGGTTTGAAAGATGATCCACTGGGAGATGTGGAAGAAATTTAAATTTGACCATATGAACAAACGTTATGTGCACAACCTAGCATCTGTTCTAGAGAACGACACATATAAACTCCTATAGGACATACAAATGGATCACTTAATCTCACTAGAAGACCAGACCTTATAATTATCCTCCACAAAAGAGAACTTGTTGTCTCAGCTGACCACAGAATAAAACTGAAAGAAAATGCAAAGAAGGATGAGTACCTGGGTCTTGCTAGGAAACTGAAAAAAAAATACGGAATATGAAGGTAACAATTATACCAATCGTGATTGGTGCTTTTGTTACAGTAACTAAAGGATTATTAAAGGGACTGGAGGACTTGGAAGCTGGAGGACGAATGCAGACAATCCAAACTACAGTATTATTGAGAACGGCCAGAATACTGAACAGATTCTTGGAGACTTGAGGTGATTTGCTGTCACTAAAACTCCAGAGAAGGACCACCAGCTAAAACAGCTGTGAAAAACTGTCAATGAATTCAGGTACAGAAAATGAGTACCACATATTCAAGAATGGTCATCGTCAAATAGAAAACCCGACTAAAAAAAAAAAAGATTAAAATTGATGAAATAGAACAAAATATGATCAGAGAACTTGCTAAGTTAACTAATAAAGATACTAAAATCAAAGCACCTATAAAAAATTTAAATTCAAATAAAAAAAAAAGACAAAAACTGTCAAAGTGGCAAACTACGCCACAGATCTTCTAAAAGAATTTAAAACAAATCTTATGCCTTTAAGCGAAATAAAAAGAAACAAAAAACTTCAGAACATGAAGCTTACAGCGCTACCAATTATTATTCATGCGCTTGGAATGATCTTCAAAGACATGGTAAGAGGGCTGGAAATCGGAGGTCGAACCAAGATCATCCAAACTATAGCATTGTTAAGATCGGCCAGAATAATAATAAGTGTCCGGAAGACCTGAGGAGACTCGTTGTCACTCGCACTCCAGTGAAAGTCCATCAGCTACGGCTGGTGTGAAAAACTCGCAAGAAATAAAATAATGATAATAAAAAGACACCATTACTGAGAACAGCCAAAATAATGACAAGAGCCCTGGAGACCTGAGGAGACTCCAGGAAAAAAAAACATCAGCTAAAGTTGATGTGAAAATCTCTCAAGGAGTAAATAATATTAGTAATAATAATATGAAATGATTAATCACAAAGTAAACGAATGTAGCAAATTAGCTCAACATGGATATCTGTCTTGACATGCGTGATTGCGAAAGGTGATCCACTGGGAATTGTGCAAATAACTGAAATTTCACCATACTAACAAGTGATATATGCACAAACCAGATTCCCTAATAGAGAAAGAGAGAGAGAAAATTCACTGGAATTTTGAAAAAAACAAAACAAAAGGATTACCTGACCCCAGCCAGGAGGCCAGACATAGTGAGAAAAAAGAAAACTTGCAGTATAGTAGATTTTGTTGTCCCAGTGAACTACTGAATTAAAATCAAAGAAAGCACAGAGAAAGAAAACTACTTGGATCATGTAAGAGAATGGAAAATGAGTGTGACGTTGATGCCAATTGTAATTGACGCATTTAGAACAGTCCCCGAAGCATAAGAAAGGTGACTGAAAGAATTGAATACCAAAGACCAATCGAGATTATCTGGACTACTATATTGTTAAGATCGACTAGAATAGTCTCTCAGACTTCAGTAAAATACGCAGGTATGAAGAACTTTAAAGAAATGAAATTATACTACAACAAATTAATAATAATAATACTAATACTACTAGTAATAATAATACGAAGTGGAAACCATCAAACAAACCGAGAAAATAGAAAAATAACAAAAGAGCACGTGAAAGCTTCTTGAAACTAAGCTCAGCAGCAGAAACCTTATCTAAGTAATACACAGCTGTATAGTTTTTCTTGTGAGATGCTCAAGTCCATTCTAAAAATGGACAAGAGCGAAACTCAGACAAATGGAACTAAGGACTAAGGAAAGAGATTACTGAGTATCGGGCCTTTTATCCATTTTAGAGGACAGACCAATGAAATTATCTAGGATTTTGAGGTATACACAGATCATCTAATCCTGGCAAGAAGATGTGAACTAGTGCTTATTGACAAAAATTGAAAAAGAAATGAAAATTAAAAAAAGAAGCCCAAACGAATATGTCGTCTTGTGACCAAAGTGTAAAAAATAAAGAAAGCTAAAAGACAGCGAAATACTTGGACTTTGCTTGAGGACGGAAAAAGCTGATGAGAATGAGGGTCATTAACTAATTTAGTCGGTGCATTTGGACTGGTCCCACAGAACCTGGTAAAATGAGTGGAAGAACGAAAAAGTAGTGAGAAAAGCGTAACCATCCTCTGTGATCAGTTAGAATATTGAGAAGAGTTAGAATACTGAAAAGAGTCATGGAGATCTCGGGAGACATGTTTTCACACAGTCACTAGTGAAGACCACAAGCTAACACCTGTGAAAAAATAATCGCAAGGAATGAATTTATACAGTGTAAATTCTTTAATTTTTTAAATAAATGGGGTTCGCTAAAAATATTGCCATTTCTCAATCAACTGGAATCGTTTGGGGATTTCTTAAAAGGAGTGCAAAAAAATTGACTTAATTTAGTCGCACCTCCAAGACATGTATATTTAATGATATTAACAGGCGTCAGAAGAAATCTGGACTATCTGCCTTTCAAGAACATTGAGATTTCATTACCGAAAGGTCGGTGCTGGGCTTTGATTAGGACAAAACTTATAAGTTTTGATGGGGTAGGTATCTTCAAATATCTATTTATTTTTTGTAGCCTGCTTGAGCGTCTGCTTTTTTGTTAGTGTACCCAGAGACATCTCTGAGAGAAGCATAGATATTACGTAACACCTGTGTCTGGTATAACCGCAATATATGCCTATGAAACACAAAGTTAAATTAAAATCTACAAGGGGCAGAGATGGCACATGTGAGAGTCATGCCTGGCAGGTTCTCCCTTCACAGTCAATATGAAGGACCAGTGGGAATCCTACGAATGTTGAATGTTCTTATTTCAATTACACAAAGAAAGGCAAAAGAAACAACATATCTGTGAAAAACGAAAGGAAAAACTGGACAACAAAAAGAAAATCCACTGTTATTTTAATGGCAATCCTGCTCAAAGAATATATTGAAAATGGAAGAAGATTTGCTGACAAAGTGAGGTTCGTTTAAAAGAAATATTGTTTTGTCTGACCTATAAATACAAGAAATATGTGGGCTAATGAATGGGAGAGACTAAACGAAAAGTGGGCCCTGAAAACGAATTGAAACACAAAATACCATTAATCAAACAATCACAGAACACAACAGCGCAACATCTATACTGAATCAAGAAGAAAGGAAAAAAGTAGTATTTATAAAAGAAAAGATCATCGATGAATAACTCCATACGCATACCTACAGGATCATAAATAAAAAAAATCAAGGTAAACAAAGTTGATAAATTATTGATATATATCCCAACGGACAGCATCATAAACCGCTGTAAGTTGATCTATGTAGGAGACAAAGTAGGTCATGAAAGAATAGTCATTCCCATATTGAATCCGAATAGGAATGTAAAATCTGGAGGGAAAATAGGATAGAAGAATGAATAAAGAAGCTGTGACAACTAATGAAACAACTTAGGAAAATAAAACTCACAGGAATCCAGGAAAATGAAAAGATTCCCAAAAGACAATGGCAGCCAAGTCTGAATACAAAACTGGAAGAAGTAAACGAAAATATTTTACCAAAAGAAAGGAGACACAGAAGATACTGGGATAGGATCAATCAATACAAATAAAATAGGACATTCGAAGATAATTAACAAAGAAAAACTTCTATCGATAAGTAGGTGGTGAGGGCTCAAAGACAAACGACCAGATTCAAAAGAAATGCAACTATTCTGGAGTAAGATTAAGACAAGTAAAGATCCTGTTGCTTGTCGGTTGTTTGAGTTTTATGGCATATCAACATTTGTAGGTTATTTAATGCCGAATCCATATTTATACAAATAGTCAGTTCTATTTCAAACAAGTCAGTTAAGCATGCAAAAGCAGTTTCATTTCAAACAATTCATTTTAGTATAAGTACGCGGTATAAATGTAAGAACAGTTTGATTTTCAAAAGCATTTCTATTTCAATTTATTCAGTTTATTTAAACAGTTCTAATTAATACAATTCTGATTAGCATAAGTACGTAGTTTAAATATCATAACAGTTCTATTTCAAGTAATTCAGTTTAGAATAAGTACGCAGTTTAGTTCTATTTGACCAATAGATAGAGCCCTATCAGGTGCAACCACTCCGGGCCAGAGTGGACCTGAGAATGATGGTAATCAAGGGGTGCTTTGCGATAGTGGAACTTCACAATCAGATTGTTTAGTGTTATATCCAGGACACTCGTTGGGGGAGGTCTTAACCCTTTGCAGTGGTGCCGTCGGTGTATTTTACAGTTCCTGCTAACTGAGCCATAAAGATCAGGAAAGAAATGCTGAATGAATACCTGACATAAAAATGTTCGAAGAACTCGAAGATGTCCCTGGGGGCGAACATGCACCAGGATACTCTCAGAGAAACCCTCAAGAAAAAGTAAAACTGGAAAACGCCCGGCAGCAATTGCATACATCGATTCTGATTTTTAAAGATATCACGGCTACCTGCAACAGTACTGGGTAAATACTTACAAGTAGCTCCCGTACTCGAATACGGTAGTTTTCCGAAGGGGAACATTACACTGACTCAGAGAGACTCTAAAGAAGGGATATTCCTCTGTAATTATACACTGATAACGTGTTTACCAATGATGTATGGAGTATTTACGCACTGATATATCATTTAAACGCTTGTATTCCACCGACTTTTTCTGGAATGTCAAAATCAGGCAGAAAATGAAGCCATAACATGGATTGGCTTCTAAAATGCCAATGATATGATCCAAAAACCTAGATAATAAAGTGTCGTGAAATGTACAAAATATCCTAAAATTCATAAACTTCAACCCGTCTGCCATGGAAAACGGGAAAACGGAATTGGCAACAGGAAGACAAATTTCAGTAGAGATAAAATCCATGGATGCATCTTCCAAGTAGACTCCCTTTTCTCACTAGTATTCATTAAAAAAACGATGCCACCCACCACCTTGAGCATGATTATATAAAATTATCATAATTATTAAATGTTACTTTATTATAGTTATATTAATTCATTATTTTTACTAATGTCATTGTTCATACAGGAAGCTGTAAAAGTTTTACGATTTTGCTGTACATAATCTCTTATTCTTGTACACAATAAATACTTTTTAACAGTTGTTGTATTTTTTTCCATTGGAATGAATAATCGAATATATATGTAAATACATGAATAAATAAATGAATTTGTATTTTTCATTTTTTAAATATCTTAAAATTGAAAGAGTATAGACTTTTTTTTACTTTACATAAAATTTAATTTGTTTTTTTTTGTTTTTTTTTTTTTGTGTGTGTGTGTGTGTGTGTGTGTGTGTGTGTGTGTGTGTGTGTATGTGTCAAAATAAACGTCTGTTTTACGTTTTGAAACAAAACAGGCCCCCTTTCAAAAAACTTACGAAAACTTTTGAATAGTGGCAGTTTTGTCAGGTACTTCTTTATATTCTTCCACGATAGATTTGTATATATATATACATATATATATATATATATATATATATATATATATATATATATATATATATATATATATATGTGTGTGTGTGTGTGTGTGTGTGTGTGTGTGTGTAATCAGTTGATTTTCTTCTTTATTTTGTGTATGTGTGTGTAATATTTTTCGAATTAATATTGGGCTATTTCGTTAAATGTATTCCGAATGTTTTTCCGTTCTCTCTTCCGGTGGGAAATATAGTTGTAGACTGTTGGGACAGTTAATTCTTTTTTTTTATGTTTAAAAACCACTTGATGATAGATTCTTTTTAAATGTTTGTACCCTTTTAATTGCGTATTTGCGCGTGTGTGTGCGTGCTTATGTTAAGAAATATCTATTAAATTAATGATCGATGCTAAAAAAAACAATCATGTTACGAACATGACATATAATCAAAATAGCCTAAAGCAACTCAAAAGGAAACTAAGGATGCAAAAAGATATATAGGAATACAGTGAAGAAATATCCATACTTGTTGAAATTTCTGGGGGTTTCAAATTGAGTAGTAGGGAAAAAAGAAAATAAATAAAAAAAAGGAGAAAATATCAAATGATAAGACTCCGATAATAAAAAAAGAACATAGCCTATCCAAAGATATTAAAAACGAACAACATTCTTAGGACAAGACAAAATATTTCACTTCGACTAAAAAATTATATCGTGAAATAGGAAAATAGACAATAAATGTAAGAGAAACCCCAGCAATTAAAGAACTGGAATTAGTTTGGAGAAATATATACAATCATAAGAAATCAAATGATAAAATGCTAGGTGTATTGAAAGTATAAAAGACTTATAAAAATAGAGAAGCACAAATGAAGGAAGATATAACAATAGAAGATCTTAAGAAAAACATGTAACTGCATACATGAATGAAAGTCTCTTGGAATAGCTAAAATAACAAACTTTTGGTTGCTCCATCTATTCTACACACATCAACCAATGACGGAACTTATTTCAGAAATCATTAAAGATGAAAAAAATGACTGATTGGCTCAATGATTAGCTCAATGAAAAAAGAGAAGGTTAAGATGAAAAAAAAAAAAGTATTGTTGGAATCTTACGACCACATTCGGTCTCTGTGTTACCGCTTTTTCTGCTGGGTCACCTGACTGGAACACTTTTTGCCAAAATAAGTAATACAAAGTAGTTAGAAATGTATAAATGAAGAGACTGTTTTCACGAAACGAAAGAGTTGTAGAAGAATCAAAGGTCCATCGAAATTCTAGTGTTGAGTGATTCATAAAATACGTGTTGCTCAAGGATGTAAACATAAGTATTATTCATAGATTAATTTAAGTAAAATCTAGTCGCTAAAATTAGGAATTAATTTTTGAACCCAAAAACATGTGATAGTTGGACTTGAAACTTTTAAAATAAAACTTTTTGAATAAAAAGGAATAGTTTAAATGGCTCTTTTAAGTTGTGGCTTAGAGATGGTTATGGCACTTTCTTCTTAAACAATGCTAAAGTAATTATTGCAAAGAGATTGCATAAACAAATCATAAGTGCAAAGAAAAGAATAGGGAGTAAGACTCACTATCATTCAGGACAGCGTAGACGCAATAGTTAAAAACAATGAAAATACACGCCAAAGTGCTAAGAAAGTCACGGCAAAATCAAATAAAGACGAACGTTATAACTAGAAGTATTAGAAAAAAATGAGAAGAAAGACGACTCGATGAATCTGGTAATATTAGAAACGGACACCAAAAAAACAAACAGGAGTGGATGAATAGGTAGGAAATAATTACCTAAGAAGAACAAGAAATCATCTCGAAAGCAAACTCAGCTGCAGAAATCTTATCAAAAGAATAACTACCTGAACCATCTTCCTTGTAATATACTCTGGACATTTCCTATGCTATACAAAGAAGGAAGGTGCCCGTGGTGTACTTGTTATCGTCGTACGAATTGGACACGGCGACACGAGTTCAAATCCTGGACGAGACTGATTGCATTTCACATAGCACTAATACCCTTGGGAAAGGTATGAATCCAATTATTCTCCCTCCAGCTATGGGTAAATAGTAGGACAGACTAGGTTCTTCAGCCTTGGTGAGGCAACTAGTCTAGGAGAAGGAAAACTCTGAATTAAAACCTGTTAAACTCCGCTTAAAAATTAACCTTGTGTCATATCCTGCCCGAGCGGAGGGGTTGGTAAATAGGACAAAGAAGGAATTAGTCAGATGAACCAAAGAATAGGAAAATTGAAGATGATGCCCCATGCCTAACTCCCAACTAATGATATTGATAAAAACTATGTGGCACGAAATGGAGGATAAAGTGGATCCACACTCACAGACGGCTGTATGTTTGATAAATTACAAGAAATCAAATTATATATAAACAAAATAAAGTAAGGACTAGCAACAACAGCCAGTAATAACAATAAAAACATATTAACAAAAAACAAAAAAAATCTAGGAAACAAAAATTGGAATAAAAACATCTACATTAATAAAACTTTAACACCAAGCAAATATAATAACTTTGAGATAATTATGAAGATGAAGCTTAAAGAGAGGATGTAAATCTCGAACTAATTATATTTAAGTAAAAATTGATAAGACACGGGAAAATAACAAGCGAAGGTTATATGGTATTAGAGATTAAACAAGTATCACATAATAATAGAATGCAGTGAATTGGTAAAACAAAGAAGTCAAGAACAGCCCCAACTGTATGGTATATGTGATCTATGGGAAATTGTGCAAGAAAATTAAATTCCATCTTAAAAACAAATGATACATGAACAAGCTAGACTATGTCATTGAAAATGGAACGCATAATATCATTTTGGACTTTAAGATCGAGACTTCTTATCCTAATTTTTTAATTCGTTCGCCAAGTTTGTCAGTTATCAATTGGTCTCCGAGAGCAGGTATTTGTATTCGTTAGTAATCTCCATTCGTTTTTGATTTTAGAGGACCGGGATTAATTTTATTGTAGTAGGGCAGGTAATCTAGAATTTAGGCTAAATAACTACATAGTGAACAAAGATGCCAATTCTGGTACAAAAACTACGTTTATATTGCCTTCTATTCAGTCTTATATATTTTTCAAATTTTTGATTTAGGTAAAAAGATTTTTTCTTCGGTGTTATTTTCAAATCATACCGTTGATTATTATTGCATTTATATTCTAAAAATGGAGAATGATATCTTTTACTGAACTTTTAAAAAGTAACAAAAAAATACCCAGATTTTTCCCTATTTGTATAGTTTCTAAGAGCAGAATATTTACGTATTATTAGGGGCATTATTAACAGTAAAGGATTTGTAAAGTTTGCGAAAGTTACATACAGAAATCCAAACGGAATATTGTTTAAGTGTTATAAAATTTCATAACTGACAGGTAAATTCTAGTTCCCTTTATTCATTTAATTTAATGTCATATCAACCCTTGTGGGTTATTTAATGTCTACTTTACACACACACACACACACACACACACACACACACACATATATATATATATATATATATATATATATATGGTTTTAATCAAATAGTTTGTTGGTGAATATTTTTGTTTTTAACGAATGTGTTAGAGCTCATGTCAAAAGTTAATAGAACGATTTTGCGTCATTAGCTTATGCTATGTCGATGAACTTGTTTTGTTTAATAATTATATATATATATATATATATATATATATATATATATATGTAAACAGATTGACAATTGTAATTAAGTTGTCAGTTTCAATAGCAATATTCTAAAAAGGTTTGGAGAATTGTTTGCCACAAGAGAAATTTGTTGAATACGGTTGGGACTTAATTATATTTATGGTAGAGTTGGGCATGACCACCTGACTGATTAGAATGGACCTCTCTGAAGAGCCTTGTATTGAAGGTATGGGCTGATGAGAAGTGTGCCAGGTTACAGGAATACTTCGCACCCGAGTCACGGACCACTAAGCAACTAAGATCTAGTTCTTGGGCATTACTGGTCGTCACCATCGGCTAACATTGTAGAGGTAATTTTAAACCCTCTACAGAGGTGCAGTCAGCGTATTCTATAATTTCAACCAAGAGGGTGTAGGAGAATTCTCGGAAACGATTTCAAACGATTTCTCGGTAAGAACACTTAATATAAATTGTTTATGACTTGGTCAAAACGACACATGAGTTTCAGCTGAGAGGGTGAAGCAGAAATCTGGGAAACGGTTGAAAATGATCTCTCGTAAAGAACACTCAATATAAACTGTTTATGACTTGATAAAAGTTGCAGTAGATTTCTGCGTAGAAATGCTAAAACTACGTAAAGATGAACGTTCCTTTCATAAATGTTTTATTGTCTTTACTGAGACAACTAAATGGCAACAACTGCAACATTCAAGATTTTGAGTAGCACTAACTCTAGGTTTTTGCTTACACTCACTTTTTGAATCTTTCAATAATGTATTAACTTTCATTCTACATATAGATTTATCAGTACAATATTTTAAAATGCTGCTTAAAACACCTTCATTGTATGATGTATGAGGTCAAATTATCTTTGCTTTGGTTTCTTTGTTTAACGATATATAGACCTTTATGGTTTATTAAATGACAAATAAAGGACAATATAGGCACTATTTAACCCGTAATCGTTGGGATAAATTGGTTCATATTTTTATTAAGGTTAGCAGTCTGAAAGTGAAGGTAACAATAGCGTGGCAAAAATTCGGACACCCTTATAACAATATCGCAGTCCAGCATATTACACATTTTGTTATGGAAAATCTTCCCCTCATTGTCAAGTGGAAAAGAAAATCGCTCTATTTTTTTGTGTTTCTCTAAAAATGCTTAGTAAAATTCATTCCATAAACATAACATTATTTTACTATTTCTGAGTTTTTCAAATCAACTTAACCTAGTGAACTTTCATCGGAATCTGAGTAACAGCCAATCTCTTCAGTTCTTCAGAATCTTCTGGGTATTAGGGCTGACCTCAGAAATGTTGTAGTGTTCCTATAATATATCATCATCGCGCTCATTACTTGTAGTTATCTAACAAGGTATATGTACTTTTCGCGTCTTTCCATTTTCTTTCAGTTCCATTTTTTGGTCAGTTAGAACGTCAACATATACTAGATGTTAAGTTGATTTTTTTTTTGGTAATTGACTATATATTTAATATCCTGGCCAGGATTAGAGTATCTGTTTGCATCTTAAAATCCCAGAAAATCTGATGTTCTTATTTTCTTGAGTGCATTCTTGTTTGTGCGTATATAATTGGGTAGCAAGATCATAAGTCGGTGTTTTGCATTATGCCCAGTCATTTTTATTCTTGTACTCTTTTTATGTAAGTTTCTTGTATATGCTTACTATGTGATTTATAGTTTTATCCCATTCTCCATTTAATCAATTATTTCTATTCTGTTACGTATTAGCGATATTCGATTTAACATAATTCTTAATTATGGTGTCAGTTTCTGCCACTTTCAGAAAATATCCAGTTTCTTTCCTGAGATTTCCCTTTTTGTAGCGATATCCAGATTTTCTCAAGCGTAATTTTGCCATATTGTATGGATATTTCAAATATCCATACAGTTGTCTTTCTTCTATTTGTTTCCTTATTTTAGTTGTTTTTCTATCTGAGCTTATATTGGTAATACTATTATTGACCGCTGTAGTTAATATTTCTTTGCTCTTTTTAATGTATTTCAAGGTTACCTTTATGGTTGCATTGGCACAAACCTCTATGATTGCGAGTCGTCTTCTCTTCCCTTCTTGACACTTACAGTCTGTCTATGTCTTAGTTGTAAAGCCTTGTGCATAGACATCAATTCAATTGTCCTCGGGTCTATTTATCTGAGGTTCTTCCTTCCTTCCTATTTTAAGAATGGCGTTGTGTATTTTGCAAAGAGTACTGATCAGTCGTTTATCCTTGACAAAATTTCTGCTATAGAGCTTGGTTTCAAACTCTTTCTCGTTCATCTGATGTAATCTTCTTTCATTTTCCCTTCATCTCCGCTTGTTTGATGGTGTGCGCTTCCAATATTTCTGATGACTTGTAATTTTCTTCCACTCAAAACATTCCAGTGCTTTCATGAGTTGGCAGTTCTATTCATTTACCTGTAACTCTTTGCCTATATTTTATTTCCACTATAGCGCATCTTTCTATGCCAAATACATATCATAGGTTTTATACTCTTAATGCTTGTAGTAAAGTCTCCAATTCTTTTTATTTTTGTCAGTAACTTTGATATCATTCTTGTACTCAATGTGAAAAATCTTTTCTTGTGATTTGGTAAATTTGAAGCCACTTGAATATTTCCTACTTACGTGATTTATTGTCATCATTGATATAACGAATAGCAATACTGATACCAAATCTCCCTGCAAAATGCAAGTTTGTATATTTTCATCAACTTGAATTTTGTCTTATCCGGTCAGTTGTACCCTTCAGTTTTCCATGGCTTATATGATGAAGTTTAGATTTTTTTTTTACTCCAAGACACTCTATTATCACTGCCTGCACGAGAATATCACAAGTATTTTAATCTATGGAATAAAGCATGAATTTGCTAAATTTTACGCGCCATTTTGATTGTTTTAAAGATGACCTCGTCTATAAATATAAAATGTCATTTTTCCATTTCCTTTAACTGTATCCTTTTCTTTCTTCAAGAAATTTACAACGAATAAAAATCGAGAATTATATTTCCCTCTTATCTAAGCGGAAGGATTTTACATATTATCATTTAATACTTGCTGGTGGAGGCCAATATTTTTACCGGGTTCTTTACTTGTAGGTGTTTACACTGTTGCAAGGATTATCTATCGATGATGGATGTGAATTTTAAAACAAGTCTCCATGTATGCCATTGTGGACGGTTTTTTCCCACTTTTCTTTTTCTTAAGTGTTTCTTTTATCAGATGTACGTGTACGCAAGGTTCCGGTCATTCTTGAATGCCTAATTGTTTTTCATATTATTTATACATTAAGCATTTCTTATATCATCTTTCCAGTACATACTTTATTCCAGAATTGATTTGTTTCCTTTGAATCCAGTTGTAGATTTGTGCACTCACCACATACTTGTTGACAGGATTTTCTCTCGTTATTCTGGAAAATCCAGTTTTGTTTGCACTGCTTGACACTGTCACAGTACCTTTAGATTTTTATTTCTTTCAGCAATATCGTAAGATTTATTTCTTCCAGTTGTATTGTTAGAGTTGTTAGCAGTTATCTTTTAAATATCTTTTCATTCCTTTGTTTTCGTATGCACTTTATCTTCCTTAGCAGTTTCGCTTGTCGTTGCGGTTTCTTTATTCCATCCTAATATCCTAATCAGGGGTTATATGTCTGTACCGCTTCCTTTATGGGATACTTAATTCATCACTGACTAGTTTTGTTCCTACTTAGATTAACTTGTTTTCTTCGCCGACGTCGAATGTCGGGTTATGTTGCAATACATTATTTACTTTTTCCGTATCTTCCTCGACTTTTTTCAGTCATGATTGCTTTGCCATGGTAATGTAATTTTCTATTTCCTCCAGATTTTTTTTCTATTAAGTCTACATTTATCGCTTTAATATTAATATTGATGCCGTGTTGAAAGATTCGTTGGTGATTTCGATTTTACTATATTTTGCTTCAATTATTTTATTGAGTACTTTTAGAGTAAGTTGTTTACGATTTACCTGTCCACATATTTTTAGTTTCTCAATATCAGACACTAAAACATTCTTTAAAATCAATCTCCATTGGTCGGCTAGTCGGCAGTTTAGCAGATTCTGCCAAGATCTCTATTCTCCACTTCCAATAAACTTGCGTAGGATTGCTCTTAAAACAACTGGGGATATTTTGTTGTCTTTTGTCCATTTTTTTCCTTTGATATCTCGAAAAAGCATTGATGACTTGGACTGTGTACTTGAACTAAGAATAACCAACATTCGCTGGATGATGACCGAGTCCTCTAAAGCAATTACGATCATAACACTCCCATCTGACATTTGAGTTCCGTCTTTATTTGCATTTGAAGTTGTCATTTTTCCTTGGATATTGTAATTTCGCTATACCAGATTGAGTAATTGATTTTAATCTATGCTGCAGTTGTGGCCAGGTAAACCTTTAAGGAAGAGGACGCTTAGTCGAAGCATAAAAAAGGATTACAAAGTTTTAACTTTGAAAGTCCAACAGTTTATTTTTTAAAATAACCTTTTAGGGTTTACTAACTAATTCCGAATTTAAGCTGCAAGATTTCACGTGACATGGCTTATGACATACTAATATTTGCCACCTTATATACAAGACATTTTATTATCTTACTCCTGGCTAGTTTTTTGTACCAGCTTTAACAGTCTTCTTCTTCTTCTTCTTCTTCTTCTTCTTCTTCTTCTTCTTCTTCTTCTTCTTCTTCTTCTTCTTCTTCTTCTTCTTATTATTATTATTATTATTATTATTATTATTATTATTATTATTCATTAGAGGTTTTCACATCAGCGTCAGATGATGGTCTTTCACTGGAAATTGAGTGACAGCAAGTCTCTTCAAGCCTCCGGGACTCTTCTCAGTATTCCGGCAGTTTTCAATAATGTTGTTGTTTGGATGGCCCCCACTCGGCCGCCAAATTCCAAATCTTCCAGGCCCTTTAGCAACCTTTAGTTACCGTGGCAAAAGCACCAATCATAATTGGTATAATTTTCACCTTCATATTCCATAGTTTTTTAATTCTCTAGCAAGGTCGAGGTACTTATCCTTCTTTTCCCATTCTTTCAGTTTTATTCTGTGGTCTGCAGGGACAGCAAAGTCGACTATTTTGCAAGTTCTCTTTTTTGGTGATTATTATTAAATCCGGTCTTCTGGTCGGGATTAGGTGATCCGTTTGTATGGTAAAGTCCCATCAGAGTTTATGCGTGGCATTTTCTTGGACAGGTGCTGGGTTGTGCAGGTACCACTCGTCAGTATGATCGAATTTAAATTTCTTGCACATTTCCCAGTGGATGACCTTGCCCACCAAGTCGTGTCTCGCCTTATACTCCCTCTGTGCTAATTTGCTGCATTCGCTTATTATATGATTGATGGTTTCATCTCTGTCATCACATAGCCTGCATTTGCTATTTTGTTGAGTCTGATCTATTCTCGCTTTGATATGATTGGTTCTTAGGGCGCTGTCTTGTGCTGCTATTAGGAGAGATTCTGTTTCTCTCATAAAGTTTTCTTTTTTTAGCCATGTCCAAGATTTGTCGTGTGAGATGTTGTTTATTAGTCGTTTTAACCGTCCATAGAGTCGTTTTCCTTCACATTTTTGTTTCCTAGTTATTGTCATTCTCTTGTTCATCGTGTTCTCAGAATAGTTTCTGGTGGCTATAATGAGTCCTCCTTCGTGTTTTGTATATAGCTTTTGAGTCGTTCTATCGATGCATCAACGCTGTCTTCAATGCTGGCAAGTCCTCTTCCTCCCTCTTTTCTTGAAACACATTATTATTATTATTATTATTATTATTATTATTATTATTATATAAAGAGTTGTTTTTTCGATTGCGTAAATTTATGTTAATTTTTTTTAGGTTACTGTTTTTCAAGTTCGTGCCTGTATGTCTCCTGTTACAATTATTTTTGTAATATTAAAAAAATTGCTTTTATATCTTTTTGAATATTTTTATAATGTATTTTTAACACCAACGCAACACGCAGAATATGACACAAAGTCAATCTTTTAGTGTACTTTGATAAGTTTACTTTTAGAGCTTTTCTACATCTAGACCAGTTGCCATGTCAAGGTTTCGAAAGTTAAATAGCGTTATCTACCTTGCCAGTTTAAATAGCCTTGTCTAACATTCTATTTACGCATTAAAAGATAGAATATTGTTCTATTCACGCCTTTCCCAAGAATATTAGTGTCATGCAAAGCAAAGTCTCGTCCAGAATTTGGACTCTGCTCATTGTCCCCACTCCTTACAATGATTGTCATTTCATCACGAGCGCATCCTGTATTACACTGAATACAACATATTTATTAATAGTGGAGGTTAAGCCGAAGGTTTTGTCAAACTGGATGTAATCTATCATGATTTAATGTTCTTATTCACAATCTTTAGTCATTTATTATATTATTGAAATCTTGTTCTGATGTCCCTCGATATTCTTTGACGCAATATGTGCATTCTAAATGGTAAAAGATGTTATTGCTATTAACGTTTGATTTTGAGGTGAAGTATTCATGGCCAAATCATTAATACAAAATGTGCAGTACTTTAAGATAGATCCACATTTTCTGATGTTTCTGTCATATTTTCCCGATCGCGTATAAATATGAAACTTAATCTAATTGCCATTGTGATCTCAAATTTTAATGTACATGTTCCAAAGAGGGAAGATTTATTTAATGATGTAACACACACACACACACACACACACACACACACACACACACACACACACACACACACACACACACATATACACACGTATAGAACCCCCACATATGAACGGAGGTGCCCGTGGTGTAATGGTTATCGTCGTAGGAGATGGACATGGCGACACGATTTCAAATCCTGGACCAGGCTAATTGCATTTCACAAAGCACTAATGTCCTTGGGAAAAGTATGAATCCAATTATTCTCCCTCCATCTATGGGTAAATAGTAGGGAAGACTGAGTTCTTCAGCCTTGGTGAGGCAACTTGTCTAGGAGAAGAAAAACTGTGAATTCAAACCTGTTATACTCCGCTTAAATGTCATCTCTGACCGAGCGGAGGGGTTGGTAAATATGATAAGACCCCCACACATACACCCCCACATAAATAAATATGTAAATATATAATACCTAAAGAGCCACAAAAAAACCTACCGAGATTTCGCTAAACAGATCTCCAGGATACTTCCTTCTAAAGAACGTTGACCCAAACGACATTTTATTACCAAATTGCCAACCAGAAGGGGTATTCTAATTTTGCTTTATTTGGTGTATTGAGCACTTTTACGTATTTACTTACCTATCAGAGTTCTTTACTTTTGGTTTGGAATTGCGGTACTGCTAGATTATTTTCAAGCGTAATGGGCGATTTTAGTATTTTCTTTTCTTCTTAATCTTTTTCCTAGATATCAATTTGTAATGTTTTTTTTTATTAAAAATTGTATTATCTTTTTTTTCATGCCGCCAGAGTTATAGGAATTGTTATAAAAATTATATATATATATATATATAATTTCCATAATCATATATATATATATATATATAATAACTATCCACACACACACACATATATATATATTGTAAAACTTATGTATTCATATATATATATATATATATATATATATATATATATATATATATAAAACGTATATATATATATAAACTAACAATGCATCAACAGGCCACTGATTGTTGAACGTGAAATTCAACTGTAAAGTCGAAGAAATTGGAAAGACGTCACATGCGGAAAAACAAATCAATCTTGTGTACTGCGGCAATTTTCTGGCAACGTTTCTCTTCGATTGACTAACAATTTCAATCCAAGATGTACATAGTTGTCGAGACATACTCCCAATTTTAGTAATATGAATCAGTAGTTTTTTTCTAATGTGAGATTGTAAATCTTCCTCTATATTTTTGGCATTTTCATACACCTGTGTTCGTGTGTGTGTGTGTTTGTGTGACATAGAAATTATTATGGAGCGGGACATTGCTTTTGAAAATTGAAATTCTTATGCAATATACAAAACCTCACGGTTCATTGTGGTAGACTTTCACAAATATTCATAGCATTTCTGAGTTTCACTGACGTCTACAACACACACACACATACACACACACACACACACACACAGATATATATATATATATATATACATATATATATATATATATATATATATATATATATATATATATATATATATTGTAGCTTAGGCATCGGCTAATGCTCTTTCTTTTATGAATGGATGCCTACAGGAAGACTAGAACAACAAAAACGCAATTCACTATCGGTTTTCTAAAATTTATTGATTTATTCCCTACTTTTGTTTTCTCAGGACGAGGAAGTGTCTGGAAATTGTTAACAAACGTAATGATCAGGCTAGCATCTTTGTTCAAGGATAAAACAGCTCCTCTCTCATCTTTCAATAGATCAATTTCTCTCCGTCCACAACTTGCGCTTTAATTCGTGTGTCCCAAACAAGAATGCAGAAGGATTTTTTAAAATGTTTCTTTAATCATCCTTTACAGAAAACTGAACCCCCAATTTTTGTTTTGCATGGCCGCCATTGTCAAGCCAACCTCCACAACCAACCACTAAACAAGTCGACCGAGTCTAGCGACATCAGAGAATCTTGTTCGACAGGTGTTAGATCAAGCATAGCTTATAACACCTAGCCTAACTGAAGAAATTTTGAACTATGTCAACTTATTTCTTGTTTTTATAATATATTTACATATATATATATATATATATATATATATTGGCTCCACTCGTATTGAGCACACTTGTAATTGTAGCATTACTGCGTTTTACGGTTGGTTTTATTTTTCTTTTGACCAACTGACTGCATATCTCTTGATTTTTGTAAACTGGTATGACTGAGTTGGCCTTTTCTTTTTTTTTTTGGTCTTACGATATTCTTTCTTTTTTCCCCCGGGCGGGGATTCGAGATATTTTTATCTCTTGTTCCTGGCGTTTTTCCTGGTACCTGTGAATGTTGGTATATAGTAGGTTAGTAAATATATATATATATATATAGTAGTTTATAGTAGTTGGTAGATAGTCGGTTAGTAAATATATATATATATATATATATATATATATATATATATATATATGTGTGTGTGTGTGTGTGTGTGTGTGTGTGTGTGTGTGTGTGTGTGTATTAATTATTAACTTTGATCGGTTTCGACCATAGGAACTCATCTTATTTTTTAAAAAAATCAATTCAAAAATGATTTAGCTATCAATGTTATTAATGTAGATTGAGCATTGGCATTTTAAAAGTTTCATTCAATAAAAACTTTTGTTTTTCTCTAAAATATATTGAAAAATAAAATTAAAATGCTAAAACTTCTGTCTTCCTAAAAAGAGGACATTCTTAGGTATTACACTAAACTGCATCTAATTGTTAGGCTCTATTTCTAAAAAAATGTGAAAACTGTAATACCCACCTCGTTGTCATAACTGTTCGGTCCGTTTGGACCTGGTGTGACTATAACTTTTAAGTTTCAATCAATGAGTCAAGAATAATATCAAGTATACGTAGTGTTGTGGGAGTCCCAAAAAATTGTCGGGAGCGAAGATACGGAAACAATATGAAATAGTGACGAAGAGATAATATAGTTCACATGAGGGTGGGGAAAGACAGCCACGAAGTAACCATAAAATCCCACTCAAATTAACTACGATATTCAAACTTTTCTCGGGAGCACCTTCAAATACAGGAAAATGTAAAGTGGTATATTCAAGTCGATAAAAGTAACTATTTTGTAATTGATTGTTACACACATTCAGTAGGTTGAACAGATTTGCTTAACTTCACGATTTATGTCCCTATTTATCACTCTGATGGTAACTAACTGAACACTCCTTTTCAAAAATCCACAAATCTCATGAATGACCATAAATCGCACCTATTTCGATATTTCTCGTGGTTAACCTTTTGATGGGTATCACGCAGTTGAGCACCAGTTTCACTGGTGGTGAGAGGTGCCTACATAATTACAATATGCTCCATTTGTAATTACAGTGTGTCTTTGTCATGCGCAGATGTCAAGACTTCGTAGACTTTTAAAAGAAATCACGACTCCAATACATTTTCACGATGACTACACATCAGAAATTATCCTAACCAATGTCTCACTCATGCTAATAGACAAGTAGAGAATTAAAAGTTTTCCAGAATACAATTACCATTGTTCATGTGTTCACGTAAGCAGAAATATTTTTTATCACTGATTGCCACAAGAAATTTGCAAGCATTGATTCGAATTGCTTTGACAGCACGATATCATATGTTTGATCTGCATATGATATGGTTGCTTAGCCAAAGAGTTGCCTGCGGAAGACCAGCTTCTTCCGTTGAAACGCCTGGTTGATTTTTCCGGGCTTCGTCTCTTTTGTTATTTACAGCAACATACGATACAATAAATTGTCAAAGTTTCTGATGAGTGATCGTTGCAGTGTTCTGCATATCTGCTTCGATATGGTGGTAAGAGACTTTCTTCTACGCAGTTGTCTCATGTCACCGGCAAACAATCAAAACAGTGCTAACAAAGTAGTATTGATATTCTATTGACCTGTGAATAAATAGTATATATATATATATATATAGCATCTCAGTACTAGCATGATATCCTTACCGATGTTTAGCAGGCTAGAAATCAGTTTTTCTTCTAGACGGGTTGACATACGAAGGATAAATTGCCCAATCCACTCAGCTATTAACCAATTGCTCGAAAAAGAATAGCTGAAATAAAACATTTCCTTAGAGTATTAGCTTGATGTGAATTGTTAGCAGCCGCATCAAGATATAGTAAATTAATTGATATAAATATAGACACAATTATGCTACTTGCAATGAAGGAGTTTTTCATGAACTAATCGTTACGATAACTAATATTGATGCTGTAGGTTATACTTCAACTAGAAGACACGTACTTGCACTGAGAGGTTTGTCTTAGAATAATAACACTTTGATTAAAGACTGACTCTCTACCATAATAAATCCTATGCAGTATACTAACCGATTGATAGTATTGCTACATGAAGAAAATACATACAAGCAAATTACACAATAAGTTACGCCAAAAATATAGATATTTTTAAGAAGTTTCTTATAACATTAATTACAAACGCATACAAATTCTGATCTTCATATATTGATTTAATCCCTAAAATTCCTAAAATTGATGAACTTCCATAAACTCGAAAATTTGGAATTCTTTTACGACCAATTAATTTGGGGATCGAAATTACTCCCAGTAGCATTGCAAAATACTTAGCCAAATATTTTCCCATCTTTTAGGTACGATTAACAAACCAAACACCAAGAACCCCAGTGATTACTCAAAAATAGTTTATATAAAGATGGAAACAAGTTTCTAGCAACTCCTGACATAAAATCATTATACACCAAAATTATTGTAAATAAACACATTAAACGTTTAGAAAATAGCCTCAAGAAAATCAACATTACATTATATTTACCTGTATTAATAATTATTAAAATTTGCCCATTATGCACTTACCATTGCTTTTTTAATAGAAATATATTTTTGTATAAACAAAAATTTGGTCTCCTCATCGGTTTACCTCTCAATAGACTCCTTGCAGGTTTATTTTTTGAATTTCTAAAATCTGGGCCCTTTGAATTTATCATAACAAACATTTCAAGTATGTCCGCTTTAAAAATTATACATATCTTATTTAGATAATTCATTACTAATTGCATATTTTTACTTTCATATGTTTCTCATTATTTAAATATCCACGAAACAATCACTTAATAAGAATTACGGATAATTAAAATAAATTAAACCAAACATCAAGCAGTATCGATACTGCTATATGGATGCACTACGTGTACGCTTACTAAACGTATGGAGAAAAAGCTTGACGGCAACTACGCAAGAATGCTGCGAGCAAGTCCTGGAGGCAGCACCCCACAAAGCAGTGGTTGTACGGCTACCTGCCACCCATTACGAAAACTATCAAAATTAGACGAAACAGATATGCATGACACTACTGGAGAAGTAGGGACAAGCTCATAAGTGATGCACTCCAGTGGACCCGTTAACATAGACGAGCAAAGGCAGGACGACCAGCTCGAAGCTACATATAGCAGCTCTGTGCCAATACGAGATGTAGCCCTGAAGACCTGCCGGAAGCAATATACGATAAGGAGGGGTGGCGAGAGAGGGTCAGGGATATCCGTGCTGATAGCACGACATGATGATGATGATGATGATGAAACCTGACATAATTTTTTCTTACCAACTAGGAACTAACAATCATCATCATCATCATCATCATGTCGTGCCGCCAGCGCGGATATCCTTGACCCTCTCTCGCCATTTCTCCCTATCATTCATCGCCTCCGGCAGGTCTTCAGGGTTGCATCCTGTGTCCTCACATAGTTGCTGTATGTATGTTCGTGCTGGTCGTCCCACTCTTGCACATCCATATGTGGGGGTCCACAGGAGTACATCGCTTATGAGCTCGTCCTTGCTTCTCCAGCAGTGTCCTGCGTGTCTGGTTCGTCGAACTTGTATAGTTTTCGTGATGGGGGGCAAGTGTCCATATAGTTGGAGTCTCATGGGGTGTTGTCGCCAGGACTTGTTTAATACTGCTCTCAACATTCTTGTGTAATTTCCGTCCAGCCTCCTCTCCAGCCGCTTCGTAAGCGTCCATGTGGTGCATCCATATAGCAGTATCGACACAACCGCTGCCTGGAAAATACAAACTATTAGAAATTAAAGGTCATCATTCCTCTGCAACCGATAAAAAACGAAATTAGAAGAGTTGATCAATGTAGATTCTACTAAAGCCCATGAGTATCTGAAGAGTGGTAAAACAGCAGATGATCGTGTTCAATCAGAAATTTATTAATAAAGGTGTCTTGTGTTGTATACAGAACTCCCCAAGCTTTCCGTCTTTTGCTGGGAGAAGACCAAACTACCCCCAAATCTCTGCGATGCTTTCCTCATTACGAAATAGAAGATCAAAGGGAACAAATCCAACGGCTCTAATTACTGTGGGGTTACTCTGCTCTACATGGCAAGAAACATCTTTGCAAACATTCTGCTGAACAGACCAGTATTCACCACACCATCCTTGAAGAATACCTTCAAGAAAGCCAGCGTGGTTTCAGAGCCAACGGAAACGCAACTTATACGGCTTTTGTTCTCCGGCAGCTCTAAAAGAAGAGCCGAGGGCAAAACAAATGCTTGTATTTAACTTTCGTTGAGCTGACGAAAGCATTCGATGCAGTGAGCAGAGGGGGTAATGTGGCAGATTACGGAACAAATCGTCTGTCCTCAAAAGTACTTAAACATGATCATCGCGTTGCAAAAAGAGTAGCGTGGCTATGTCAGACGCAACAGTGACCGCTCTGAGTTATTCGTGTTCACTAATAGTATTTAGCAAAGTTGCATTCTGGCACCGACCATCTTCACTATCTCTTTGAGTTTGATGATCAAAAAAGATACAGAAGATCTTAATTATGTGAACTTCGTATCGCAAGAGGGGGGACTGTTATATTATGCTATCAAGGTCTGACCAGACGTTCTGCTATGTTACAAACATGCTTGCAGTCAGCGTGCACCGGTTCCTTCTTGGTCTACGTTCCTCGACGCCAATATATATATATATATATATATATATATATATATATATATATATTGATTAAATGTTGACATTTTTTTACATTTCTGTTACGTACATTTACATGTGAATAGCTAGCTCAATCCTTAACAAAAAAAGAAAAAAAATGTATCCAGGTCCAAGCCCATCAGAATGTAGGTGCAGCACTATTTCTTTTCGTTTTAACATTTGGCTTTATGCTGTGCGTAGCTAAGTTTGGTAAATATCAATAACGCTTCTGTTGATTAGATTTTCTTTCTTTCTTTTCGTTTAACCCGACATCTCTGTCATATGTATATATATATATATATATATATATATATATATGTGTGTGTGTGTGTGTGTGTGTGTGTGTGTGTGTGTGTGTGTGTGTGTGATTTAAAAATGTTTAAGTTGCAGAATGAACTGTATATATATATATATATAACAAATTCATCAATTGTATAGTTTGAATAATGTTTAGAACTACTCCAAATAAATGGAAGGCTATCTAACCTGTAGATCAGCAGCTGGCCTTTAACATGGTCTCTATAATAGAATGTTGGCTCCACTTGGCTATAAAACTATTTATCGATGACAAAATCAAAGGGCGTTCTACGAGTTAAGAATATGGATTTTTGTTACTGTCTCATATAGAAAGGGCTGAAATAACATTCCTGCAGAAGCAGCCCGAATTGATTAAAACATTGGCTCTAGTCAACTTTTTCATATTCATGAAAGTGAATTGCTTTATTCCAAAAATCAAAGACACCCTCAAAGTTCTTTATATATAAATATATATATATATATATATATATATATATTATTTATGAGACAGTAATATGCATTCATTGTTCCTGACTTATAAATCGAACACGATTAAAACGTTGTGGAAACTGTGAAATACAAAGCAACAAGAGTTTATGGAATACATCTCTTTAACAGTCAGAACAGCCTTAATAATAAAGTGAATGAGCCATTATAAAAAAAAAATACGCGATGGTGTTATCTTACTGCAAGGACAACGTCGGTCTCCGCCCATTCAATCTAAGAAGTCGTCACAACTATTTGGATCCAAGGTTTTACTATATGCAGCACATAACCTGGACTTGGGGGGTGTCCTCGTGGTGTAATGGTTAAAGCGATGGACTACAAAATCATAGTAAGCGAGTTCGTACTCCAATCGCGCTATTACGTTCACTTTGGGCAAATACCCTTGGGAAAGGTATGAACCTACTTATCCTCCCAACTATAGGTTAAATAGTACCACTACTGTTCTTCTCGGAGGATGGCATTGGCATTAAATATCCTACAATGGTTGATATGCCATTTTACAAAGAAACCAAACCAAAACATAACCTGGACTTTGTTCATTCAAATTCTTATCTATCTATATAATCCAACCCAATGACATTCCAGAGCCGTTTCTCATAAATTGCACAGTTACAGCAAAGATGGAAAATTGATTTCAGTGGTTTGACCCCTCGTTCTTTTAATGGTACTTGATGCCTCCTTTCTTATCACTCAGCATTATCAGGTAGGGATCAAGGGTAAAGTGGATCAAACTAAGGAAAGGAGTAGCGCCATCCCCTACACTTTGGTGTTGAAGCTATTGAAAAGAGAGCCTTTAGGTCACCCTCGCCTACAGTCGCCAACTTTACTTACTTACTATTTAAATATTCATTTGCTCATTGTTCAATGGAACATAAAGATAAATGTCGATGACCTCTACGAAGAAAGGTAGCAAAATTTGCATCAAACAAGATGCAATACAATGTCAATTATTTCTGTGTAATGTAACTGGTGTATATAGAGATTTCATTCTCATAGAGCGGTTGTCGCACCAAGGCTAAAGAGCCAAGTTAATACTTTTATTTACAGATAGATGAGAGAAATAGATTTATGCATTTCCCAATACAGTTTCTTTCTGGTTATAGACACTGTTCTTCCTGTTCATTTCGCATAATAGTCTCTCTTATAATACGTGTCTCTGACATTCGTGTAAAGAAGAAAAAGCTGAGATTCACCAGACGCCGTTGATTTTGAGTATCAAAATTTAGATCTCTCTCTCTCTCTATCTATCTATCTATCTACCTCTAGATCTATTCTTTCTCTCTCTCTCTTATATATATATATATATATATATATATATATATATATATATATATATGTAGCATAAAATAACTCACAATAATTGATATGCCATAAAAGACTAACGAACCAACAATCAGATTTGATGTATCAATTTACCATCGAGCTATACCCGGTCAAAATCTTCTTGGATTAGAAGATAGTTGGAAGGTATCTGCAGACCTCCCTGGCTGGCGTAATGATTACTTGAAAATAATATCTATTAAGGGTCTGCGACCAGACATTGTTCTATTTTCGAAGGAGAACTTTAAGGTCATCCCGGTAGAATTAACAATACCATTTGAGAGCCGACTAGAACAAAGCCACGTTTACAAAACAAGCAAATATGAAAATCTTAATAAAAAACAGGAAAAGGAATGATATAGCGTTACCGTTAAAGCTGTGGAGATTGGAGCAAGAGGTTTTGTTGCAGGTACCCTGTTCCAATTTCTGGGACAAAGTGAAATCAATTGGCGTAATAGAAGCAAAAGTATGAAACGCCTTACGGAAATAACTGAAAACTGTACAATGTGGACATGGAATAAAAGAAACGCCCCGTGGAACATTTCAAAATAAACACGTCATAGCATCACCTGCTCGCAAATGCGCAACAATATTCTAATTACGCGAGCAAATTTGAAAACTTTTACATTTCGCCGTTAGACGTTGATTTGACAGGATGCTTTAATGGGGCCTCATGTCAGTGAGTGGGGTGGCGATGTGTAACTAAAACTGTCGAAAGGAAGGCCCCGAAACGGTGCACATTCTCTCCTGATGACCCCAAAACAAGCATGGAGTTAAAACTGCTCGGTGGAAATAAAAATGGCTAAAGGAGCGTTTTCTATCCGCTCACTTTTTGGTGAGTTTCTGTTACTTGGTAAGTAACTTCCTTCTATATATATATATATATAGCATAAAATAACTCACAAGAGTTGATATGCCATTAAAGACTAACGTACCAACAATCAGATGCATCACCAGCATCGGCAATTCCAGGAATGGGGGGCATGCAAATTCCTAATAAGCAGAATTGGTTTGTGTGTTCTTTTCATAATGTTGTGAGGTGACACATCGGATGCTGACAGGCTGTTTACTCATTCTATCAAATACCAACTTCTTGCATCGCTGGTTGAATACAATTTTGATTAGTTTTGGACTGCCACGATTTCCGTGTAATTCTTCGTTAACAATTCTAAGCTCTCGAATCATTAGTTATTTTCTAATCTTTGTTTAGTTGTGACGTAAGAGTGCATAGTTAAACTCGATTTAAAATGTAATTATTTGCGAGTCTATGTCACTAATCGTTACACCACGCAAGAGCAAGTCTTTTAGCCATAATGGATTTTGTCCTCGAAGTAAACGAGTTCAGACTCCAGTCACGCTATTATGTTTACTTTCGGACTAATGTCTTTGGGAAATATATAAAATCTCATCTCCTCGCAGCTATAAATTAAATATGATCACAGCTATTCTTCAACAAGGGTTGTTTTGGCAATGAATTGCCCACAAAAGTTGATATGTCATTACACAAAGAAACCAAAACTAAACAAGGTAAAGCATCGTTAGCCGCCAATTCATTAACAGTAGACATTGCATACTTAATAATTCATCCCCCAAATCCGTCACCAACAATCAATAGAAAATTCCTCGACAACACCTAAAGTGTTAGGAATGAATAAACCAAAAAGGTGTGATAAAGTAAGTCACAGGGAAAAATTCATCGTCCAAAGGTTTGGGACCTCGACTTGCAGATGGTTTTGAAGAACTCATTTCTTGCTTGTCCCATATTTGTAACCTAATGTTATACTAAGCTTTGCATGTTAGATAACAACACAATTACAGATCCAATATTATATCCTAACATTACTACTGCTGATTTCAAGCCTATTCAAGAATTACATGCTCATTGAAAAAAATGATCCTGAAGATAAGATCACTGAAATTACTTACAGGTTTAAATAACACTGCTATATATAGTATTTGTATATGGGCGCTACACGTAGTGGAATCCTTTGCTAGCTGGATAAGCGTAGCATTGTTTGTGGGTGTGATTCTCACTGGGTGTTTCCGAAAATTAAGAGAAAACTATATTGCCGATACATAATTGTTCATAAGTATATGCACCCAAGGAATTAAATAAAAAAGATAATTACCTTTTAAAATAAAAAAAAGATGGAGACTTTTACGATTTCTTGTGGAACATTAAAGAAAGACCATTTTTTTGTGCATAATTAGCAATCGCTCCATAACTAAAATTTTGTAACCAACAATATTAATATATAGCAGTTCATAAATAAAAAAGAATATTCCTTATACGGATTACTTTGAGTTTTTCTTTGTTCACACAGATATTTATCAATTGTTTATTCTATCTGAAATACTTTTACTTGTTTCATTTCTACGTTTGCAAACATCCTTTTATTACTTGGAAATGTACATAATATTATTATCCTGCAGAGAAGAATGACAGAGTGTGAACCATCATTCCGACCAAAAGTGATTACTTGGCAAAGTAGGAAAATATGTTTTCACGAATAGGTTTTCAAACTGTGTAAGTGATTAAAGTATTTATTTGCTTTTTACACATATTTGTCAACTCTGTCTGGGCGACAATTAAATACACGGACTGTTTCTCTGCTGAGGAGTAAGAACCCCCAACAAGTGTTCTAAATATGGCATTAAACATTTTTATGGTGTGGTTCGAGATCTGGAGATTTGAGGAATGTAAAGTACTCCTTAATTACCGTTACTCCCTGGTTCACTCTGACCAGAAGAGACAGCACCTGCTAGGGCTCAATCAATGAGTCAAATATAAACATTCCTGTTAAATACCAATACATCAAACCATATGACTGTGAGAAAGCAAATGAACTCTGGCTCGTTTTAAAACGTTACAATGAAATTATTCATTAAGTAACCATATATCTTTATAAACCAGATTTAGGATTAAATAAGTTGATATGCCATAAAACGCAGAAAACTAACCAACCAGGTCTTATGCGTTGTTTACAGAATATTTGTTTATGGCTGATATTTCACCTTTCACTGACCTTTTCAGCAAATAGGATCCCATGTTTGTTCCATTGGTTTTAGAAATAAAATGGCGGCTTATAAGAAATATGAGGAATATTTATGTCTTGGGAAAGTAAACTTATATAAAGAGAGAATAAAAACTTAGTTTCGCATGCCATTACTCTCCTATTTCCACTCCGACAAAAAGGGTAATAATGAATTTAAATGCATACACTGGGCAAAAAATATATATAGGGGCTCGTAATCATATACGCATATCATCAAACGAACATTTTTATTTCACACACACACACATATATATATATATATATATATAGAGAGAGAGAGATGTGATAAGACAAATTGGAATACTTCTTATATGGTGTTTTGTTCTCAACATGTTTGATTGCAGGTCATCGTCAGAAGAAAAAAATATTTGTATGAAAACTGAACATTAGAAACCAAAAGAAGATTTCTTTTAATGAGTTATACTTTAAGAGAAGCGACGGGAATTATCGTGGCTATTGTAGCATATTAATTTCCTGAATGATCAATATTTTTTTGATAAAAATATCTTCAATTGGTCTTACATATATATATATATATATATACATTTGTGTGGGTGAGTGTGTTTGTATTTTATTGGCACCTGGCTGATGTATTTTCCACTAGGTTTACCTGGAGTGCATTAGCTGTAGTTGACCGTCAGATTTGTTTCTTTACCTGAATATTTGTGATTGCCAAGTTTCATTTCAAGGCAGGGTATTTAAGTTCTACGGAGAAGCACCTTTCAGATTAACAGTAGCTTTCGAATTCTATTTCAGTTCTGGATGAAAAAGTTAAATATTCAATCAAAGTTTTTTTTTCAGTTGCCTTCTTTTTTTTTCGATTATTGATCATAGGTTTATATTTTTTCAATCTTTTCTATTATCGTGGATTTTCTTTCACTCTTAAATGAATAGACTGCACGATATATATATATATATATATATATATATATATATATATATATATATATATATAGCTATAGTCATCCACCGACAGATCTGTTTCGTTCTATCAGAACTCACCAGTGTGGCTAGACAGCATCTCCCCGTAGCTGGGATCGAAACCCGGTTGACTGAAACACCAAGCCAAAGCTTATATATATATATCGTGGATATATATATATATATATATAGTAATTACTATTGTTGAGCAGAGATTAGTCATAAAGTGCGGTTTGGTTGGTTGCATCGAATTTCTGCTAAGGCTCAATCGTATCTTTGCTGTAACAATTCGGTGATCGGAAGATACACTCTCAAAAGAGAAATATGCTTCACAATTCAATGCGCTATCAATCTATTTCGTCTTGATAATGATGTAGTCTATATGTGCATTACCATTATTTATGTAAGAGTGGGTCCATAGTTTTCTCTTTTTTCATGAAATTTGGAATTAAGGCTGGTTAACCGATTTTTCTTGTATAAAGTCCGTTTGGTATTCACCATTTCTGTTTGCCAAGTTGTGTAAGCTGAATTATTTGTTTAAGTGTTTACCTATTTGGGCATTCATGTCTCCACCGATAATTAGAATGCTGTGTTTCGAGATGCTTCGAACAAGGGAGGATAACTCATTTTACATGATGTCGGGGTCCGTTTCATCACTAGCATTGATCGAACTGTAGCAGATGATTGTTGCGCTGGAATTGCCGTTAAACATAGCTACCATCATCCTTGGTTGCATTTCCTCGATGTTATTAAGTGATATTAGGGCACGTGTGCCTACACCTACTATCACGTCGTTGACTGAGGTTGTTCATGCAGATGCTGAGACAAACGTTCACACATTGCTAGTATCGTGGTATTTTATATACTTCACTATGATGAGACCTGTTTGTTTTACGCAAACTTAATACATGATAACACTAAGAAGCACATTCGATACGCTTTAGGAGATATCAGAAACACTTACTCCAAATGACGAATATGAGAACTTTGTCAATGTCAACACAGAAGCTACAGCAGAATTCTTACCAATCCAACTATGAGTAAAAGAGTTACCTGAGAGACATTAGTAGTTAAGAAAACACATGATGACGTGAAAAACTTATCATTATGCAACAGGAAATAAACCCAACTATCGCTCAGAAACTTAAAAAGGCAAAGTGAACTAACTAACGCATTTTTAAAAGAATAAACAAAATTCACACAAGACAAGATCAATAACATTATACACTCGGTTGAAGATAGACAATCTAGGATAGGATAGCAGACAGTAAATGAAGTAAGTAGAAGGAGGAGCACCGAGAGAGCTAAACTAAAAGCCGGAAACCAATAAGAACGAACACATTTTTGAAAGAATATTTCTGTAATCTGCTTCGAAAATCCCCCAAAGTTCAGGACAAAAAATTATTAGCAATCAATAAGACATAAAAGTATAACAGTTTATGCAAGAAAAACTCGACGTACTACTAAGAAAAATTAAAAAAATGGAAAGCTTCAGTTCTTGATGAAAGACCCCCATATGTAAGGAAAAGAAGGAAATTCGATGGCATACTGCTCCGCTACAGGAACATTGCATATAACAAGAACATCATAGACAGATGGACAAATGGCCGCATCTTCCCTTAGAGTAGCCAAGAACTACTGAGGTATAACCCTTATTTCCATAACGGCTAACATTTACAAGCTCTGCCACTCAACCGCACTGAAACTGAAATTGAGAAAATTCTTAAAAAGAACCAAAACGGCTTTAGGAGTTTCGACCCACGACATTACAAACATTGAAAATTCGACAAATTTTAGAAGGGGTTCATATAAAAAAAATTGAAGTGACACTATTATTTGTAAATTTCTCCTAGGCATTTGGCTCCATAGATAGAGGGAAGATGGAGTAATTACTCCTGGCCTACGGTCTCCCCGCAGAAACCATCACAGCCATAATGATGTTCTACAAAAACAAACACTCACGGGATGGAGACACATGCTTCTTTGACATTGTCGCAGGTATGCTGCAAGGGAACACATTGGCCCCATATATGTTATTTATTTGCCTAGACTACGAGATTCGAACGACTACAGATTTAATAAAAAATGGCTCTATATTGGTAAAGGCAAGAAGCAGACGAAACTCCACACTAACAGTTACGGACGTGCACTTTGCTGATAACATAGCGCTTCAAGCAAATACACCCGCCCAGGCCAAATCACTACTGAATAGTCAGGAATGAGCAGCAAGAGGGTAGGCCTCCTTGTCACGGCAGACACAATAGAGTTCATGTACTTTAATAAAAAATGCGTCATCTCCACTCTACATGGTAGGTCTCTGAAACTTGTGGATATAATCATCTACTGCGAAAGCCGCGACTCATCTACGGAAAATGACATCAGTGAGCAACTAACTAGGCTATTGGTTACATGTAAGTCAGACCACTCCTATAAAATATAAAGTAATTGTTTTCAAGTGGCGGTCGTGTCAGTACAACTACATGGATGCCCTACATATACGCTGACTAAGCGTGAGCAAAAAAAGCTTCACGGCAATTGCACAAGAATGCTACGGGCTCTCTTGAACAACTCCGGTTGGTAATATCCCATAAAAAAGCAGCTGTATCATGTCGAAATTCATCAAAATTAGACGAACAAGACATGTGGGACGCTGCTAAAGAAGTGAGGACAGACTCAAAAGTGATGTACTCCAATGGACCCCTTTACATGGACAAGCAAGCGTTGGGCGACCAGTACGAACCTATCTACAACAGCTCTGTAATGATACAGGATGGGACCAATAATGAATGATAAATACAGTGATGAGTAATATACATTAATATAAATAGTAGAAGGAAGAATACGAAAAAGGGAATTTACAGGAGAAACGAATTTTAGAAGAGGTGGGGAAAAATTGGCGGGAAAAAAATTAAAGCAGTTTTGAATGTAACTGCTATATTCGTAGTTCATATTGTTTAAGGAAGATTTGTTTAATTTTATCACTAGAAATCAAGGATTTGGGAGATTTATTAACATTTTCTTTTTGTAATATTGGTGATATATTCAGTTAGACGTTATGTTGTTGGGAGAGGGACATAGATTTGTTTTAAGGTGTTGAAAGATGGACCTACTGTCGGATAAGTTATGTGTTAAAGTTTTTACAGATTTATTGTATCTAGGTATTTATTTACAAACACCTCCTGAATTCATTCCATATATGAAGTCTTAGAAAAATGATAACGGATTACATACACGCATACATACGAATATATATATATATATATATAATATTTTCATTACTGATAGGATGTGACACAACGTTATATTTAAACAGGGCAAGCTTAATTTGAGAACGGAGTTTTCTTTCTGCTATACTGATTGCATAACACAGGCTGAAAAACCCTGTCTACCGTACAAAGTGTCCATAGCTGGAGGGAGAAAAATTGGTTCATACATTTTCTAAATGTATTAGACCAAAACGAAAAGTCAATATATATATATATATATATATATATATATATATATATATATATATATATAGAGAGAGAGAGAGAGAGAGAGAGGACAGAGATTAGTTGATAGATTGATTGATAGACGGATAGATAAATAGGTAAGTGTAGGGATTGCTTTATTTATATTGGAAGTGATTTCAAATTCATGACTAGTTAGTATGTAATAAAAATGTTGCTAACAGACTATAGACACCATACGAAATATAATTCTATTCTTACACTGATATATTAAAAAAAAGTATATATATATATATATATATATATATATATATATATATGTATATATATATATATATACATATATATATATATATATATATATATATATATATGTATATGTATGTGTGTGTGTGTGTATATATATATATATAATATGTATTGCATGTGTGTGTATGTCTACTATCTCTGCTCCAAAAAATTATTTTTAATTATGGTATGAAAAACACTTTATCTATGTCTTCGTCTATCTTGCACTCTCTATGTTTAACTATGAATAATTTTATATCTATGAAATTCGGTAGATATACCTATGAATACACGAGTTATGACTCCTGTTGTATTTATATATTTCCCTTCGGAAAGAGAATGTTATCTTTTGTTTCATTATCGCTTATATTTATCGTCAAATTGAAAAAAACACTTCATGAGACTTAAAAAAAACAAACACTGAGTATTTAAAAAATTACATTTTATATATAGGTAGATGTTTTGACGTAAACATAAATATGATTTTGGTAAAATACTAACAATGGTTTTGAAATAGTAGCAGTGATATCAGTAAAATTTTAAAAAATGAGAAAATATTTTTCATCTATTAAGTCTCAAATATAAAAGATTTTTTTAAATGTGTTAGAACAAAATATATAACATTTTATGATAAAAATAGGAGGTGGACTATTCTGAAAATTAAAAATTCAGAAGCTTTGTCGGCCACTGTTACAAGAGGAGTAAGCTCCTCCACAACAAGTGTCCTGAGTATGACACTTAAGTATTTAACGCAGAAGATTAAATCCTGGAGCTTTATGGGATGTAATTTTGCCATTATTCCCAGGTGCACTTTGGCCCGGAGTGCTAATACATGTTAGAGTCTCTTTTATGGGTGAAATAGTACAATTTAATAATTTATTATAACAGGAACCATTTTATTATGTTCAAGCAAATGAGCAATAGTAAATAGAATTTTTATTAGGTATCGATATTAAAACAATTAAACTTAATGCAAACAAATGAACAATGTTGAAAAGAAATATTAGAGTTAGATAGCAATAAATAAACCAAATTAGAAAAAAAAATAATCTTCATCACATGGTGATAATCAATACATAGAGTTTTTGGAATTTAAAAAACACCTTAAACATGATGAAGCTCAGGTTACTCTGACCGAAGTGAGGGTATCATTAAGGGCTCTAACTATTAGTCAGATAAAATTTTTCATTCATTTAACATACTTGAAACTATTTAACAGTATGCAAATAAAAAAATATAGATTTGAAATATTAGTGATATACTAGTAGCATTACATGTGACCATTTGTCTGTGTGCAAAACAAATCAATAAAATAAAGTTTTATTGCAGTACGTAAAACCATTTAGCATTTTTCGTTTTAGCAATACATCAAACCATTTAACAGTGCTCAAACAAATGAATTATATTGAAAAGAATCTATAGTTTTGGATAACAATTCTTGAAATCAATTAACTGTGGGCATGAAAATGGATGATTATCATCAACTTTGAGCAAACAAACGTATGATATATTATGAGATTTGGTTACTTTATAAACATTGATAAAAATGATAAATAGCAATATTTTACACTACTAAACTCTATGCAAACCCTGAAGGTAATGTCTGTTCCAAAATATAACTATAAATCATTCGCTTACAAATAATATATATATATATATATATATATATATATATATGTGTGTGTGTGTGTGTGTGTGTGTGTGTGTTTGTGTGTGTGTGTCTGTGTGTCTGTTGGTGTGTCTCTGTGCGTATTTGAGTATATGTGTCTGTGTCTGTGTTTGTGGATAGGTTTTGGCATAAAGCGCCGACAAGAGTTGTTACACCATAAAATACAAGTAAGCTAAAGAAAACTCATCAAAATTTGAAAACAGAGAAACGCTACAAATATCTATGGATCCATAACGTGCCTACAGATGATATGGAAAATATAAACTCCAGAAATTAAGTAGTAAATCTACTATTCATAGATAAGCCGCGGGCTTTTTACCGAGGAAAAGAAAGCATGCTGCAAGAGGACCAGAGCTACAGAATAACTATTATATACAGATCAACACATCCTCAAAGGGAAGGACGAGACGGAAAAATCTAGCTAAAGTGTATAAAAGTGTATAAAATACCTGAGGAAGTCATAAAGGTTATAAAAAAAAACATGGAAACCTAGAGAGTAGAATTGACAGCATCAGGAAAAGCTTAGAAGAGTTAAAGATCTAGGGATAGATCTGCCAGGGAGATGCGCTATCATCATTACTAATTTCACTAGCAAGGATGCAAATCAATAAAATTCTTAGAAAATGCAAAACCAGATACAAACACAGTAAATTGCAAGAAAAGATCAACCACTTAATGTGCATCATCATCATCATCATCATCATGTCGTGCCGCTAGCACGGATATCACTGACCCTTTCTCGCCACTTTTCCCTGTCGTTCATCGCCTTTGTCAGGTCTTCAGGGTTACATCCGGTATCCTCACATAGCTGCTGTATGTATGTTCGAGCTGGTCGTCCTGCTTTTGCTCGGCCATATGTGGAGGTCCATAGGAGTAAACCACTTATGAGCTCGTTATTGCTTCTCCAGCAGTGTCCTGCATGTCTGATTCGTCTAACTTGGATAGTTTTCGTGATGGGAGGCAGGTGTCCGTATAGTTGGTGCTTTGTGGGGTGTTTCCGCCAGGACTTTTTCAATATTGCTCGCAACATTCTTGCGTAATTGCTGTTTAGCTTCTTCTCCAGCCTTTTTTTTTTTTTTTTTTTTTTTTCCAAAAATGCAAAAGAATTGGAAAATCTTATACAGACTGTACGAATATACAGTCAAGATATAGAGATTGAATCTGGCGTAAAAAATCCAACATGCTTGTAATGAAAAGCGGGAAACGACACATGACGTATCGAATCGAACTACCGAATCAAGCAGTCACAATATCGCTAGGACAAAAGGAAGCCAACAAATACATGGGAATACTGGAAGTTGACACAACAAACAAGTGGAGATGAGAGAAAAAACTTTTAAAAAAGAGTATTTCGGGAGAACAAGTAAGCTCCAATCTACTATATAGTAAGAAACCTTTAAAAGAGATATCGGGACTGTCCCTCTCTTAAGATACTCAGGACCGTTCTTGAAGTGTACCAAAGAACTTAAACAAATGGACCAAAGAATACGTCCAAGAGATAAAGTTGAGAGATTATGTGTTCAGAAAAGAATGAGGAAAAGGACTTGCCAGCATCGAATCGAAGACACATCGATACAAAGACTCGAAGATTTCATAAAAAAGCGACGAGGAAGGCTTATCTCAGCTCCCAGAATAAAGGAATATAAGGAAAGAAAAGACTGGGTGTGCAAGCGGATCAACTGGGATGTGTGAAAAATTTGAAATTTGATCATACAAACAAATGTTAAATGCAAAACCCAGAATCTGTCTAGAGAATGAGACGCACAAACTCCTCTGAGATTTTGGGATACAAACGGATCACGTAGTCTAGGCCAGACGACCAGACCTTATAATAATCAACAAAAAAATCTTTAAAAATTGTGCCCTTTGCTGTTTCAGCTGACTACCGAGTAAAATTGAAAGAAAGCGAAAGGAAGGACAAATATATGGACCTTACTAGAGAATTGAAAAGCTGTGAAACGCAAAAGTAGCTGTTATACCAATTGCAATTATAGGTTTTCGTACAATCACTAAAGTATTTGTAAAAGGACTCGGAAATTAGAGGAAAAATGGAGAACATCTTAACTACAGCATTAAGATCGACCAGAATACTGAGGAGTATCCAGGAGACTTGAAGATATTTGCTGCAACTTAAACCCCAGTTAGAAATCATCAGGTAACAGTTTGTGAAAAACTCTCGAAAGAGTAAAGTAATAATAATAACAATGATAATAATAATGATATTGGCAAGAATACTGAGAAGAATCCTTGAGACTTGAGAAGATTTGTTTTAACTCAGACTCCAGTGAAATACATTAGCTGACATTGATGTGTAACATTCTGAAGGAATAACAATAATAATGATTAATTATAGTTTTCACTGGAAGTGAACTACTGTTGCCAAATATTTGCCATTAATTTCTGTTTGGAAAATTGAGGATTAAAATAGTTTAAATTTACCAATCTTGTAAAAATAGAATAACTTTTCTAACGTTCTGATTGGTTGGTTCAAAAATATTTCTCATTGGAAAAAAAAATCTTGCTGAATTTTTTTGAATACTTCTTCGTCCCCTTAAAAGTTTTCGAACAAGTTTCAACGGCAGCGAGAGAGAAGCCAGGAGAACACAATGTCTGGTGTTAATTGTTAATTTTACACATTGCTAACCAAGCGATTCAAGTTCACTTTTGAGGGCATCAACGATCTAACGAATGAGGAACACAAGAGAAATTCCCGCGGACTTTAATCAACACTGTTGAAAAAAAAATCAACTTTCTACAGAAGATGTTTTTTGAAGAAGAAGGATTTAATAGCCATACCAGCCACACCTTTCACAGGGAATATTTTGTACAGATTTTAAAATAAACCTACAAAAGAAAAATCATCCGACGCGTAAAAACACTGAGTTCAACGGTTTTTAAACTTTGAAAGAGGTATTAACTCATTATCATATGTTTCTTATAATACATAGAAATATTTTTTTATTTTATACATTGAGTAAATACTTTTTCTTTTTATAAAATTTCATTTTATTTTAATATTGCTTCTTTTATCAGTTGCTCATGAAAGATATATACAACAACTTAAGATTGCCACTCCTAATGTTTGTAGAAAGTCAGATATCTTGGCTGATTGTTTCTTACTGGGGTTTTAGTCACAGCAAGTTTCTTGAAGTCTCCAGGACTTTTCGCAGTATTCTGGTCGATCTTAATGCAGTAGTTTGGATGTTCCTCATTAGTCCTCTCATTTCCGAGTCCTTTTATTAATCATTTAGTGATTGTAATAAAAGCATTGATTACAATTGGCTTAAAAGCCACTTTCGTGTTCTACAGCTTTTCTATTCCCTAGTAAGGTCCAGATACTTGTCCTTCATTTCGCTTTCTTTCAATTTTACTCTCTAGTCAGCCGAAACAGCAAAAGGTACAATTTTTAAAGTTTTCTTTTTTATTGATTATTATAAGGTCTGGTCGCCTGGCTGAGATTACGTGATCCGTTTGTATCTTTAAATCCCAGAGGAGTTGTGCGTCTCATTCTCTTGGACAGATTCTGGGTTGTGCATATGACATTTGTTTGTATGGTTAAATTTGAATTTTTTTCACATATCCTAGTGGATCCCCCGTCCACCCTTTCTTTTCTTGCCTTATATTCCTTCTGAGCTAATTTTCTGCATTCGCTAATTTTGTGATTGATCATTTCATCTCTATCATCACATAAACTTCATCTGCTGTTTTATTGCATATTATCAATATTTGCTTTCATATGGTTTGTCGTTATTGTGTTATTTTCTACAGCTATTAGACGAGACAGTTTCTCTCTTGAATATTCTCTTTCTTAACCACGTTGACATTTTTTCGTGTGTTATATCACTGGTTAGACACTTAAAACGTTGGTTTCTTCCCATTTTTGATTTCTCGTTATTTCCGGTCTGCCAATTCTCGTGTTGTCAGTATCGTTTTTGATGGCTGAGATCAGTCTTCCTTCTTGCTTATTTTTATATCTGAGAGCTCGGGAAAAATAAAAATTCATTATAACTTTATGAATAAAAATATGCACTCATAGTTTTGCAGAAATTCAACAAAAAGACGATAATTCAGTGGACAGTTGAATCCACAAACCCTTGGGGAAAGTATAAAGATCCTTAATCCCCTATCTAAGCGGTAGTTAGATTCAAAAACATTCAAAATCCTGTAGTCTCTTTGAGCGTAGCATATATTTGTTCAGAAACAAATTCTTGAAGCTTCGCAAGTTCATATTTTACACCAAAACTAAACTCTTGTTTTCAGAAGAAAAACATGTATTAATTTTCTACAGACTATAAAAACGCTTATTTTAGCGTTATTTATGGAATTGTAGTTATAACAGATAAAATTTTATTTTATGTGGAAAACGATTTGTCTGATGTCATCATAGAACATAGATTGGTTATAACAATTTAGATACCGAATATAATTTCTATTTTTCCCTGCTGATTTTACACACCATTTCGTATATCTTCTATTATGTGAGAAATTTTGCCGACATTTTTATATTTAAGCAATCAATATCTTTAAAAGCATTTGACCAACAAACTACGACTACAATGTGTGAGTCACAAAGAAAGAACACATAATTAGTTTTTTGTTGTTTTTTAACCAAAAATTAATTTGCCCTAAAACTAAAGATCCAAGGATTTTCATATTAATAAATAATACCAAATGACATTCATTTTCTAATGTTTCGTTAAAAATAATTATACATTTCTGTGGGAAATTGTTAGATGTGTAGATACTTATTGGCGATGTTGTATATGGTATCAAATATATATAGTTAGCTATATATTGTCATCCGCAGATAGACTGTTTCGTTGTATCACAACTCATCAGTATGGCCAGACAAGAGAGATGCCACAAGATGGAATCTCAACCCTTTGCGTAAGTATGATAACGTAACCTCATAGTCATCAGCAATCACAACGTAAGTGAGAGAATTTAACGTATATGTGTGAAATATTTCCATTTTGTTTATATTTTTAAAGGCAATTGGTCACGTATAGGTTAGAAATTCGCTGTCAACAAGCACCGTTGATAATGTAACTAATCCAATTAAGCAAGCACACACACACACACACACACACACACACACACACACACACACACACACACACACATATATATATATATATATATACATATATATGTGTGTGTGTGTGTGTGTGTGTGTATACGTGTGTGTGTGTGTGCATGTGTGTGTGTTTAAACAGATACTGGATGCCATCTAGAAGACATACCAAGAAGGTTAGCAGATAGAAACAGATGACCATAGAGAATCAAGGGAATTCGTCAGATCGGTAAGAAATGATGATGATGATGGTGATAGTTTTTTTCTTTATGTATGACAGGAAAGAAATATATGCAACGCATCTATCTTCACATTCAACTGATATTTTACTCTCAATATGCAATTACTCCCTCCTGCCCTACAGTCAATGCATATAATATCGGGACAGAAACAAAATCCAGGCTTTTACTGTCTGATCGTATTTGTAGATGATACTATCAGGTAGTGTTTTAGAAAATTGAAATAGACTAAAAAATCTCCTCTCTCTCTCTCTCTCTCTCTCTCTCTCTCTCTCTCTCTCTCTCTCTCTCTCTCTCTCTTTCTCTGACACCTTTCTTACATTCCAAAGATGTTAGATGTTAGCATTACATGTAAATCTATATTAAAAGATAGAATATGTGAATCAGTTGGGTTCTCACTGTTATAACAACGTTGATAAATTTGTTCAGGAAGGAGAAGAATATTGTATTTGGCATTTTATAGTTATATCTGTTAAATCAAGTTTTCCGATGATTAAAAGTATGTTCAATTGAAAATTGAACTGGAAATTTCTTTATTCTCTTAGTATATTGCATGTGCATTGCTCAAATGAAATTCCGCTATGGTGTACACTTTTCTTGAGTTCCAATTAAGTACATACAGAGTCAAAATGTGAATAACATAAACTCTTCAACAAAAACTATGGGACCGCCGAGCATTTCTTTAAAATAGGCTATTTGTATTTTATGTAAAATATAGTATTTCAATATCTAAAGTGTAAATGCATTTATTTTCATAAAAATAAGTACTTACTAAAAAATATTCTAAAACAGCATTATATTTTGTTTTCGTCAATAAAACCATATCTTGTACTAATTACCATTTTATAAACCCAGGGCATTTTTCAACAGTTATTAAATAAAGAAGATAGCCGACTTCATCAAACATTCAGCAGGAACTTAAAAATCTCAATCTGAGAATTTTCCTCGAATTTTCTAATCAAATGCATTCTAAACTAACTCAATAAGAGAAAGGTTGAGAAAATTAAGTCAATTTTCCAAAAATTTGGTACTTTTTTTCTTTATAAAATTTATATTGGCATGATTGGTTTGTGTAATTTGAAATATTTGTTTGCTGAAATATGCATTTTTCTAATTATCCACTTTCTAATTGTGCAGCAAAACTTTCCAAAATTGAATTATATTGTTCTTCTTTCATAATTCAATTCATCTGAATTAAATATCCAGTCGTCTCCCCTCCAAAACACACTCACACCATAACAGACCTTCCATCGTATTTAACATTTGGAAACACACCTATATCACTGTCTTAGTAATCACATACGTTCACCTCTTACAATCTAAAAGTCCATCACATTTTGTCACTCTTCTTATGCTTTCTTGTATAAAGTAGTCTTTTCTGCTAATTCAGCTTCCTTGAAAGTTTGTTTCAATGATGATGTACTCTCTGAGTCCAACTCTCCTAAGTCGATTTTTCAAATCCAGATTGACATCGTTTCCTCTTGAGAAAGGTTAAGTTCAGCGGTAAACTTAAGAGAGGATATCCTTCAATGTATTTCTTCTCAAGGATCAAATGTTTTAGCAGTTATAGCTTTTGGTGCTCCGGTTCTTTTTCTATCAACATTTGTGGAATTTTCTAACTTCCTTTGAAACGAATATAACAACCCATACCTAGAAATCTCAGCGTCTGGGCAATTTGGCATATTAAATTGAATTTTAACTTATGTTCTCACTTTAATATTTGCCCAATAGGCTAGGGCTATCGAATACACTTACTGCATCTCTGCAGAGGCTCAAGACCGCCCCCCAACGAGTATCCTGGATATGACATTAAACAATCTGACGGTGAGGTTTCAGTAATGCAGGGGTTACGGGATGCGGAGAACCCTTTCATTGCCATCGCTTCCAGAGCCATTCTGGCACAGAGTGATAACACCTTATAGGGTATTATCTACTGGTAAAAAACAGAACTAAACTGTGTACTTATACTAAATTGAGCTACTTGAAATAGAACAGTTTTTGACATTTAACTGTGTTTAAACAAAATTATATTTATACTAAACAGAATCGTTTGAATAAGAACTGTTTGACTTAACTGAATAACTTGAAATGATTTTGATAAACTGTAATTACTTTTAAACTTCACACTTAGGCTAAACTGAAGTGTTTGAAATTGAACTGTTTTGACATTGAAACTGTACTTATGCTAAACTTAACTGTTTTAAGTGTAACTGATTATTTGTATCAAAATGGATTTGGCATTAGATGACTTTCAAAGGTGGATATGCCATAAAACCCAACCAACCAACCCTTCAATGCTTTTTTTTCATCGATTTTGCTATTTTGTAATAGTTACTTCAGTATTAAAATAAATAAATGAATAAACGAATGAGTATTAAAAAAAAAACGTTTAATAACACAAAATTTATTTTTCGTCACACTGGGAAAGTAGTGTTTGAGCTAAAATAAATGTTCCTAGTGAACGGCCACAAATGTTACTATTTTAATCAGTGCCGAATTTGCATTTTGAGCCTGTATTAGCATTTAAATAAGAAGAAAATTTTGGTAACCTAACAAAAATTAGGTTGTGAATCTACCCCACAGGCCAAGTTAGCCGTTGATCAATTGTCCAGTGAGGACCTCGTTATCGAATCTTATACTCGGCCTAGGGCGCATTCATTTGAATGCGCTCTTGGCCGAGTTGAACAAAGCAAAAAGAAGAAAAACAAAAAACAAAACACAAACTGAAGGAGGAAGGAATGAAAAATAAAAACAGGTACTTGGTTTAGCAACATCGTGAGAAAACGAGGTCTGCAACATCTTTGACACTTTGCGTGTGTATTTATGTGACTATGGCGAGAACTTTGAAAATATTCTAGACAGCTATCAAAAAAAGCTGACTCATCACGAGTCATCGACCTTACTACGTGACCTCCATTTTCCGACGTCTCGAAACCCTTCTCTCGTGGGTCTCTCTTTCTTTTGACTCTTCTGATTCTCATATTGCAAATTCCCACTCCCAACTCTAAGACTTACAAACGTGCCTTCGTCCTTTTCCACCCCTACTTCCGGTCTCGGATCTTCGCGAAGATTCACACGTGCATAGCTCTTTGCCTATTTTGGCGCGAAAACCACTCAGACAAAGAAAGATCTTCCATACAATCTGACGCCGTCATAAGATGCTGAAGATAAAAATCCTTTTGATTCTGATGGCCATGAACAAATGTACACGGACACACAGACATATATTCTCCGTCTCTTACGCGCACATACACAACACACACACACACACACACACATAAACACACACACACACATACATATGTGTGCGTGTGTGTGTGTGTGTATGTGTGTGCACATTATTGAGCCAGAGGTTAATAGTGAAAAGAAAAGTTAATCTTTCTCGTACAAAATATTCATAATATAGCTAAATGCATTGTGGAGAGACAGGTTCAATTTTGAACTTTTTTGGTAGAAATTCGAGAGTATATAACAAGAAAGCCTGCAGAAAGACTGAAAATAATCTCAACCGAAAAAAGTATACCGGTTATATTTTACTGGTTATTTTGTGTTTGGTATGATAATTAATCGTTTCCTACTCACCAGTTACTAGATTTTGTTTCAGTTTATATAGCGATACAATCACACTGAATAAACGGAAAGAAAATGCAAGAAAAACTCATATTTACAATAAAAAACATTTAAGGAGTTTAATGTTATACCTTTTGCGATATTTTGCAACGGTTTCGTTATTAGATGAATGTTCATATTGCTCCAGAAAATAAGTATGTATGAAAAATGTACCAAAATGAATAAATATGAATGTCTTCCTTTGAAATTTTTGTTATGTTTTTTTTTTTTTTTTTTTTTTTGGCGAGAAGATGATAATTTTTACACTTATGTTGGAAACAAAGGGCTGCATTGAATCCATCGAACAGAAATGAAAAAAAAGCCAGTTTCGCCGAAATATCGAGGACTGAACATCCAAAGGTCTTAACCGTTCAAAAAACATAGACACAAATATGAAGAATTAAATATGTAAATTCTGATCTGACTAGTGGACGCTTGACCTGGGGAGCTAGGTTCTCATTCCAAAGGAAGGTAGTTATTTTAGACCCCAAATACGCTCTTGTTATTGAAAAATTTGTTTTTTACTTTGAATTTGATTAAAAAATATTTCCAATTTAAAATATTTTTAAAAGAAATGCAGAATTATCCAAAACTATTTACCTTTAGAATAGAGAGGCACATTATAAATATACTATGTCGGATATTCCAGGATTATATACTGTATATCAAATAAATTAAGATTAAAAAAAAAAGATTTAATGTTTAATGGAACGTCTAAAAGTAGTCACATGATGCTGTGGCCAGAGATGCTTTGTGAATAGGTCGCCCAATATCACGAGGAAAAAGATGATTCTTGTGATTGCTTAGTTTCGTTCTCTCTTGTTAGCCTCTTTTTCGTATAGTCAAATGAATAAATCAGAAAGCAACTTTATTTACTTGTGTATGTTTTTATTTTCTGTTTAGATATTAATTTTACCTTTCCATGGGTAATGGAATTATCAAATTGTTGGATGGTTAGATATATATATCAGTAGTTTAAAGATAATGGATTTAATAGAATTTTAATCCAAGGATTATGAAATCACGTTACAATGATATCAGTAAGTACATTATACCAAGCTATCAATTTCGATAGATACGATCTTTTTTTTTTTTTTTTTGCCGAAAAGAAAAAGTCTATATAGCAGATATTTACGCGGATAATTTTTTTTATAGAAAAAGGTGCATTCAACGAAAACTAACCTTGGATATTTTTATTCGTACAACCAGTCTCATGAGGAGATATTTCTCATGTATTCGGCTTCTCTAAAAACAATGAAAACGCCTATAATAGAGTCTAAACTGCAACGCGTAGTAAGAATTTATCTAAACTGCAAAGCAGTTGGCTTTCCCCCTATTTTTTCAGACATTTTAGGAGTTAAAACATTGGCAATATATATCCCATGAGAGAAGAGTTAGTATTATTTAAGAAACTATTTCATCTTGATCGTAAAAACCTAAAGGAATGAAGTATTGAATACAATTAGAGAAAAAAACAAAGAATTGCAGTCCATCATAATTAAAAAATATGACATAAATTTCAATTGTTTGTTCTTTTCCTTTTTTGTCCAATGATGACAGGAGTTTCATAATACATTCGTCATTTTTGAAGGCTGAAAATACTTTATCTTACGAGCTGGCATTAAATCAACTTCATTTTATAATCATTGGGGGCGGGAATTGCGTAATGATTATCTTTGTTGAACAAAATTTAAATTCAGGACGACGCCGTAGACTTTTTCCTTTTGTGCTAATGCCTCTCTAAGAAAAGCATGGATTCCTGTCTTCTTGTTGGCAGGTGATCTCTTAATATCTACGCCCACACTTATTGAGGATATTTAAAAATGGCCCCTGGGTATTCAACTTTATTTTGTTCGCCCATGTTTAACTGTTTAGCGCCACATTCAGAATTTAAAAATTAATTTGTGATTGGTTGATTAATTTTTGTTCTTTTTAATTTTTTCTTTTCAAATTATTAATCAACATATGTAATTGTCTTTGTGATTTATTATATAGGAATTCTGCCTTATCCATGTGACAAATAGTACAAATATGCAAAAAAAGAAGCTGCACTTATTTTTTACATACATGAAAAAGAATATTTGCTGAAAAGTATTCTGACGGAATGTTTTATTTTCTTACATTTAAAACAGGTTATTTTTGTTTGATTTCCGTTGACATAAAATGTCCACTGTTGTTAGCTTCTGATACCCTCTGTGAAAAATGAATCTTTTAAAATAACCTTGTCGAAAATTATTGGTTGGTTAGTTGGTTGGTTTTACGGCGTATTAATATTTTCGGGTCATTTAACACCGAATAAAAAATAAAACAATTCATTTTAGTATAGATTTTGTTTACAAACAGTTAAATATCAAAAAAGTTCTATTTCAAACAATTCAGTGAGTACATAGTTTAGTTTTGTTTGACCCATAAAAAGGACCCTATCAGGTGTTTCTCCAAAAGGGCAGAGTGGACATGGGAGCTACGTTAATGAAGGGGTACTCTGCATTTCCTAAAGCTCCAGCTTTACTGGAACATCGCCATCAGATTGTTTAGTGTCAAATCAGGACACTCGTTGTAGGATCCTACCCCTTAGTAGAAAAGCAGCCAGTGTATTCTACAGTCCCCTATAGCCAACTGGGCATTCTAAATTGATAATAGTAGGCCGTGTTATTAGTGTGAATAAGATAAGGATAAATGCACGAACGCGAGTTCCATTAATTACAAGGGTTTAAGTTAGCCAAACTTACTGGCAATGAAATTTTAATAGATAAATTGATTTTAACAGCGTGTTTATTTTCTACCAATAAGTTAGGGAATCACATTTACTAGCGGCTAAGGAATTGCGTTCATGGTGCGTTGATATTTACATCTTTTGAGAGGGTGCTTCTTGAAAGTGTTTTTTTTTTCTGCTGAGGGATGATTTAAAATATTCCTCTCTGATACTAATGTATACACGATTAAGTTTTCATGTTAGTGTTTATATTTAATGATAATGTATGTGTTTCTTTTTTGCACTCTATTATGTTTTAAAGCAAATAACAACAACAACAACAACAACAACAATAAAAATAATAATAATAATGGGTTACTTGGATATAATATGACTAGTGGGGACCATCCAAACTTTAACACTGTTCGGATCAGCTTAAATACTGAGAAGAGTCCTGGAGACATTGGGAAACTTGCAGCTGATTAAACTCCAGTGGAAGATCATCAGCTAACGCTGGAATTTAAAAAAATCTCAAAGTAGTTGTAGTTGTAGTTGTTGCAGTAAAAATACTTCTACTACTACTATTACTACTTATAACAATGATAATAAACCTGGATGGGATAATTCGACTGGAAGCACAGAAAAAAAAACGACAAAACAAAAGACACCGCAGAAACATGTTGGGACAAAAAAAAAACGCAAGTAAAAAATTACAAATTGAGGAAATAAACCAGAAAGTACTAGCGAATCAAGAAAGATTAAAACGATATCGACAAAGGGTAAAGAAATATAGACAAAATAGGACATTCCAAAACCACGAAAAAAAAAATTACCTATAAGTATGGGGAGATAACAGGAACATATACCAACAACTGGATGCAAGAGAAATCGAACAATTATGCAGTAAAATATGGCAACGAAGAGAACGTCACAAAAAAAGCTTAATTTAAAGACCTAGGACTCGACGAAGGACCGAAAGCGGAAATACACATATATTTACTGAGAATGTCCATAAACTTTATCGAATTAGAAAACGCCAAGCCATGATGGAATACATGGATTCTGGTTAAAGTTATTCACCACCATCCATCACAGGCTAGCACTCGAAATAAACATATGTCTACAAGAAGCACACGTACCCGAATGAATGACCAAAGGAGGTACTACACTGATCCAAAAAGACCCCTGTAAAGGAATGGCCCCAAACAACTGCAGATCAATAACATGCATAACTATGATGTGGAAAATACTAACTATTGTATACTATTTGGTGATGTCAGTAATATCAATATAGATACATGTACATATGCAGGCGGCCTCTGTTGTTTCAGATACGAACGGGTTTATTAGTTTCTGGCTTCGGTCCTTGGAGACACGAGGAGAGACACATAATTCTTGAAAGTCTATGCTAACCTTACTATGCTGGCCCCACCCCAATGCGCGACGCATCTCGTTATGTTTAATATCTCAATTTATCTCTGCCAGTCAAGATCCGAAAAATAATCTGCGTGCCTCAACTGCAACTTTCAACGGTTGAATAACCAAATACCGTCTTCTACGGTCGAAAACTCAACAGACGTCATTTTGAAATCCTCAATTCTCAGAACCATCTCTTCTAGGCATGACATCTTCCAAACTTCAGCCCCATTTCCTGTCTGGGTGTTTATTATGACAAATGGTCATTGTCATATCCTTTCCTCGCGAACATAAAACTGCAGCCAAAGACTATGCCCCTGGACTAAGTGACCCGAATAGTTCAAGGCCTTTCCAAACTTGATGATAAAATATAATTAACAAAAAATGATTAATATGAAAAAAAATCATTCCTTAATTATATTACACTAACGACAAAGATTAAGGAAGATGTTGACTTCTCGCTAACAAGCCGCAGATTGTTCCCTGAGGAACCGGAAGGATGCTGTAAAGGACCCAGTGGCAGAGGAGAGCTACTCTAGATTGATCAACACATCCTTAACGAGAACAAGACCAGACGGAAAAATCTAGCTCTAGCCTGGGTTGACTACAAAAAGACATATGATATAGTCCCACAAAGCTGGATAATAAACTGTCTCAAAATATACAAAATATCAGATGAAATCAAAAACTTTATCGAGAAAACCATGAAAAGCTGGACAGTGGAATTGACAGCAGGAGGGAAGAGCTTAACTGAAACCAAGATCCAAAGAGGTATATTCCAAGGAGATGCACTATCATCGTTACTTTTTTTATAATTGCCATGATGCCACTCAACCACATAATCAGAAAAAGCATTGCTGGATACCAACTTACTAAATCGCAGAAAAAGATAGATGTCCTAATGTACAAAAAAAAAAAAAAAAAGATTTGAAAACTCTAATTCACGCAGTGAGAATATACAGTTAGCACATAGGGATAGAATTTGGCATAGAAAAAGGCGCCATGTTAGTAATGAAAAACGGAAGAAGACACCTTACGGACGATATTGAGCTACCAAATCAAGACAAAATTAGAATGCTCGGAGAAAAGGAAACCTACAAATACTTGGATTTATTGGAAGCTTACACCTTCAAACAAGAGGAGATGAAAGATAAACTTAAAAAAGAATATCTTAGAAGAGCCAGAAAGTTACTCGAGACAAAACTAAATAGCAGAAACCTTATGAAAGAAATCAATATCTGGGCTGTCTCCCTCGTAAAATATTTGTGATTATTCTTGAGGTGGACCAGAGAAGAACTTAAGCAAATAGACTATGGAGCAAGAAAACTAATGATAATGCATGAGGCATTTCATCTCAAAGATGACGTTGAGAGATTATATATACCAAGAAAGGAAGGAGAGAGAGGACTTGCCAGCACTGAAGACAGTGTTGATGCATGAATAAATCGACTCGAAGACTACATAAAAAAGCGTGGAGGAAGACTGATACAGCCACCAGAAACAAAACTGACAAAACAGGGACCAACGGAACGGCAATAACCAGAAAACAAAAATGGGAAGCAAAACAACTCTATGGGCGTTTTAAGCGACTAATAAGCAATATTTTATACAATAAAACATGGACGTTGCTAAGAAAAATAAACCTTTACAGAGAAACGAAATCTCTCCTGATAACAGCACTAAGCAACGCTATAAGGACAGATCATGTCAAAGCAAGAATAAATAAGACGGAAAAAAAAACAGTAGATAGTGATAGAGACGAAACGATCACTCACGTAATAATTGAATGCAATAAATTACTTATGCTCTTTCTGTGGTAATTTACTGCATTCGATTATTACGTGATTGATCGTTTCGTCTCTAAGCCTAAATACAACTGCAAGGGTTAAGTGGTCCGCTAGAACTTGTGCTCGAAATTTCATTTAGACCTTACGAACAAATGCTATATGCACAGCCCTAGAGAATAACACACACAAACTCCTCTGGGATTTGGAGATGTAAACGGATCCTTTAATCTCGGCCAGAAGACCAGACCTTATAATAATCAAGAAAAAAAAGAGAAGAAAACTTGCTGTCCCAGCTGACAACAGAGTAAAATTAAATTAAATTGAAAAGATCGACAAATATCTTGACCTTACTTGTGTATAAAAAAAAACAAACTGTAGAACATGAAATTAATGTTCATACCAATCATAAATGTTGCTCTTGGCAGAGTCATTAAAAGGACAGGAGGACTTGGAAATAAAAGGACGAATTGACACCATTCAAACCATTGAATTATTATGTTCATGCAAAATTATGAATACACTGCCTTCTGATAACTTCAACTTCTCTGCTATCTCACGCAACCTCATTATAAAATCGGTCAAAACAAGTCTTTTGAGTTTTTTGGTGTTTACCGCTACAACTTCCGAATTTGGGTGAACATTGTGTTCAGCATTATTTGTGTCTGTCCGACCGCGTTTAAAGTCAACATACCACTATTTAACCAATATTTTGGACGGAGACGAGTCAGAATGATACTTATCAAGCCATTGCTTAGCTTGAACTATATTTTTTTCCATCCGAAATCAATGCTTTATCAACACATGGAATTCAGATGTTTCCATTGTTTTGAAAATTTGTAACAGTAGCTTCACTTATATAACTAACTTGAAAACTAATTATCCGATTGAGCTTCAAATTGTCGCTCGTGCCATTTGAATGTTAGTCATCATCATATCGCGCTGGTAGCACGGATATGCCTGACCCTCTCTCGCCACTCCTCCCTATCGTTCATCGCCCTAGGTAGGTCTTCAGGACAACATCCCATATCCTCACATAGCTGCTGAATGTATGTTCGTGCTGGTCATCCTGCTTTTGCACGGCCATGTGTGGGGGTCCATAAGAGTACATCTCTTATGAGTTCGTCCCTGCTTCTCCAGCAGTGTCCTGCATGTCTGGCTCGTCTAACTTGAATAGTTTTCGTGATAGGGGGTAGGTGGCCGTACAGTTGGTGTCTTGTGGGGTGTTGACGCCAGGACTTGTTTAAGATTGCACGAAAGCATTCTTGTGTAATTGCCGTCTAGCTTCTTCTCCAGCCGTTTTGTTAGCGTCCATGTAGTGCAGCCATATAGCAGTATCGATGTGACCGTTGCCTGGAAGAAACTGCGTTTCATTTTATCGGTTAGGTCTGATTTCCAAATAATCGATAACCTATTGATAGCTGTCTATGCTTTCGCTAACCTCGTTTCGATGTCCTTTTTGGTTGATTCGACGCTGCTTCCTAGGTTAGTGAATTTGTCTACTAGTTTAAGAGGGGTTCCTTCTAGAGTGGAGATGTCCCCCGTTTGGTTATAGCACATATATTCCATTTTGTGTGCATTGACATAGAGGTCTATGTTTGCTGCTGCTCGTTCCAAACTATGCAGTAGTGTTTCGGCTTGGTCAGGTGTATTTGCCAGTATCGCTATGTCATCGGCGTAGTCGGCGTCGGTAATTGTTGTTGCGGGGTACTTTCTGCTTCTTTTCTTCGTCAGTTCGAAGCCATTCTCTTTGATTTTGTCAATCGATGTTCTAAGTACGTAGTCTAGACAAATGATAAAGAGGTACGGAGCCAGCGTGTCCCCCTGTAGTACTCCTGTTACAATGTCGAAGTATTCTGTGTCTCCATCTGGTGATCGTACTTTTACTTTAGTGTTTCTATAGAGAATCGTTATTGCCGCTACGGTTTCTTTAGGTATGCCTTACGCTAGTAGGAGTTGTTCCATCTTTCCTCTGTGAATGGAATCGAAAGCCTTGGTAAAGTCAACATATAGATTTTTTTTTATTAGTGCCGTCATCTATATGTAAGTCCCGGAAATATTTAGTGATTAAATCTAAAATGTATATATATATATACCCAATCGTATAGGCCACTTAAAATCTAAATTATAGCCGCAAGAACTTCTGCACTTAGCAAAAATTTATGGCGATAGTTGTATGCTTCATTCTAAATTATCTATTTATCTATGCCCACGTCTATCATGGTATTTTCATGTGTATTTGACTATCAATCGCTATATCTTGGTCTGTTCCCGTTTTTATCGATTATTTAATAACAACCGATTTATATATTTATCTAGTCCAATTGCGATAATATTTTTTATTAATCATGTTTAACATCTGGTAGAACAACGACTATTGGCGCCAATAGAAAATACATTAAAATCATGGCCACTAGGCAAGCTCAGGAATATAGTGATTTAAGTGAAAACATTATGAGAGAAAATTGTGTAAAACCAAAAAACAAGCTGATCTGCTTGAAGCATATTAAGTGATTTTTTTACGCTTTAAAATACATCCAAAACAGAAGGAGCAACATGCTTGAAACAACTGCTAAAATGAGAAACTGAAAAAGAACAAAACATTGTGCCAAGAAATTATATATATATATATATATATATACAAAGAACCAATAAAAAAAATAAGTAAGAGTAAAGTTGGCGACCTTGGTCGAGGGTAAATCGAAGGCTCCCTTTTCAATAGTTACTACACCAGAATCTAGGGGGATTGCACCTCTTTACCCTTACCTTATAGGGCTGAGTGCTTAGCAAGGCAGCATCAAGTACCATTTTGGGTCTTTGGTATGACTCGACGTGAGATTGAACGGTGGTCTCCTGGACCAGTGGCGAACACTCTACGCATTAGTCCAATGGCTGGTTCTGAAACAATAACAAAAAGATAAATAAACAACAGAGATCCTATGATTCTTTGTGTAGTTTTAAAAACGGATATATATATATATATGTATATATATATATATATATATATATATATATATCGCATAAAAATAATGATTAGCAATTACTGGGCATAGTTTGACGCAAAGCAGTTTTCTGTGAAACCCAGTGAGAATCAAACCCAATTGGAGCCCCGCTTGGTAATATTCACAGTAGGTGGATCCATATAAACAGCTATATGCTGTACCTATTATACGACTACGTGACAATTTTCACACAAACAATTCAAGTAAGACAAGCATGTAATGCTGGAAACCTTTTTTGTGAAATATGGATAAACTTATAAGCGACATAGTCCGATGAACCATCAATGTATGACGTCTAAACGGATTTCTTTGGATGATTACCAGTATACAGAGAAATCAAGTGAGAATCAAGGAAATCCGTGTTGTTAGCACATCTTGTTCATGATGATGATGATTACATAAGTCTATGAATGAATATATGTAGCTGTCTTTTAGTAGACGGAGAGGAAGTGCGTGCGTGTGTGTGTGTGTGAGAGAGAGAGAGAGAGAGAGAGAGAGAGTGTGTGTGTGTGTGTGTGTGTGTGTGTGTGTGTGTGTGTGTGTGTGTGTGTGTGTGCGTGTGTGTGTGTGTGTGTGTGCAGTCTTTACCGCGTTTGTAAGTACAATATAAATACAAACAGTTAATGTCTGTTTTACCTTTGTATTTAAAAAGAAAAATACCTTAAAAATACCTTTTCCAAATTTCAGTTACAAGGGTGGGTTGAAAGGAGCATAGACAGAAAAGTTTATATGATAACTTAATTCTGTAGATAATGAAATGTTTTTACATAAGAATATTGCGAGTAATATTGAACGAGTTCTGGCGGTAAGACCCCACGAGGCACCAACTATACGGCCACGTGCCTCCCATCACAAAAACTATCCAAGTTAGACGGACCAGACATGCAGGACACTGCTGGAGAAGCAGCGACGAGCTCATAAGTGATGTACTCCTATTGACCCCCACATAAAACCGGGAAAAAGCAGGACGACCAGCGCGAACATACATACAGCAGCTATGTGAAGATACGGGATGTAGGCCAGAAGACTTGCCAGAGGCGATGAATGATAGGGAGAAGTGGCGAGAGAGGGTCAGGGAATTCTGTTCCTCTGGCACGGCATGATGATGATGATGATGACTAAAATATCAAGAAATGTGAAAAAATAAACCTCTTTTTATCATATTCTATGAAATGTTCTTGGCTAGAGTATAAAGTTTTCAGCCGTCACTTTAATACTTACGAAAATTTTTGGTATATATATATATATATAATCACTTTTATAGATAAGAATTTAACGAATCGTTAATTCATTTTTCACAGGAAACATACATTTTTTGGCTAAAGTGTCTGTCATATTTCGAATTAGTGAAAAACAAAGTTTAAATTTGTGAGGTATGGCTGAAATGGCGAGTAATCAATAATTATTAACTAGCTAAGAAGTATATACATCCTGAAGCCTTAGGACTAACATCCTCACCCACTAACTATGAGGTAAATCGTACGACCACAGTTCTACAATGTTGGCTTTCACATTAAATGCAGAACCAAGGTTGATATGCCAATAAGGAAAAAAAGCAAACAGATGACCAATATCAATAATCCCTTTTTTCTAGGCTCATGCCTGGTAAAAATTCAGTCAATAAGGAGGTTATATAACAGATTACAATAAATCGTATTTTCAGCATTTTTTTTTTTTTTTGTTTATTGCCGGGAGTGTAGAAGAGTTAATTTTTTAACGGTAGAGAAATAGATAAAGTGAGTGGGATATATATAAGAAAATACATTCATAGAAGTAGAGGTGTACATGTTTATGTGAACATGCGAGCAGATAGAAAGTAAAAGAGAAAGTAAGAGAGAGTGAGACAGATACATGAAAGTCTGTGTAGATATAAATGGTTTCATATGTCCATGTGTATGTGAGTGTCTGGTGTATAGATAAATAGATAGACCACTTTAATATTGCATGATATTTTTTTCCTTTTTAATTTTCCAAAATTTTCGTAAGTTGAATATTTTATGAATAAGTTATAATTATATTTTGCCTATCATATTTTACTACCCACTTCCATGCCGAAGTCATGTTTCCTTTTTTTTGACAGCCGAGAGAAAGTATTTAATTTTCAGAGGATTTAATCTATATCATATAAAAATGCCCTAAGAATTTTCTTCACTCATATTGTTAAACTTATATTGCCGCAAAAAGTATTTGCTTGGCAAATAAAGAGATGCTCAAATCTGTACATACTGTTCAGTAAGTGATGAGATATTCCGAATATACTTCAGAAAAAGATACTTTCACCAAATTATCATTATTATTACTATTATTATCATTATTATTTACTCCTGTAAAGTTTTTCGCATCAATGTTAGCTGATATGTTTTCACAAGATTTTGAGAGACAGCAAGTCTCCTCAAGTCTCCGGGACTCGTCTCATGATTTTGGCCGTTCTTAGCAATGCTGTCGTTTGGATAGTCTCTACCCGTCCGCCAACTTCCAAGTCCTCCAGGCCTTTTAATAATCCTTTAGTTATTGTGCCTAACGCACCAATCACAATTGGCACAATCGTTACTTTCAAGTTCCACAACTTTTTTCAATCAATTCTCTAGCAAGGTCGAGGTACTTATCCTTCTTTTCACTTTCCTTCAGATGTATTCTGTGGTCCACCGGGGCAGCAAAGTCCACTGCAAGTTTTTCACTCCAGAATTAACTGATGGTCTTTAACAAGAGTCTAAGTGACAATAAATCTCCTCAGATCACCAGGATTTTTCTCAGTATTCTGTCTGATCACAACAATTCTGTGGTCAGGATGGTTTTGATTGTCCTCTTTATTCCAACTCTTCCCATCCTCTCTACAAGCCTTTGGCGAACGTTCTAAGGACGTAAACAAGAATTAGTATCTCCATCAGCCAAATGTTCCACAGCTTTCTTAGATTTCTAGCTAAGTCTATGAATGTGTCACTTTGGTCACTTTCTTTTATTTTCCCTCTAGAGCCCAGAGAGACGATAATGTCCTCGACACGGCAAGTTCGCTTTCTATGTTAATTATAACTACGACTGGTATTCTCAACCTGATTAGGCTACATGTTGGCATTTCAAAATCACACGATGTTTTATGTTCCTCGTTCTCTAAAATGGTTTCTGATATCTGCATGTACCGACTGGGTAATATGATCAAATTCCTTGCACATTTCCTAGTAAATTGGCTTTCCCATCTATTCGTATCTACATTTGCTTATTATGTGATTAATGTTTTTATTTCACCACTTAACCTACAGATGCTCTTTTCGTGTTGATTATCGATTTTGGCATTAGTATTGGTTTTTATGGGGTTATTTTCTGCTGCGATCAGTGTAACGTGATATGGTAAGTTATAAAGAAAACGAAAAGCTAATTTCTCAGGAAGGAGAGAGGGAGGAGAAAATAGTAAGGAAAAAAGGCAGATATTAAGTTTATCGGGGCAGGGAGATATTATCTGAGTGACCGAGGTTAAAGCAGTTGTGGGTCAGTATGTTAGGATTGTATGACTGAGCTAGATGAGGATGATTATAGGAAACTGGAGGTCTCAAAATCTTGTACAGATGTGTGGAATCAGCGGAAGCGGATGTTTCTCCCGCCGACACCAGACAGAAAGGAGAGGACGACACGTTTTTGAAAAGTTGAGCGAGCCTTGTTTAAGTAGACATGGAGTTGAACACTAGCAACGAAGATGTGAAGAGACGTAAGTTTACCTGTCCCATTTTGGAGGGCTCCAAATCAGGCTTTACACTTTGAAAGCAACCCAGCATTTTAAAACTACCATAGAAAATGAGGAAAACATACAAAGACTGTGTCTACTCTCACCATTATATGTCGTTTCTCTGCATTGTTAACGCGGTCGACACAGCTTCCATACTCTCATTTTATTTCTCACAGCGACTACCGGCAAATTGAAGTAGTAAAAAAAAAACGTTTAGGTATATAAACAGAATCCCATGCGTAAGACAACTTTTATTACAGCAAGGCAACAACAGGGTCCTGAAGGTACGGATGTCTGTTTAGTACCGTTGTGTACAACTTTCTATTTAGTGTCGTTAGATTACATTAGAATGAATTCATTTTCTCTTTTAATGTTTCCATATCGGTACAATGTCCAGATCTTCTACGTGATTTCTCTATCTTGTCGACTCAAATATGTATATATCTGGTTTCACGTTTTTGTTTTTCTTTAGTTTATCCTTACATTGTCAGTGTTATTACTGGTCACTATAATTAGTCTTTATTTGTGCTTTTTAATGTATTCTTCTACTCTTCATATAGATTAATCCATGCTATCGTCAATGCTGGCGAGTTGTCATCCAACTCCATTTCTGTATATATATATATATATATATATATATAATATCTCAGTATGATTGCTCCGATATAAGACCTCATGCATCGTCAAAAACTTTGTAGTCCTCTTATTTACTGATTTCATTTCTTGTCCATTTCAAATATGGTCTCGTGTTTCCAACAAAGATATTGCCTAGGTGTGTATACTGTTGATGAGATTCCTACTGCATAGCTTGGTTTTGACACTCAAACTCTTAGACCAACGATAGCTGAATGTTTTCCACAAAAGCAAGACTCCTCAAATCACCATGGCTTTTCTAAGAATTCTGGCTGATCTTGATAAAACAGTAATTTTGTGGGTTTATGCTCGTGTTCTTAATTCCAAGTATTTTAGTTTTTTCATCATCATTTCACCCTAGTTCACTCATAGTATTATTTGTAAGGGTCACATCTATTGGTCTATAATACCAATCTTTGTAAATTATTTGTATAACCTATGGATATTTGAAAAGATTATAACTGTATTTGTATTAGATGGACATATCCAGTTAATGTTTCATGGGTAAACTGGCAATCGTTGAATTTTTCTTACGGTAAATTAACCATATGTTAAATTTTTCGTCAGTAAATTCATCGAATGGTAAATTTATTAAAGGCTTGGTTTCGTTTCTTTGTTAGGTTAATTAACGCTAAACCTTCCCTGGAGAAAAACGCTAGTTACACTATTAAATTCATAGCGCTGAGATAAGCGGTTTATACCTTTCCTGATGCATTAGCCCGAAAGTAAAGGTTATAGCGAGATTAGCGTTCAAACTTGCTTACCTCGAGGCTGCAGTCAAGTATTTTAGCCATTAAGCTTCCAGGAATCCCTCAAATTCTTTGCAGGCAAACTCTGTGGCTAAGCTTAGAATTTAAACCTTGCACTTCAGAATTCAATTTAAACAAAATACTAAATAGGTTGGATAAGGTTAAGGTAACCTTATATTATAACATCAATTAATCTTATACTATAATTTGTCTGGTGATGAACTTACCATGCGATGAAATTACTGCCAATTAATTTACCATACAATGAAATTACCGATGATTAATTAACCTAAAGATGAATTTACAATAAGATGAATTTATCGCCATTTTCTTTTTCTACGATGACTTTGCCAAGAATCTTGGGAGAAAACACTCGATACTATTCAACTATTAAATAGGAATATCTAATTGAAATTATATA
>OY757910.1:50538214-50575714 GCA_963585895.1 Sepioteuthis lessoniana | reverse complement strand
ACTCTGTATCTCACTTTCTGTCTTTCTCTTGCTTGCGTACTCCTTCTCTAACTACCTCTCTTTCACTTTTTATTTCAGTCGCATTCTTTCTCGCATTAACTGTTTCTACAGCAGAGGCTTAAGACACAGTGAGAGTCCTGGTACGACAGTAAACTAAAGACTCTAGTTTTGGAGATTTGGGGATGTTTACAACTGTCTTAATTGTCATTATTTCAAAATCTACCCTCATTTGATTGGTATCACCTGTTAAGGTCCCATCTGTTGGTCAAATTGATCTCTCTAAAAATCTTGGTAGGGATACGTGATGTCATATACCTACACAGTATTTGTATTATCATACACATACTTATACATGTATTATAATACATCATCATCATGTCATGCCGCTAGCACAGGTTTCCCTGACTTTCTCTCGCCACCCTTCACTTTCTCGAGCCCTGCCGGTCTTCCAAATAACGTCCAGTATCGACAAAGAGCTGCTGTTGATAGATTATAGCCGGTGGTCCAACCTTTGCTCATCCATGTGAAGGAATCCACTGGAGTACATCGCTTATGAGTTCTTCCTGTAAATAATTGTTTGAATCAAATTGTTTATTATGTATTAGGTTTTTTTTCTTTTTTTTTGTATTGTTAAATGGCATATGCGTCTTCATGAGTTAATCGATGCCGACGACACCCTTGTAGAAGAACAGTGGAGGTACAAAACCTAATATCAATACTTGAGTTCGATCTCGCATATTTTGATGCCACAATCCATCACTTTATACAGTCCGACACAGGTGTGTTATCCTTTTTCCTCGTGATATCCGGACTCTCCAGCATGACTGATATTAATATCGCTGTCCGAAAAATATAACTATCTATCCTAACAAAAATAATCTCCTGAAAACAGAAAAGCATATTTATCTTATCTCCACGATGCATGCAGGTTCAACTCAGCTGTTTTTTTTTTTCTTTTTTAATATACTGCGTATTGAAGGAGTGAACAAAATATATTACATCCGTCGGCATTGCGTTTTTAAGATTGTATCATTTATTAGTCAAGGAACGTAAGTGTATGAATATCAAAATACTTGGGTAGGTCCTGATTGGGTGCACGGATCAAGGAAACAAAGTTCTTTAATTGATTTTTATCTACATTTAGGTAGGGAAGTAAGTTGGAAATTATATTATATTTGTACTTAGTAATCACTCACAAAACCTTGAAAGATTTATTAAAACACGAAAAGTAGAAAGCAATAAATTATTTTACCGTGAGGCATCCTACTCTCTCCTGATCAAAGCAAAAGAATAAAGAGATTTTTAAAAAAGTAACTTTAGCAACGAATTGAAAATTAATTCCATTGAATAAGAACATAGAATTAAGCAGTTATTTTTTACTTCAGCAAATGTGTCTTTTATCGAAAACAGTCACAGAAAATTGTTCATGGTATCAGAATTCACTCAGGATTGTGCAAAGCCTCGTGTTGTTGTGGCTAGAGTGCTGGACTGTAACATCGTAGTAGGCGAATTCGAACTCCAGCCCTACAACTATGTTTACTTCGGAGTAATGGTCTTGGGAAAGGTATGATTTCCCTTTTACCCTTAGTTATGAGTTAGTACCAATGTGTAGAGTGTTCGCCAATGGTGCAGAAGACCGGGGTTCAATCCAAGGTCGAGTCATACCAAAGACTTAAAAACGGTACTTGATGCCGCCATGATGAATACTCAGGATTATAAAGTAAGGATCAAGGGTAAAGTAGAGCAATCGCGGGAGAGGAGTAGCGCACTCCCCTACATCTAGCTATTGAAAAGGGAATCATCGGGTCACCCTCGACTACGGTCGCCAACGTAACTTACTTACCACTACGGTTCTTCTACAAGGATATATTCAGGATTAAATAAAGCAAGCAGATTAATATGCCATTAAACAAATAAAAAGAAATCGAACCGGACTCTGAATATGATTCACTTTCGAGCTAATTCCTTTTGGAAAAGCATGCAATCGATTATCTCCAACAAAGTATTGGTTAAATAGCCCTAGTACTGTTTTTTTCTATAAGGATGCCTTTAGTATAATATAACCCATGAAGTTAAACAGTTAAAGCAAATGAAGCCAAACAATCAAAATCTGGAAAGCAATACACAAGAAATTCTGAGATGAGAGTGGGGTTAAAAATTTAATCACCCTATTCTAACCCAATGACTAAACCTAGTTTTAGTTTAAAAAAAACCTACTTGTCAACTATTGGAATCGATAGTATAGCAAACATTGACTTAAACATGAAAACGTACACGTCCCTCGTGAGAACTAAAAAAAGGCATGATATATATATATATATATATATATATATATATATATATATATATATATGTGTGTGTGTGTGTGTGTGTGTGTGTGTGTGTGTGTGTGTGTGTGTTATTTAGAATTCATCCTATGGAAATTAGGAAGAAAAAAAATTAATAATTCCCATGATTTTCAAATATGGGTTACAATATACAATAATTTCTAAGATGATTTTTACATTCAGTTTATATTTTTAGTGTTCATTATGACAACCGCTTAATGAATGCAAGAAATAATCTCGTAATTCTAAAATTAAATACCATTAACCTTAATTCTTTGAAAAATAGTTTCCCGAAATGTGCAATTCAGAGAACAAATACTTCCCTAAAATAAATGCAAAATAATGTGTTTCTTAATTTTAAATTGTTTGCTCTTAAAATTAACTGCTTAGAAACAAAATATGAGTTTAAAAGATTTTGAGAAGTACTATATATATATATATATATATATATATATATATATATATATATATATATATATATATATATTTCATTAAGAAAAAAACAACGAAACCAATCACAAAGGATTATAAATTTATTTCAATCCTGTTACGCATTTTTGAAATTTTCAAAAACACGAAAAAAAATTAACAGGACTTCATCAGATCAATTAGATAAATTTATCTAATTGATCTGATGAAGTCCTGTTAATTTTTTTTTCGTGTGTTTGAAAATTTCAAAAATGCGTAACAGGTTTGAAATAAATTTATAATCCTTTGTGATTGGTTTCGTTGTTGTTTTTCTTAATGAAATTATTGCTCTGTATAATTGATACATTGAGCTCTTTACCAGGAAGATCTAAATATTCACGAATATTTTCTTGTCCTGATGGAATTACTCCTAACTCCGGTTTAACTGGACTAAGTATTCTATATATATATATATATATATATATATATATATATACACACACACACACACACACAGACACACACACACACACATATATATATATATATATATATATATATATATATATATATATATATATATATATATAAACCTAAAATTGATGAGTGTTCATTTACCATGCAGTGACACTCTCATTAGTAAACCTTACAAGTTGGTTGCATTCTGTTTAAGTAAATGAAAAGGGCAGTAACAAGACTGTCTAAGTAAGACTTGGGTAAATGTTCAATCGTTTTATGTTTTTCCACCAATAGTTGTTGTTATTGGACATTTTTCTCATGATAGCGTTTTTAAACGATTGTTTATTCAACATTATTTCCCTCTCTCTCTCTCTCTCTCTCTCTCTCTCTCTCTCTCTCTATATATATATATATATATATATATATATATATATATATATATATATATATATTTCATTTATAGTATATATTATGGTATATTCAAATTATGGAATTTACATACCATCAGAATTATTTTCATTGTTTTCAAAGAAAATTATGAAAATAATTCTGATGTTATGTAAATACCATAGTTTGAACAGAAATAATTTGTTAACGCTAACGTTTAACATTTCAGTTTATTTTTAATTTATACATTTATCTTTTAATGTAGCATCATCAGGTGATATTAAGATGTCAAGTTATAATGCTTCATCCAAAAACGATTTCTAAAAAGCTGATTTCTTCTTTTAAATCATTTTCAGATGAAGTTTTATCACATTACGTTAGAGCATTCTGACATCTTCCTGAAGATGATTATACGAAAAGCCGAAAATATTAACAGGTGCATATCATCATACATAAACATATATATATATATATATATATATATATATATATATATATATATATATATATATACTGGATTATGTTAACCCAGTGAACTACGGGTCTAATGGTAGAAATAGTAGTAGTGGCAGCTGCGCACTTGTTAAGGTAGGTGACACCAATAATAATCCCTCAAATAGACGAGGAAAAATATAAATAGAAGAGAAATCTGGTTTAACCATCCATTTTGTAAACTTAAACATTAGCATAGGTAAATACTTCCTAAACCTCCTGGATAAGCACTTTAATCGGAACAGTCAATTATGTTTTTTTTTCTAATAGGAACACAGTAAAAATTAATTAATCTTGTACAAAGAATATACATAGTATCTTAAATAACCATAACGGGAGGTTACTAGAATTAAATAGAAATATTGGAGGACTAGGTGTGGCTTCCTGTAACTGTAGAAGTAAAGGCAAATGCTCTTTGGGCAGACGCTGCAACTGGAAGAACATTAATACCAAGCGTGCATTTGCCACATGGAACATAATGATGGGGAGAGGGTCTATTTCGGCGTCTCCGCTGGGAATTGGAAACAAAGGCCGTGTAACCGCTGATATTATTTCTCCAATCCGTGACTTAGAAACCAAACCGCTCTATCTAGATATTTTTGGAACCTTAAACATCAGGGACTAACCCCCAAAGGAAGTGGAAAATAATCAGGCAATCTTCAACTGCAAATAGCTTCAATAGTAGAAGTAACTTGTATATCGATGAAAAAAATTAGTCTAATTAATTCTAAAGATTACAGAGTAGTGTTAAATGGACGTATCTAGCTTGTGTTTAAATGTAGACATAAAAGTAACTTTAAATTATTCTGACTGGGGGTCACCAAAGCTCCCACTCTAGATAATAGTGAGGATATTGATGTTGGATGATTTTTATTGGAAATAAAAACAATTTTTTTAGAAGTTAATTGTTTTATATTACGGGGAGGTTTATATAGAAGAAGAGATTCATGGAATTTTAATAGGAGATTTTTGGGGGTTTTATGGCATATCAAATTTTGTAGGTTATCAAACGCCAAATCTATTTTATACATATAATCTGTTCTATTTCAAACAATTCAGTTTAGCATGAGTATACAGATAAATTGTCAAAATCGTTTCTATTTCTAGCCATTCAGCTTATTCAAACAGTTTTAATTCAGCTAAGTCAGTCTAGTATAAGTATCGATTTTGTTTACTCACAGTTGAATGTGAAATCAGTTCTATATTAAACAATTCAGTTTAGTGTAAGTACAGGTTCAATGTCATAAACCGTTCCATTTCAAACAATTCAGTTCAGCCGGAGTACGCAATTTCAATGACAAAAACATTTCAATTTTAAGCAATTCAGTTTAGCCAAACAGTTCTAATTCAAGCAATTCAGTTTAGCATAGATATGTAGATTAGTTCAATTTAACCCATAGATAGGGCCCTATCAGGTGCTAAAAGTTTGGGCTAGAGTCGACCTCGGAGCAATGGTAATGAATGGGTACTCCGCTTTCCCCAAAGCCCCAGCATCAGTGGAACCTCACCATCAGATTATTTAGTGTCATATCGTTGGAACGGGGTCTTACCGCTCTCCAGATATAAAGTTGGTGTATTTTACAGCCCCAGATATTAATTGAAAATTAGTGTTTCTGATTTCTGGAGTAATTAATTCCTCTTGGCCATTTTGAGGTTAATTAAAAGCACCTAGTGGCCGCCAAAAGGTTTTTTACATTCTTTAGGAGGAAGTCTAAAACCACATTAGCTAAGGGGGTTAACGTATGTTTTAGAAGTAAACAAAAACTATATGAAGAAAATGTTTTAGTTCCCAAAGCTTACATTGTTTAAAAAATCCACCTGCTACGAAAAATCCACCAAATATTCAAATTAGGATGGGTTATTTTTCAGGAGCATCCTTTTTCTGGTTTCTTAATTTTTCTAAAACTTTTTTTGTTTTAAGCCTCTTTACTTTAGCCTGAGAACTTAAATTTATACAGGTTTTCTTTCTCCCTTTATTTCTTCCCATACACATATAGACTGTAACCCATATTTGTTGTTTTTCAACCTCAACCTCAAATTAAAAATATGCAGTCATCTGATGAGACGGAGAGAATATTGATATTCTTAGCCGAAATACATTCATAATGACAATTTAACCAGATTTGATTTTCCTTCTAATGGCACTATATATATATATATATATATAGAGAGAGAGTGTGTGTGTGTGTGTGTGTGTGTGAGAGAGAGAGAGAGAGAGAGAGAGAGAGAGAGAGAGAGAGAGAGAAATAAAGATAGTGGAGAGGAAGTGAAATAGACAGAAAGAAGATAAATTCCCTCTCTAGTGATAAACACATGAAATATTATTTTTGCAGTGGTAAATTTATCGTCATCATCATCATCATCATCATCATCATCAATACATACTGATAGGACATCGTCCCTTTTATTTAGCTAACAATCAGTTGTTATTACAGTTTCTCTAGAAGGTAACAAGGGTCCAACACAGTGACAATGTATGTAAGTCTCTGCTTATCAAGCAATACTGGTGTGTCTCTGGGTATATTCCATGAGAAAACGTGGCTTATTAGTTGGTCTTTACTTTTCCAGCAGGAACAATCATGTTTTCTTCATCTTACATGAATAGTTCGTGAGAGGAAAGATGTGCCTGTACAACTGGTTGTTAGTGGGTTGCTGCAGGCATGATTTTTTCAAAACAGCTCGTTGCATTTTTGAATTTCCTCTCAATAGTTTTTCTCAATGCGCCACTTTCAGTCCACGAGATATATCTGCTTGCGCTGAGTCCACAACTTGGAAAAAATTCAATAGAATAGAAATTAATCAAAAAAATCTTCATTCTGGTAAGCATAATCGATGGGTGCAGAAGAATATACCAACTGCCTCACGACATAGAAGTAAGACCCCTAACTAAAACCAATGTCTTCGATATGATACTAAACCATATGATGGGGGTGCCTTGGGTGATGTAATTGTTAGCAAGTTTAACTTGTAAACCTTCACGAGTGAGTTCGAGTCTCACTGGGTACTCCGTTCATACGGTGTTGTGTCACATCTAAGCAAAAGGCTTAGTAAATTACTACTAAGTCATCTGATGGTGAAGCTACACTGTTCAGTGCCATTGGTCACCTGTCACTCTGACCCAGAATGCTAGTACCCAATAGGTTCCAATCTATGGATCAAATAAAACTTGTTGATACTTAGATTGTGTACAAAAAAGGATTGATGATTAATGGAATTGTTAGTGATATGTAGCAATGCTTGGAACTATTTAACTGTCTGCAAACGTATGAGTAATATTGAATAGAAATAATGATATAACATAGCGATACTTGGAAACATTTGACTGTGTGAAATGAATGAAATATTTTGAATAGAATTATTAGTGTCAAAAAAGCCATACTTATAACAACTTCCCTGTGTCCAAATTAATGATTAATGTAAGAATTATCATGTTAGGTAGCTATTTATGAAACCATTTAAAATGATAGCAATACTTGTGTAAAAACAAATTAGTTCTGACTTATTTGACAAAATACCTATAAATTATTCACATACAAATCATATGCGTATCCATGTAAATGTGTGCAGACTAATTATTCTTAGATTAAATTACTGTTTCATAGGAATGCTTCAAATTATTTAACAGTTTGAAAAAAAAGTATTGTATATATAATTCTTCATTTTAGAAATCATTTAACTGTGGGCAAAACATGAGTATTGGCACATTTAAAAATGTGATAGACAAATCGTGTTTTCAAATCATATATATTATATATATATTTATAAACAGGATGTGGCATTAAATAAACTACAGGGGTTGATATGTCATAAAATCTAACCTAACCTAACCAAACCAAATCATTCTAATAATCATATTTGTTATTGAGCTAAATATCTGTCTCCTTATATAGTCGCTTAGCGTTCTTAAATTAACAGTATTACCTGAAGTAAGAATATTTGTATTGGCGATTAGCTAATTTCGACTCAATGATTTTAGCCCTAAGAAAATACGAAATGTAAAGTTATCTCCAGTTAGATTAAAGTTATTCAGCATGGAAATAGTGCATTCACTTGTGCGATCCGGAAGCCATTCGGTCAGCAGTCTTTTGTTTTTCAAGTTATAACGGCTGAAGGAGCTTTAGTAATATCAATTCAAACGAGTACAACTTTTGCTGCTGGTCAAGACAGCAGTGATAGACAAGGTAATCTTGAACGTTCTTACCTGCATCTTGTTCATTGTCTCTTACTATGGTAACTATTGTATTTTCTGACATTGTAATTCTTTGTCGTAAGGAGCCGATTTGGCCATATTCTCAGAGAGAGAGAGAGAGAGAGGGAGAGAAAGAGAGAGAGAGAGAGAGAGAGAGAGAGAGAGAGAGAGAGAGAGGTGTTCCCTCTTTTGTAGAATTTATATACCAGGGAATATTGTTTCTTCATAAATAATCGTTTTGCACAAAATTTCTTTCTATCAATATACCAGCTTTGCCCTTGTCGGTGGGGTATCCTTTTCAAAGGTGTAATACTCTTCCCCAAAATAGGGTTTTCTGGGTAGGGCATTAACCTACATTTGATGATGAGAATCTACATCTGGGGATTAAGGAGTACACAAGACCCCCTCCATCGAAGGACGTCGAATGGGAGTACATGTTAAGATCTTATTTTCGTCCTAAATAGATCTTTTTTAAAATAACATCTTCATATCGTAACATTCCGATCTGTTACATCTCAATAAATCGGACATTATCGAAAATAGTGCCATTTGTATGCCCAAACTACTTCAAATACTTGAGCAATGGATTTTTTTACGGATTCTCTTTGTTGACATTATTCTATTACTCTGTGAGTTTTTCACATAAGCGTTAGCTAGTAGTCTTTCATCGGAGTCTGAGGGACAGAAAGTCTCCTCATGTCACGAGGACTCTTCTCAGTGCTCCGGCTGATCATAATAACACTGCATTTTTGTGTTCTTGATTCTTCCTCTGATTTTCTAATACTTTCATCCACCTTATCAAGCATTTGGGAATCGTTCCAAGCGAGACAAAGTCCAATTAATTATGTCTCTTTTTATTTTCTTTGATTTTTCACTATATGGTTCGCTGTGTCGGTAAGGTACATTTTCAGCAAGTTATCTTTTTCTCATTAATTATCACTTGGTCTGGTTATCTGGTTAGGATAAGGTGATCTGTTTGTATCATAAAATCACAGATAATTTTTGCCCCTCATTTTCAAGGACGGATTCGGATATGTGTTTAGGGTTAACTTTCCGTTTCTTGAACAGATCCCAGTGAATCACCTTCTCCAAATAATCGTGCTTAGACTTATGCTACTTATGCTTTAGTGTGCAGTATCGACTTTTATGTGAGTAATGGTTGCGTCTCTATTACCACGCTGCGTTGTATAGCGATTAAAAGAGATTTTTCCGGTTTTCATTCTAATCCATGTCCAAGTCTTGTCGTGTGAGATTTTACTTGTTTTTCGGTAAAATATCCATGCAAGTGCCTTTCTTCCCATTTGTGCTTCCCAGTTATTATTCTGTTGCTCATTGTGTTGTTTCTATCGTTTTTGGTTTCTCTAATTGTCTTTCTTTGCTACCTTAAATGATGTTGTTGAAGTACTTCCCTCGTTTACTTTAAGAATGGTCCGGGCTATCTTACAGGGGGACAACCCAAGTGTTTATCCCTTTTAATGCGATTCCTTCTGCAGAGGTTGGTTTTAAGTTTTATCGTTCTTCTGAGATATTTTTTGTCTTTCATATGTGCTTGTTTGACGGTGTCTGCTTCAAAAATCCCCAAATACTTGTAAGTTTCCTTTTCTCCAAACGTTTGGATGTTTCTAGATTTGGCAGTTCTATTCCTTGCGTTATTTGTCGTTTTCTGTTTTTCATTATGAGCATGGCACATTTTTCAATTCCAAATTCCATTCTTATATCCTGATGCTATATTTTATTGTTTTATTGGTGTCTCCAATTTAAAATAAATGCTAAAAACTAGATGTCGTCCATTTACATTTCGTGGTTAATTATTCTTGCACGTTAGAAAATGTATAGCCACGGATACATTTCCAATATATGTGTTTGAGTGGCATCATCTCTGTTACAAATAGTAATGGTGATAGCGCATTTCCTTGGAATAGACCTCTCTGGGTTTTAACCGCATATGATTTTGTTCTTCTGGCGATCACATCCAGTTTTCACTTCTGTCTGATATATTGTACATTATTTGACACTCTATTATACAGCTTTGTGTAGATTTTGTGAAGTCTGTCGACGCTATGGCAATATTTTTCAGAAGAGATGAAGTTTCTCGTTTAAGGTTTCTCTTTCTTAGGTATGTTCAAATTTTCTCATAGGAGGTTTCCCTTGTTTGTCACTTGAAATATCCAAAGAATTATTTTTTCTTCTATTTTACTTTTCTGGTTATTCTTGTTCTGTCCCTGCTTGCATTTTTTGTATTTTGGTTGGCTATACTCAGTATTCCTACGTGCTTTTCATCGTAGTTTTCGAATCATTGTATCGATGTATGGATGATATCTTGAAATTTGGTAAGTCTTCTACGACCTCCTTTTTTTAGCGCATATAGTTTTCTTATGTCTTTTCTGTGATATAAGGCCTAATGAATTGTCATGTTTTTTTTATTCTCTCGTCTATTTGTCGAAGTTATTTTATGGTTCATTTAAAGAATGGTCCTGAATATCTTATGAAGGGGTCCACCAATGTATTTATCCCTTTGATGAGATCTCTGCTTTGTAGTTTTATTTCTAGTCATTTCTTCCTTCTCCAGAGAAATTCTTTTAATTTATTCTTTCATTTCTGCATAATTGATGGTGTCAACTTCCAATTTTCGTGAGTATTTGTCAATTTCCTTTTCTCTGAACGTTCTTATTTTTTCTTGATTTGGTGGTTCAATTTCTTCCATCAATTGTAGTCTCCTACTTTTCATTATCAGCATAGCACATTTTTCTCCGTCACATTCCATTCTTATATCTTTACTGTATATCCTCACAGCCGGTATCTAGGCTTTCAATTCTTTTTTTTTAATTTTTAGCGAACAGTTTGATGTTATCGATGTACATTAGGTAGTTGAAATGTTCTTACGATTAATGAAGTTTGTAACCGCCTGCGCAATTCCAAAGTATGTGATTCAGTGGCATTATCTCTATTACGTATAGTTATGGTAATAGTGAATCTCCCTGAAAGATCCCGTTCTGGATTTTCATTTCAGTTAAGCTGTTCCATCTGCTGTCAAGTTGACTCTCCAGTTTTCTATCGTAGTTTAGATAAACTTTGATTTAAGTGTATATCTTCTACACTTCGAGACAGTCTATTATCCAGCTTTGCCGGACCATATTATATGTCCTTTTATAGTAAATCCACTCCATAGCTAGATTTTTACTTCTCGTTTTTCTGTCTTTGAGGATGTATTAATCAATGTTTTAGATCTCTCCTGAACATCCAGACGTCTTGTGTCATTCCGTCTGTTCCTCGGGGAACGTTCTTCAGCTAATTAACGCATCGTAAATCTCCTTTCAAATCTGTGACGTTAGTATTTTCAAAATCATCGGTTGTTACGTTAGGGGTCTTTAGTTGTTGGAGCGATTCTTTTTTGGGTGTCTTTTTGGATTTGGGGTATCTTTTTTGTTATCCATTTGGGCATGTCTATTTCTTGTAAGCATCAATTCTTTTCGAGAGCCAGTCTGTCATGGATGGAAGTAACTTTTTAAAAGAGTACCATGTAATCATGGCCTAGCATTTTTTAATTCGGCACTTTTTTGAGTGTTGTTCTGAGTGAATCGATGTGTATTTTCACTTTTGGTCTTTCTTTGTGTCCTAAATCTTTTTCTATGGTGCTAATCCAGACGGCTTTTCTGTTTTGTTCTCTCGGTTTCCATATTTGCTCTAAAATTGTTTTGTATGTTGTCATCCGGTTGGTATTATGCATTCATGCATTTTCCCCTACTTGCTGGTAGAATTTTTTTGTAACTTTGGAATGTCCATTTTTTTTGTGAATTGTTATATCCTGCCTCGATAACATTTTAGTCTTCCTTCTTTTATCAGCACCTTTTGGTTTACTTCCTCAGTTGTTTTGGGGTATTTTTTGGGTTTTTTTTTTACTTGCGTTGCTTTTTTCTTCTTATCATTTTAGCTTGTTGTCATAAATTTCTTATATGCGTTTCCACTCGAACTTTCCATGAGTTTATGTTCGTGTTCTTTACACGAACACCGATTTTTTTTTTTTTACATTATAGTTTAGCTCCTGAATGGATTAATTTGCTTAATTACGTGATGTTGTTCTTTGAGATATATATTAATAATTCGTTACTATTTCCACGTTTGGCCTTGACTATTTTCCAGTCTTGGCTTCTTAGCGATGGTAATATAATCTTCTTTTCAGAAGTCTTTTAAATTTTTCCATACTCTTTTCTTCTTCTTCTTTCTTCTTTCAGAAGTCTTTGAAATTTTTCTGTACTCCTTTCTTCCCTTGTGTTAGTGTTTACTTAGTTAGTGTGTAGTTTGGCTGTGTGTTGTTTCGATTGTTTTTATCTTGCGGTTCATTTCGGAGTGCTTTAGGCTTTCAGTATTTGGTGTGTCAATTATAAGTATTAACGACTTGTTTTGTTGATTCTCTGATTATTCTTTTCATGTATTTCTAATATTTGAACGTCAGAGATCTAATTTTTCTTTATTATCATTCTGACTTGTTCTGTGAGCCTTTACCTTGTCTGAAATGTAGCGCATTTTTCCTAGATTTCGATATCATTTTACTCCTTTGAGAATTTTCCACACTAGCATCAGCTGATGGTCTTCCACAGGAGATCGAGTGACCACAAGTGGCTAAAGTCTCTATGACTCTTCTCGCGTCTCCGGCCGATCTTACCAGTGCTCTTGTTTGGATGGTCTCAACTCATGGTCTACTTTCAAATTCTTCCAGTCCCTTTACCAATGCTTTGATTACTATACCAAGATCTCTTATCATCGTCGCTTTTATATTCCATAGTTTTATTTTTCAGTTCCCAAGCAAGGTCCGGTACTTAGCTCTTTTTTTGCCTTCCTTCAATTTTACTCTGTGGTCAGCCAGAAATTATCATTACTATTATTACCATTATTATTATTATTATTATTATTATTATTATTACAGTGGCCAGTTCTTACGCCAACATTTGTAGGGATTAAAAAAGTCATCTGAAAATAAGAGTTGGCCTCAGTCAGCATGAGAACCAACATTTTCTCATGGTAACTCTATAATATGCCACCTACAATTATGTAAACTATTGTGAAGCATCTACATTTTGAATATTTTGATTTGGTTTCTTTGATTAATAGAATATCCACTTTCAGGTACTCTATATTGTAAAAATATAATGTCAAAGCCATTATTGTAGAATGGTTATGGTACTCCCAACTCAGAGCTCTTGAGATAAAGAAGTTAATGTAGTTGTCCGAATTCGAACATAAGATTACGAACATAAGAGTACGAACAAAGTCCGAACTCGTGTACTCTGATATCACAATCCAACTCTTTATTTCATTCGCCACAGTGTTACTGTAACATTGCCCCCGGCCAAGCTCTCAAAATACGAAATGCACTCGTGTAAATAACAGGTGAATCCGGTCGAGGAATTCAGGATATAACCTTGACCGTGCACGAGTTGAATGAGTGCGATGTGTGACGCCCACTAGAAGAAGGTGGGTGTCGAACAATTATATAACCCGGGTGAAGACTGGAAGTTAGATCAGTTGGAGAGAAGATGCGGCAGAGAGAACCAGCAACGAGCAGAGGGGACCTCACGAACCCCGATTTAGCAGTTGCAGTTGGAGAGAAGATGTTGGAATGAGGAACATGTCTGAGTGAGGCTGGGGCCCCAGGCCCCCGGTTGAGCAGCCCGGGAGAACGGAAAAGAAACGCTGTTATGGCCATAAGAGTGGGGGTCAATATGTTGCAGTTCTGTTCAACCTCCAACTTACCTCTCACACAGTAAAACCTTTAGTAACCCTTTCGGACCCTTTCAAATAAAGTGAGAGGTATATTTTTCTAAACAACTGTGTCGCTCGTCTTTATTGTGTTGTTATGATTTTGCACGCATCATGTGGCGATACAACACAATACGATTTGAAATGAAAAATCAGTAACGTATAAATGAAGAGACAATCTAGTTTCTATGTATTTGTTTTATCAACTTAACAATCAGTCTGGGATTATTTCATGCCTACAGTTTAGAGAATTTCTGACATTGTACTTTTATATTTTAATTATATGTGCAGTCTGTTTTATGTGTTTTTGATTATTTGACATACACTTGTATGATATCAAGTGTTCTTTTAAATGGAAATAATTTGTCTGCATATATATTTGATCGATTGGAGGTATCCGAAGAGGTACGACCAATACACGTTAGATAGGGCAGGGGATTTATAACAATGAAGGGATACAGAACTCTCACCAGAACTCCAGACTTTAAACCTAATATTGGATACAGCTTTCCGTTTTTGCGGTGTTGGTCTTAACGTTCTGCATGGGAGACACTCAGCGCATTAAAAGCCCCGGTGTTTATTTTTCACAGTAATCTTTTTACCTGTCAAGTGCTGAATGTTAACCCGATTGAATGTTATACAAATAAAATCTATTTGTTACCTTCAAACACGAAACTATATATATATATCAACGGAGTGAGATAAGTAAAAATGAACATAGATAAATATATATATATATATATATATATATATATATATATATATAGATAGATATAAACTCATTTAGATAATTAATACGTACCTAGCTACTGACTTATTAGGCCTTCCCAGTTCATTCCTTTGACACGCATTATATTTCAATTTATAATGCTAACACACTTGTGCCACGACAATACCTTGTATCCTGTCCATTTAATTTACGATTTAATAATAGACACAGATAAGATTGTACATTCTTTGCTAAATTGCTGACACCTGATCTGTCTGTGTTATATCTTCAGTAAAAGTTTTAAGTTGGCAGCTTTTTCCCGTGTACAATCCGAAATTCATTACAATGGTAGTCTTGCAATTCATACAATAATCAGAAAATAATTATCAAAAAGATGAGTTCATTTTCTTTGCGGCTAATAACTCTAATGTCTAAAAGGATCATTTTCATTTATATATCTACTAGTTTATATATATATATATATATATATATATCATCATCATCATCATCATCATCATGTCGTGCTGGTAGCACGGATATCCCTGACCCTCTCTCGCCACTTTTCCTTATCGTTCATCGCTTCGGGCAGGTCTTCTGGACAACATCCCGTATCCTCACATAGTTGCTGAATGTATGTTCGTGCTGGTCGTCCTGCTTTTGCACGGCCATGTGTGGGGTTCAACAAGAGTACATCACTTATGAGTTCGTCCCTGCTTCTCCAGCAATGTTCTGCATGCCTGGTTCGTCTAACTTGAATAGTTCTCGTGATAGGAGGCAGGTGGCCGTACAATTGGTGTCTTGTGGGGTGTTGCCGCCAGGACTAGTTCAAGATTGCTCGCAGCATTCTTGTGTAATTGCCGTCGAGCTTCTTCTCCAGCCGTTTTGTTTGAGTCCATGTAGTGCATCCATATAGCAGTATCGATGCGACCGCTGCCTGGAAGAAACTGCGTTTCATTTTATCGGTTAGGTCTGATTTCCATATAATCGATAGCTTATTGATAGCTGTCCACGCTTTCGTTAACCTCGTGTCGATGTCCTTTTCGGTTGATGCGACGCTGCTTCCTAGGTAAGTGAATTTGTCTACTCGTTTAAGAGGGGTTCCGTCTAGAGTGGAGATGTCACCCGTTTGATTATAGCACTTATATTCCGTTTTGTGTGCATTGACATAGAGGCCTATGCCTGCGGCTGCTCGTTCCAAACTATGCAGTAGTGTTTCTGCTTGGTTGGGTGTATTTGCCAGTATCACTATGTCATCGGCGTAGTCGGCGTCGGTAATTGTTTTTGCGTTGTAGCTTCTGCTTCTTTTCTTGTTAGCTCGAAGCCGTCCTCTCAGATTTTGTCAATCGATGTTCTAAGTACGTAGTCTAGACAAATGATAAAGAGGTATGGAGCTAGCCACCAAAGTAAAATTACGATCACCAGATGGAGACACAGAATACTTCGACATATATATATATATATATATATATATGAAACTTTGTATTTATGCAAATACTATGTACAAACAACTACACATACAAATGCATACACACGCGTTCGTGCAGTCACTCATCAATATATATGTTGAGGTGTGGGTGTGTGTATGTGCGTGTGTGTGCAGAATATATTTTTATCATACAAGTTCTTGCCTGCTGACTTTGTCATAGCCATGAATAATATCTTTAGTCAATCAATAATAAATCGGCTTATACATACATACATACATACATATGAATATGTATTGGTTATCGTCGTAGGAAATGAAAACGGCGACACGGGTTTAAATCCTGGACGAGACTGATTGCATTTCACATAGCACTAATACCCTTGCGAAAGGTATGAATCCAATTATTCTCTCTGTAGCTCTCGGTAAATAGTAGGGCAGACAAAGTTTTTCAGCCTTTTGAGGCAACTAGTCTAGGAGAAGGAAAACTCTGAATTCAAACCTGTTAAACTCGGCTTAAAATTGACCTTGCGTCATATCCGGCCTGAGCAGTGGGGTTGGTATATATATATATATATAGTCATCCACACACACACACACACATATATATATATATATATATATATATATATATATGTATGTGTGTGTGTGTGTGTGTGTGTGTGTAAACAATGCATTGTTTCAAAATGGTTTATTGCAGAAATTATTTCAAACTATCAAAAATTATGTTCCAAATTTAAATAAAAAAATGCTCCAGGTTTGAAGATAACTCATTTGTATATGACTGTTATTAGTAGTGATTTCTTTAAGGTATTGTCATAAATAGAAATCGTAGCCCATGGGATACCGTATAGGTTAATGTTATAAATAATATCAATATTAGAGCCGTATTTACCAAGACAGAAACCAGTAATAACGCTTGTATGGCATCTCGTTTATAAGAAGGAAAACGATGAATTTAGCCATGTTAAACGCTGCTTAATAAATTGACTCAGTGTCATATTCGGCCGTTACGGATGGTCTTTCATCCAATTCTTGGTGTAAACTAAATGACAAAAGAATATGTGGTGTTAAAAGAGGAGTATGTTTTTGTAAAATGAATGTTAACAAGCGAGATATAAATAAGTTTGTTACAAGAAGTACACATTGAAATGATAATTAATTGAATAAAAACTCATGAAGTCTCCGGTAAAAAAGTTTTTTAAATGTCAAGAAGGTCACGCTGATATTTTTATGGGACCTATCTATGGTTAATTCATGGAAAAAAAGCAACATCATAGAGTACTCCCTATTGATATTTCCTAAATCAAAACTCACACACACATACACACACAATCGTTAAACTTCCTGATGTTCCGTTAAGGTGAAACTTTAATTGGAGATTTCCGACTCGCGATTTAAGTTAATTTTATTATTGGCTCCACTCGTGTTGAGCACTCTTGTAATTGAAGCATTGCAGTGTTTACGGAAGGTTTTAGTTTTCTTTTGACCAACTGACTGCATATCTCTTGATTTTATTTAAAAGGGGTGTGACGGGGTTGACCTTTTCTTTCTTTTTGTCCAATAATATCTTTTCTTTTTTCCCCCGGGCGGTGATTCGAGATATTTTTATCTCTTGTCCCTGGCAGTATTTTTTTTTGTTTTTTTTTTTCTTGTACCGTGAATGCCGGTAGAAATTAGATTAGTAAATATATATATATATATATATATATATATATATATATATATATATATATACGCATTTAATAACATAGTTTTTTTATATATCTAATAGCATATTGTTTTCATATATATAACATATAGCATATAGTTTTTATATATTTTATTGCATTGGAAGCTTATCTGTGACCACATCTTTCATGCCGTCTTATAACGACACCCATCTTTTATTAATGTTTTTTCGCTATGAGACGGCATGAAACCTATGGTCAAAGATAACTTTCTATGCAATTCAATATATTATTATTATTATTATTATTATTATTATTATTATTATTATTATATAATAGCTATATCACAAATATTGAGCAATCGCCAAATTATTCCGCATTTGGTCTGTCACAAACACACGAAATGAGACAGTGACAACCAACAGTTATATATATATATATATATATATATATATATATATATTATACATATATATATATATATATATATATATATATATATATAATTATATATATATATATATATATATATATCAGTGGGCTTTAGAAGTGGTTTCATCAATCTATAACTATGTAATCATTACGGAAAATTGCAGCGTACGATTCGTAATACTAATTGTAAATAAACAACAATAAAAAAAGAAAACATTTAAACAAGTAGGCCATTAAATGCTCAATCAAATAATAGTTCATTCCTGAAGATCGATCAAATATCAAAAGGAAATTTGGAAGTATTTTGACTAACATAATAATTCCTCATGTATAACAAGCAATGTCGTTTTAGATTTAGTAACTGTTGCATGCAACTAAATGCAATCGAGAATAACTTTAACTCAAACATTTATAATAATTAAATAACGAACGAAATGTTCATTGTTATCTCGTTCTCTTGGTTTAGTTTTGCACTAGATTAGAAGTATTGGACACTCTCAGAATTGCGATTATTTATTATTGTGAGCACTAATGTAATTTTACGTCATGAAGGAACTGTTTAATAATTTAATACCTTTCATTTATCAAGCTTACTTTGAACAATACCTAAGCGTTGATTCTCATAAGTTCTGAGAAGATAATAGAATCGAAAATTAATACCACCTCCTCAACACGAGCAGAATGTGAGGCAATGTCATATTTATACTTCTCCCATACCGGTTGCCTTACTATGGTTAAAGAAGCCAGTCTGTCCTGATATTTGCCCACTGCTGGAGGGAAAATATGTAGATCCATACCTTTCCCCAGGGTATTAACGCTAAATGAAATTCAAACAGCAATGTCGAGGATTTGAACGCGGGTCGCCCCGGCCATTTTCAAGGACGGTAACATTACACTAGTTCTGGTAGGGTTGTGATTATTTATGGCCAATAAATAATGAGAAGAGCCAAACACACTCACACACATACACAAGCACACATAAACACCCCCTCACACACTGAAGCCTTCTCTCTCTCTCTCCCTCTCTCTCTCTCTCTGTATATATATATATACATATATATATATATTGTATTGGTCCATATTCGATAACAACGTACGTAAACATCTTTTTAGTAATGACTGCAATCAGGTATTGTAGTTGATACGAATCGAATTTCCCTTGATTCCATTCATGTGATATACAATATCGATATTGGAGGTATATTTATCGAGACAGATGTTAACAGTAAATGAAAGGTGATGGATGATTACACAATTAACAATGAATGAACTCAATCAGTGGAATTCAAACTCCAGCTGGGAAAAAGGTGTGCGTTCACTCCACATTAATACTTTGGGAAAAGCATGAGTAAATATCTCTTTCATCTAATCATAATTTTCAGTGCAGTTGAATCATTGTAGTCGTATAAATGATTGTCCATCAAGTGTGTTTTGACATCAGGTAAAATAAGAGTCCATTGCTCGTCGCATATACCATGCAAGACAGCACAACTTATCCCATGAGGAGTAGATAGATCCTGACAAGAAACAGCAATACTCGGATTGATGACATGACTGGGAATTATTCAGTATTAACCAACAAGGACTGAATAGTTTATAGAAAAACTACCACCCAACCAATGAGATTAAATACAAATTACCTCCGAAGAATTTTTCATCAGTGATTCGTCCATAAAGTTTTATTAATAACAATTTTACTACAACAAATTGACATATATTCATTTTATGGATATCAATATACCTCAGTGGAAACTACATACATGTGTATATAAATTTAGCTTTGAAAAATGTAATAAAGATTAAAAACTATATACGTTTTGTAAGTTTATTCATGAAAATATATTTATGTGTATGGGTGTGCATGCACATTAAATGTTGTATGTTAGTAAAATAAGTTAGTATCCACGAAAATATGTCTAATGTAATATTATTTACTTCTCTCTTACATAAGCCATTCAATCGAAAATAAGCTTTTCCATTTTCTTACAGCAATTTAGAAGTAACCTGACTGTTCACTCAAGAAATTATAATCTTGATTGAGTTAATATGCTGTAAAGAAATTAAAGAAGACAAAAGTTTAAGGGTAACCATTAAATTGTTGTTTTTATTCGGCTTTGCTTAGAGATGGCACAGATCTAAGGTTGCATACAGTAACTGCTCTTGATTAAGTGGCTTCCCATTCGTTTATTCGACAGGTTACTCATGGCTTAACGCTTGTGATCAAGTTGGAATCTGTTCTTTTACGCTGAACGAACAGTAAGTAAAGATGTGCACTTCAAGTAATAATTATCGTCGTAGGAAATGAACACGAACTGCCGATTTCAAAACCTAGACGAGGCTGTTTACATTTCATGGGAAAGGAATGTATCCAACTATTTTTCATCGTGCTTTGGGTCAATTGTAGGGCATACTGCTACCAGGTATAACATCCTGTCTCGGAGAAGGAAACGTCTGAATTCAGACCAGTTAAACTCTGCTAAAGAATTGATCTTGTGTCACATCTTGCACGTGAGGTGGGGTTAGGTAAATATTTTAATTTGTTGAAGAGAATGGAATAATTCGGAGACTGATTTCTGAGTTGACAATTCTTTCTAAAACATATTGTAAAAGTTGTTATTTATACCGTTAATATATAGGCAAAAAAGAAGACCCCTACCCTAAAAATTCAGGAGGAAAGAAAAAATAGCCCACCTTAAAGGTTATAAGTTGAGAATTGATCGAAAGAAATACGAACTTTCATATCGAGAAATAGTTGTTTTAAGTATGTATATCTATAAAATCAATCATAGCATACACTTTTGTACTCAGAAAATTCACTTTTTGTATATTCCTATTTTTTCACGCTGTCCATCCAATTGATCTTTACTTTCTAGCCTTGAGGACATTCTTCTCTGTGGATATTCAAAGCAGTTAATTTTTACCCAAGGATTATTTTATGTTGGACACTTTTGTGTATAAGAAAAATTGCGACAGAAATATAATATTTCCCTGGGTAAAAATAACTTGTGAGGGATCAGTTCGAAGAAGTAAGTGTATTTGCCTCTGGTTTTATTGATTTAGTTTTTTGTTTGTATTTCACTCTCTTATTGAGAACATTCCGTTTCTGAATATTGTCAGATCCCCTAAAATGGACAGCTACTTTCTCAAACAATTTATCTCGGGATTTGTACATGATATAACTATTAAATTGTTTATACGTAAATATTATATACCTAACAATATAAATATAGACAAAACAATCATCGAATCATTGTGCTAATATGAGTTTGTTCGAGAAAGAATGATGCTTTCAGATGTACATTTTCCTTCTAAAAAACTAAAAAAAGATCATAAGTAAAACAATTATATCTGCATGTTTATACCTACATCCACTGTACGTATTCTCGATTAAATTTAGTCAATTAGGGTTATCTTTTTTTTTTTAAGTATAAAGATATTGATTTTTAAACTTTAAATAAACAACTGGAAAAAAATAAGTCGTTGTAGTTGAACGTTTATTTGCGGTTCAGATGTTAAATAAGAGTTACAGATTGAAAGTATAAATAAATAAATTTAGGCATTTTACCGAAATTGAAAAAAAACAAACAAATGCCATCCTTAATTTGTATATCTTGTCATGGTTATACCATGGAACATTTTAATATATTTAGTAAGTTGAGTTTAGAGAAGTATTTGTGTTGGAGGGAAGATTGAATTTCATGACTCTTCTCAGTTAAATGGTTTAAGGTATTTCTATATAACACAAATGCACACAGTACAATTTGTCTCATTGATAGGACCCATTCAGGTGCTCTCATTCTTGGTAAGAGTGAACCTTGGAACGATGGCAATTAAGGAGTACTCTAGATTTCCTAAATTTCAAAGACAGGGGTTTCAACATGAAATGGTTTTGTGTCATTTCCAGGACACACATTTGGCGATGAGTTCTGATCCTTCAGCAGAGATGCAATCCGTGTATTCTACATCCACATCCAACTAGACTAAATTTGAGACTTTAAAGTATTAATTTCATACAGGATATAGATATATTTACATTTTTAACGCCCTGTATTTAGAATTGATGATATTAAGTAACACAGATTCACACATATTTTCATATAACTATTATTGCAGCAGACATATTTCAATCGTTCTTATAGACAGGAAATTATTTCCAAATATTCACCTTCATATATAACGAATGATAACTATGATGAGTTAAAATACATAAGCACATAATTCACTCTGTGTCTCCCTCTCTCTCTTTCTCTCTCTCTCTCTCTCTCTCTCCTTCAAAGCGCACACACATACACACGTACGTGTGTGTGTGTGTGTGTGTGTGTGTGTGTGTGTGTGTGTTGAAAAATCACCCTCCGCATTAAAACATTATTTTTTTTTCATTTTTTGTAATAAACTATCTGTCTGTGTGTGCATGTGTCTTTTTGTTATGTTTTTTTTTGCAGTATTTTATTTTTTATTTTTTCAAGATCAACTGACAAACTGTTCGTCTTGTCAGTTTTTTCTTGGGCTGCTTTCTATATCCCACCGCAATACAAAACTAACCTTCGAAAGGCAACATATCTAAGAGAAGCAAATAGTCTTATAAGCAAACCTGATGAATGCTTATAAAATCTGTCAGTCATTGGAGAACATTATTCTGCTTTCAGTTAATTCTAAAAATTTTGGTTGGCTTTAACCAAACCTTCACACCTCAAATAAATCAGCTGTGTCATACATCAGCAAAGTTTCATTTGAGTTAGTTGTCATCATCGATACCAACAGAGAAAGATTATCATTTTTCTAATCAAAATATCTTTTTTCCTCTGAAGATTTATTTGAACATGATTTAATGTATTTTGTTATAGCTGTTGATTCGTTTTCTGTTTTTTTTTATAGTTAATACTACTTTGAAAAATTAGTTCCTGACTTAAAAAATATCTTCCTTTTGATTGTGTCCACTTGTAATAATACTTGATCATTTACTTCTTTACCTTTGGTGAATTTTGGTAGTCTCATTTCCCGGTAATTTATGTTTCACCAATGCAATCCTATAATTCCCACTATCCATCACCATCGCTTCACATTTTCTGTATTCAAAATCCTTGGCAGGATAGGCTAACTGAACCAAATCGTTTCAATAAGTATTCTCATTTGTTGAAAAGCATTTTCGATTTTAAAATCCCCACCTTGTTGTTGTTGTTCTTCTTCTTCTTCATCTTCTACTTCTTCTTCATCTTATTATTATTATTATTATTATTATTATTATTATTATTATTATACTCCTTTAGAGTTGTTCACATAAGCTGGCGCTGATTGTTTTTCACTGGATTTTGATTGAAAGCAAGTCTCTTCAAGTCTCCAGGACTCTTCTCAGTATTCTGATCGTTCTCAATAATGCTGTCGTTTGGATAATCTCCACTCGCAACTTCCAAGTCCTCAAGGTCCTTTGATAATTCTTTAGTTACTGTGCCAAAAGTGCCAATCACAATCGGTATAAGTGTTACCTTCATGTTCCATATTTTTTTTCAATTCTCTCGCAAGGTTGAGGTACTTATCCTTCTTTTCACATTCTTTCAGTTTTATTCTGTGATCAGCCGGGACATAAAAGTTCTCTTTATTTTTTTGTTGATTTTTAAAAGGTCGGGTCTTCTGGTCGAGATTAGGTTATTCATTTGTTTGTCAAAGTTCCATCGGAGTGTATGTGTGTTTGTTTGTCAAAGTTCCATCGGAGTGTATGTGTGTCATTCTCTAGGACAGATCCTGTGTTGTGCATATACTATTTGTTCATGTGGTCAAATTTAAATTTCTCCCACACCTCCCTTTGACTGGTCTTTTTTGAAAGTGTTTCCCACTAGCGTTAGCTAATGGTCTCTCACAGTAGTTTGAGGGACAGCAAGTCTCTTCGAGTCTCCAGTACTCTTCTCAATATTTTTGCCGATATCAATAACGCAGTAATTTGGATGGTCTCCACTCGTCCTGTAATTTCAAAGCTGGCCAGTCCTTGTACTAATCCTTTGGTGACTGTTACAAGAGCTCTAATTACAAATGATATATTCGTCACTTTCCTGTTCAACAGCTTTTTCAATTACCTAACAAGGTACATGTAATTATCCCTCTTTTTACATTCTTTAAATTTCTCTCTGAGGTCAGCCGGGACAGCAAAGTCCACATTCTGTAAGTTGTCTTTTTTCTTGATTATTATAAGATTTGGTTGTCTGGCCGAGATTCGGTGATCTGTTTGTATCTTGAAATCCCGGAGTTAGTGCGTCTCATTCTCTTGAACAGATTCTGGGTTGTGCATGTAGCATTTGTTCGTATTATCAAACTCCAAAATCTTGCACAATTTCCAGTGAATCACCTTGCCCAACCAATCGTGCCTAGTCTTATCTTATTTCTATGCTAATTTTTTGCTTTCGCTTATTATGTGGTCTCTTTCATAACATAAGCTACATCTGCTTATTATGTGGTCTCTTTCATAACATAAGTTACATGTGCTGTTTTGTCACGTCTTATCTATTCTTGCCTTGATATAATTAAACCTTATGGCGTTGTTTTGTGCTGTTGTTAGAAGAGATTCAGTTTCTCTCTTCTTTTTCTTAGCCAGGTTTACGTTTTCTCGTGTGAGATGTCACTTGTTAGTCGCTTAAAACGTCCATAGAGTTGCTTTCTTCCCATATTTGTTTTTTGGTTATACTCGTTCCACTCGTCCTCTTGACGTTAGTATTGTTTCCGTTGGCTGTAACCAGTCTTCATGCGCACTTTTGTATGTAGTTTTCGAGTCGTTGTATCGATGTATCGACGCTGCTTTCAATGCTGGTAATTCCTCTTCGTCCCTCTCCTCTTGACACATATAATCCATCAACGTCATCTCTTGTTGGCGAGGCCTTGTGCATGGTCATTTTCTTTCTTGTTCTCTGGCCGATTTCTTTAAGTTAGTCTTTGGTCCACTTCAAGAATGGTCCCGAATATCTTACGAGGGGAGAGCCCAGGTATTGATCCCGTTGATAAGGTTCGGGGTATAGAATTTTCTCTCGAGTAATTTTCTGGCTCTTCTGAAGTACGCTTTTTGAAATTTGTCTCTCATTTCCTGTTTTTTCATGGTGTCAGTCTCCATTATCCCCATGTATTTCTGCGAGCTTTCTGATGACTACTTGATTTGGTAGTTCGATTCTTTTCGTCATGTTTTGTTTCCCTCTTTTCATTACTAGCATGGCGAATGTTTCTATGCATAATTCTATTCTTATATCTTGATGTATATTCTCAGTGTTTTTATTAGGGTTTCCAAATCTTTTTTTGTTGTCTTTGGCAAAAAGTTTGATGTTGCCCACGTACACCAAGTGTTTGATCTCTTCCTACAATGTACGGAGTTTGTATCTGGTTAAAAATGTGTTTGAGTAGCATCAACGCTATCACAAATAGTAATGGTGTTAGTGCATTTCCCTGGAATATGCCTATTTGGATCTTAACCTCTCCTAAAATTTGTCCTTCTGCTGTCTATTCCCCTCACCAGGTTTTCATGGTCTTCTCGATAAATTGTACGATTTTAAGACAGTGTAGTATCCAGTTTTAGGGAACCATATTGTAAGCGTTTTTGTAGTCGATCCTGGCCACAGTTAGATGTTCCATCTCGTTTTACTTTCGTTGAGGATGGGTTGATCGATAGATAATAGTTCCTATGGGTTTCTGGTTCTTTTGCAGCATCCTTTCGGTTCGTAGAGGAATATTCCACGATTTATCAGTGAGTAGTAGATCTGCCCCTAATTGGTGCCGTTTGCATTTTCGACATCATCGGTGGCATGTTATATGTCTATATTTGGTTGGGGCAATTTTTTTGAAAGTGTCTGTTGGGATTGGAGTGGTCTTCCGTTTGGACATCCATTCTGTTTTCAGTATGCTTTTATTCCTTTTAGTAGCAAGTCTGTAGTGTATGGAGTTTAATTTTTAAGCCAAAATCCGTGTAAGCCACCAAGGCCAGTCTGCAATCTTTTAAAGTGTTACTTTGAGCCCATCGTATTATTATCATTATTAATATTAATATTATTATTATTATTATTATTTACTCAATATAGTTTTTCACATCAGCGTCAGTTGATGGCCTTTCACTGGGAGTTTGAACGACAGTAGTCTCCTCAAGTCTCCTGGTCTCTTCTCAGTATTCTGGCCGACTTCAATAATGCTGTTGTTTGGATGGTCTCCACTCAACCACCAAATTCCAAATCCTCCAAGCCTTTTAATAATCCTTTAGTCACTGTACTAAAAGCACCAGTCATAATTGGTACGATCAACACTCATGTTCCATAGCTTTTTTTATTCTCTAGCAAGGTCGAGGTACATTTATTATTATTATTATTATTATTATTATTATTTTACTCATTGAGTTTTTTCATATCAGTGTAAGCCCATGTTCTTTTACTGGAGTTTGAGTGACATTAAGTCTCCTCAAGTCTCCGAGATATTTCTCAGTATTCTAACAGATCGCAACAACACTGTCGTTTGGATTGTCTCCCCTCGTCTTCTTATCTTCAAGTCACCGTGTCTTTTTTACCAATTCTATTTGTTACTGTACCATAGCCCTAATTACAATTGGTACAATCGTCATTTCCATGTTCCACAGTTGTTTCAAATCCCTAGCAAGGTCAAAGTATTTAACCTTCTTTTCGCTTTCTTTCAATTTTGCAGTGGGGTCAGCCGGGACAGCAAAGTTCACAATTCTACAAATTCTCTTTTTTGTTGTTGATTATTATAAGGTCTGGTCGTCTCGATGAGATCAAGTAATCCGTCTGCATCTCAAAACCCCCGAGACATTTGGGCCTCTCATTCTCCAGGTCAGATTCGAGCTTGTGGGTATAGCATTTGTTCGTATGGTCAAATTTAAATTTCTTACACTATTCCCTATGGATCACTTTGCACACCCAGTCGCGTGTAGTCTTATACTCTTTCTGTGCGAATTGGCTGCATTTAATTATTGTGATTGTTCGTTTCTCCTCTATCTTCACATAACTAACATCTGTTGACAGACTATATGAGTCAAGAAAAGGTGGAGGGGGAATACTTACAAGCATCGAAAATAGCTTTGACGCATCGATACAATGACTCGAAGACTACGTAGAAAAACATAGACGAAGACTGATTACAGCCACCATTCTGGTGGCTGTAATCAGTCTTCGTCTGCGTTTTTCTATACTGATAACATGAAGACCATTAAAATGGAATTAACCAGAAAACTTAAATAGGAAGAAAAAAACAACAACTCTATGGACGTTTCAAGCACTAACAAATGACATCTCACACGAACAAAAAAAACAAAAAAAAAAAACGTGGAAGTCCCTACGAAAGGGAAACCGTAAGAGAGAAAGTGACTCCCTTCAAATGGTAGCTCAAGACAACGCCTTAAAGACCAATTGTATCATAGGAAGAATAAATAAAATGTAACAAAACAGCAGATTATTATTATTTTTATTATTATTATTGAAAATTTTATCCTTCATACTAACCTGTATGAATTCATTGAAAAAATCCCTCTGTTATTCTGGAATCGTCTCAGAATCCTTGCTGATCTTTATTGGAAATTTGTCTGGGCGGTTTCAGTCATTCTATTGATCAATAACTTCCTCGCTCTGTCGGGTATTTTGGGATCATTCCAAGCGTCTTATTATCATCAATATAAGCTTAAACACAATGCAGTGTTTTTTGTCTTCTAATATAATGCAAATACATATCCAGCTTTTTACTTTCGTTTGATATTTTCTATCTACTGAAACCGTGTAGTGTATTAATAAACAAGTACGTTTCTATCATTATGAAAAAATTAACTCTGTGTCATCTTTCCCATTTCATGTGATCTTAATTGTTACACTGATTTATTTTTAATTTTACTTTTGTATCTATAATTGTTTGATTGCACACTGTTATATGATATAAAGTATGTCCATCAAATACTATTTTTTTTATGTATGATTATGATATTTCCATTATTTGTGCCATCTCTCTGAGTTCTTTCTTATACAGTTTAAGAACGTATTTTATAATGGATAAATTATAGGCATTTATCCCTTCGGTGAGGATTCTGCCGTAGAATCTGATTTTGAGAAGAGCTCTTGTTCTTCTGAGGCACTCTCTTCTTAGGTTTTTCCATCTCTGTTTCTTGATGCGTCTGCTTCAAATATTCCCAGGTATTTGTGGTTATCATTTTTTTTCCCGAATAATCTGGTGTTTTCCTGATTGCGCAGTAATTTGCCTTCCATTGTTCATGTTTCCCTTTTTTTCTGAGCAAGTCACATTTTTCCATCCAAAATCCCATTTCTATATCTTGGAAACTAATAGATTTTATCTGGATTACAAGTACTTTTTCCTTGTTAGCAAATTACTTATAACTCATCCATATACATGTGGCTGTCCATCTTATCCGACTAATTGGCAAATGTATTGCTTCCTGTAACTTTCCAAAATATAAAATCAGGTGGCATCATTTATATTATGATTAGTAGTTGCGAGAAAGAGTCATCCAGGCAGATGCCTCCTTGGATTTTAATTTCTTCAAAGTCTTGTCTTCTTGTTGCTAATTCTATTCTCCAATTTGCATAGCTCTGGTGGTGACAATTAGGATATTCACTAATATATTGAAACTCTTTTACTTAAATTAGCGTCTGAAATAATTGATTATTAACACTGGCGTATACTTGGCGACTTATCTTTCTCTATCATAGAATTAATTTTCTGTCTATTTTTGGATTCATATCACATTCTATTGGGAAATTAGCGTGTTTAACCTTTCTGCTTTCCTTTTAGGTTAGGTAGATTCTTTTGAATATGAAAAAAAAAAAAAATCAAAGACAGAGCATTTGTAAATCACAATTGGAGGAATTGAGAACACAGAAATAGATTCTATCATTTTCTATTCACTTTATATGATTGTGCCTGAAGTAAAGTGAATATGTCGTGACATTAAAGAGCTCAAAAATATATTTTAACTTAACTTATTTAAACTGAATTGTTTTTAATTTTTCATGATGGAGGCAATTTGATACTGTTTTTTTAAACCGTGTATGTGTTTATATATATATATTTATGTGTCATGATGAAGGTAATTTTATAGTGTTTTCCTTTTATTTTGAACTGTACACATATTTGAATTTGTGTTTTAATGAAGGCAACGTTTTTATTTTATTTTCATCTATGTGTGTGTTCTACTTGTATCAGGATGAAAGCAACTTAACACTATCTTTCTTTCTTGTTATATGTGTACGTTTTCTAATTTGTGTCATGAGGAAGGGTATTTAGAACTATACTTTTTTTTATATGTGTACGCGTTCGAATTTGTGTCTTGATGGACGTAATTTGATACTATTTTCCTATTACTGTGACCTATGTATGCGTTCGATTTTGTGTCAGGATGAAGGCCTTTTGACGTTGTGTGTAAATATTTGAATTCATCATATAATGAAGGCAACCCGACACAATTTACCTTTTACTTTTAACTTTGAATGATTATAAATTTGTGCCATGACGAAGGTAATTTGATACTACATTCCTTTTATTTTGATCAGTGTCCAGGACTGTGTCGATAATCTTTCTAATTTTTTTGAAATATACATTTGAAAATAATAATATCTAGGACGATTATTACTTTAAAGATATTTTGCTGATTCTTTTTCGCAGCATGTTAGTTCATTGGGGGGCATTTTATGGTAGAAGTTTGGGCAAGGTTTTCAATAAACATTTATATTAAAATATTTTGTGTAGTTATTTACTTAAGAGTTCTTTTTTGGCACATGAAATAACCCTTTAACAGATCTATTTAACCTGCACATGCCACATTATCAGATAGTTTAGTTTGTTTGTTCGTTTGTTTACGTTCTATGGCATATCAATGTTTGTAGGTTATTCAATGACAAATCTATTTTTATACAAATAAGCAGTTCTATTTCAAACATTTCAGTTTAGTACACAGTTTAATTGTGAAAACATTTCTATTTCAAGTTATTCAATTTAGTCAAAGTCTTCTAATTAAACAATTCAGTTTAGTATAAGTACAGTTTTTTTTACGCTTAGTTAAATGTCAAAACAGTTCATTTTAGTGAAAGTATAGTTTCAATGGCAAAAACAGTTCTATTTAAAACAATTCAGATTTGCATAAGTACGCAGTTTAAATGTTAAAACAGTTCTTTTTGAAGCAATTCTGTTTAGCATTAGTACACAGTTTGTTCCTATTTGGCCCATCGTTAGGAACCTGTCAGGTTATACCACTCAGGATCAGAGTGGACCTGGGAGCGATGGCAATGAAGGGGTGCTTCGCATTCCGCAAAGCTCTTCCATTACTTGAACCTCACCATCAGATTGTTTAATGTCATATCCAGGACACACGTAGGGGAGTCTTACCTCACTGCAGAGATACAGCTGGTATATTCTACAGCCCCAACCGACTGGGCATATGCAGTTTAGTGTCAAACCAAGACAATCTTGTATGGATATATTCAGAATATTCAAAAACCTGTTGATTGGGTAAACAATCATTTGGATATGATAATAATGGTTAATGTTTTATATCAACTTATATCAAGTGCATTTTTTGTATTTTTTTCTTTATTATGTGATATATTATAGAAATTTCTGTATACTAAATGGTTTTAAAAATAGAGATAGCAGTAAACTTTATTGATATTGTAGTGCATATATCATTGGTACAAGGTATTGTGTAAGTTCTTCTAAAGGTGAAGGAATGGTCTTTATCGGGACAATATCTGTTAATTATTTCTTATATTTCTAATGCGATAACATAATAACAAGATTTGACGTAATGTTCACGTGTTATAAAAATGATAAGAATATCTTTATCTTTGTCTGTGTTCCCGATACTGCCAGTTTGAAAATGCTTGACTGATGAAGAGTGAAACATTACACAGTGAAGAAAACTCTAATAACACTTGGTGTCTTATTGTCTAGCCATATTTATCCAAGTATATATATATATATATATATATATATATATATATATATATATGTGTGTGTGTGTGTGTGTGTGTGTGTGTGTGTGTGTGTGTGTGTGTGTGTGTGTGTGTGTGTGTGTGTGTGTGTGTGTGTGTAAAAAAATTGATAACAAGGTAATCCGAGTGGAAGGAGAGATTTATTAAGAAGTCGACACTATAGCGTTTCGGTTCTACTGAACCATCATCAGGACACGTGGGGTGATATTAGAGATTTTAAGTCAAAGATGGATGTTTAAAAATGCAAAATACAAAAAAGCTACGCTAAAGTTTGTATAATAAGAAAGAAGTGGCCGTTTATTTAGTGAATCAATGTTTTTTTTTTTGTTTTTTTTTTAATTTCGTTATTTCAATTATTAGGGATAAGATTATAGAATTTATGTTACGTTTGTTTACCGAGAAAGATTTCGAGTCAAAAGGAAGAAAAATAAATCTTTCTCGTGAAACAATATACATACATACATATATACATACATACATACATACATACATACATACATACATTAAACTAAATGACAACTGCCTTCCTTTCAAATCTACTTATATACTTCCTGATAAATTCAGGTAATTTTTTTGAGTCACTGTCTATATATGATGCAGAATATACATAAATTTTTGGAAAAAGATAATGACAATTTCAAATCTACTATCTCCCACATTATTGAAAGTCATGAAAGACAATAAAATATTAATCGAAAAAGGAAATTTACATGACCGGAGGATTCAGTGATAAAAAAATCATATGAACCATTTAAATTTATATGATAAATGCGGAGGAGAAAAGATAGTCGAAAAAAAATCAGTTTCATGAATAGATTTCCACGCAGATCTGCTATGTCTGTCTACATCTCTCTCTCTCTCTCTCTCTCTCTCTCTCTCTCTCTCTCTCCCTCTCGCTTCTCTCTCCCTATCACGTATATATATATATATATATATATATATATAAGTATATAAGAAGTAGTTATGTATGTGTGTGGGGTTTATATGTGCGTGTGAATGTGTAAGTTTAAATATGTGTGACGTATAGAATAACATTAAAGAAATTAGAATTGTCCTGACTTTGAAGATCGTGACGGATTCCAAAAAAATAATTTTCAGAAGATAAATCTACTTTCATTCTAATTATTGAATAAAAAAAAAAGGAATCATTTTCAATTCAAGAGCCAGTATTATTAATTTATAATAACCAGCAAAATAGAAACAAACTAATCAATATCAATTCAAACAAACACAGTATTTATTACGCTATATTTACTAACGAAATTAGTCATTATTGATTAAATCTATTTATTTACAGTAACAGAATAACTGAAATCAGGAAAATTTCTTATGGTAATCATTATCTAGAATTGCACACACACACACACACACACACACACACACACACATATATATATATATATATATATATATATATATATAATATTGGGTAATGTTGAAGCAAACTTTATGTTGGTGCGCAGTTGTTTGAAAAAATGGTCAATATTCAAGTTTTATTATTAAAATTCAAATGTTATTTGTAACAGTCAGTTTTACTTTTTCACGATATTGAGAAGATGAAAGTGTTATTTTTTGTTTGTTTGTTTGTTTGTTGTTTGCTTGTTTATTATTCTTCTTAATTTATTTTAATTGTTATCTTCTAATTTTCTTCAGAACTTAAGTACCCTTATTTTATTCTAAAATGACAATATTGATTGTGTTGTTTGAATTACTTATTATAAAAAAATTATATACAAAACATACACGGGTGAATTCAAAAAATGTTATTCAACATAAATCTTAATATAGAAAATTTACGTGATCTTTGCATGAGAATGAAAACGTGAGAGTCTCCTTGGTTTGTTGGTTGGTTGGTTTGTTTTATCATGAATTAACCCATTTTAGGTCATTTAACGCTGAATTAAGTCATTTTGATAAAAAGTTTCACCAATTCAATTTTTGGGGTTTACATACGGGTAAATGTCACAACTTTTTTATTTCAAACAGTTCAGTAAAGTTTTAGTTCTATTTGACCCATAGATAAGACTCTGTCAGGTGCTACCACTCCAAGTCAGGGTGGACCCGGGAGCGATGGCAATGAAGGGGTACTCCGCATTCCCCAAAGCTCCAGTATAATAAGCCGGCTGTCCATCTTCATAATTGAATATGGACTTACCAAGAATGCACTCAAACCTTCAATCTTATAGGTATTCCTTTATTACTTCAAAAAATATATATATTCACCCAAAATTTTGGACTGGCCATCAGATTGTTTAGTGTAGCAACCAGGACACTCGTTGAGGTATTCTTACCCTCTGCTGAGTTGCAGTCAGAGTATTCTACTGTTCAATCTGATTGGGGCAGTCTCCTTGTTCATGTATATATATATATATATATATATAATCTTCAAAAAGCTATTTAATGATGTACATCGCCAAATCATGGACTGTTATTGATTGTTTATCTATGCTGATATAAAATAGGAATTCTTCCAAGCTGGGGCTGTGTCATGCTATTGTTTGGTTGCACCTATAGCAATTTAACGAAGCGAATGTAAGAAAGACAGACGTGACCTACCCATACAAACTAAGAATGTCAATAGATTTCGAGAGAGAAAATGACCTCTGTCTAAAAAAAACTGCTAGAATAGATGCACACTACGCAGATAATCTAGCGATTCCCTTCAATTCATTTGTGGAATCCGAATGTCAGTTTGTTAGACGGGTAAGGCAACAAGAGACATCGTCCTATTGGTGAAATCAGATAATAAAGTATTCATGTGTTTTAATCAAGATCGAGCTATCTCGAGCCATTAAACGCCAAGCCTCTAAAATTAGTCGACCGTTTCACATACCTCGACAACTCATTAACTGAAATTGATGCCAACATATAAATAAGGAAGGCGTGGACTTCTGTCGATAGATTATCGACCATATGGAAATAAAATGGGTATTCTTCCAAGCTGTGGCTGTGTTTGTACTATAGTATGATTTCACCAGCTGAACTGTAAAAAAGCGCTTTGATATAAAGTTATATGGGGATTTCACAAGAATGATGCGTGCCGTTTTGTGCAAATCCTAGAAGCAAACACCATGAAAACAGTTCTACACCGACTTACCTCCGAGTTGACAAAGCATCCAAATAAGACGAGCTCCAGAAGAAAGAATGTAGTTCCCAAGTGCACTCCGACGTATCGAAAAGTAAGTGTTGGCCAATCAACATAGCCCTACATTTATTAACTATGTGCAGATACTGGATGCCATCTTGTGAACTTTCCAAGAATAACGGAGAATAGAGAAGAATGACTAGAATCAATACGGGCTATCAGTATTGCTAAATAATGAATATATATATATATATATATGTATATATATATATATATATATATATATATATATATATATATATACATATATATATATATATATATATCCTGTTCTTTCAGTCATGAACTAGTGTAACGTAGGTTAAACAAATACGTTTAATTTAGAGTCGATGCTCGTACTGTAGTTTCTGTGAGGACAAATGGCTGTGTGCCTTGGGATACGAGAACTGAATGATGGATTGTCACTAAGTTGATTGAGGTTTTTTTAAACTTTGGCTCTTTACCAGTCTTTTTCTGAAGGGTGATAAACTGTAAATCGTCTTTTGATTGCTAGATAAGCAAACAGGTTCCCGACATGTTTCGTTTAGATTCATTGAAGCCTATGGAAAGAATTTGAATTCATTATCTGTTCGAAGCTAACTTATCAAAATAAGATAGATTTTTGAAGCCAGAAGAGGGAGGTGAAAAATTAGATATTTCTCGTTCCTGGCTACTGAAAACAACTTATAGACTCTTCGATTCAGAAAATCAAAACATTCTTGACTTTTCAGCTTGATGTCCGGATACACGCTCTTTTGATTGAATTCATAGTATGCCGGTTGTCCATCTTCACAATAGAATACTGACTTACCTCAAATACACTCAAAACTTCAATCTGAGAGATATCTCTTTATTACTTCAGTATATATATATATATATATATATATATATATATATATATATATATATATATACTGGATGCACTACATGGACGCTAACAAAACGGCTGGAGAAGAAGATAGATGGCAATTACACAAGAATGCTCCGTGCAATCCTGAACAAGTCCTGGCAGCAACACCCCACAAGACACCAACTGTACGGCCACCTGCCCCCTATCACGAAAACTATTCAAGTTAGACGAACCAGACATGCAGGACACTGCTGGCGAAGCAGAGATGAACTCATAAGAGATGTACTCTTATTGATCCCCACACATGGCCGCGCAAAAGCAGGACGACCAGCACGAACGTACATTCAGCAGCTATGTGAGGATACGGGATGTTGTCCTGAAGACCTACCTAGGACGATGAACGATAGGGAGGAGTGGCGAGAGAGGGTCAGGGATATCCGTGCTACCAGTGCGATATGATGATGATGATGATATATATATATATATATTCGCCTAAAATTTCGAACTGTCCCACATGAATATAAAAGGGTTGTCACCACGCTGTCAGGAATTTGTGTTTTATATAGTCTATGTGTGGGCTGACTGGTGGTTTAGTTTACATATTTAAATCAAGCAGCACCATCCAATCTTTGGAACAATGAAACGTATACTGACATATTCTCTAGAAACTGCGGATCACCGTTCATATTACTGAACTTGCGTGGGAAATCTTGAATGGAAGGCTGGCAGTTACCGAAGAAGAAAGTATTGTCACCAATGTTATCCAAGGGAAGAGTAAGACGCAATACTTATCAGTATCTGCGCAAGATTTTCCACAACAAAGTTAGGGTTACGACAACATTGTCCTGGTTTAGATTTAGAGAGTAACCTTGAATGTTTGCCTTAGCTTTTACCAAGAGGTGTGGAAGAAAAATAAATTCATATATTTCCCAAAGACATGTACATAAAGCAAACCGTAAGCAGATTCGATTAGAATCTTTCACGGCGAGTCCATTTAATTTACATCATTCACTCTTTCATATATATATATATATATATATATATATAATTTACTTTCGCTGTAGCATGTACATCAGTCTGTACAATTTTGTTTGATCAAAGTGTCTTTGGATGAATTTATACATATGTATATAAAAAAAGGAAAAAAAAAAAAACAGTCGGTCACATTAGGATAAAAATGAACCAACACTTAGTCAACTTGTAAGTTTTGATTTTTGAGTTGGTGGTGGGGAATTATTTGCTCTGAAGATTTTATTTACATTGACATCTTTGCCAGGAATATTTAAATTTTATATTCTATTTTATTTGTCCTGAATGGAGTTACTTCATTTTCCGAACTTACTGGATTGAATATATATATATATATATATATATATATATATATATATATATGCTTTCGATCGTAAAAACGTAAACAAACGAAAGTCAATACATATGCGTTATAATTCCTCAGTTGACTTATGCAGTCAAAATGTTAAATACTATGTCCAGTGAGGCATGTTTCGATCCCAGCTTGAAGAGTCCTGCGTGTGTAGCCACATTGAAGTGTTGTAATACAACGAAACAGCGAAACAGTCTGTCTGTGGATGACAATGTGTACATACAAGTAAGTCTCTAAAGAGACTACCGAATTAAAAAATATTTTTCAAAGTAGTCGTGGTTTGACTGACTTGTTCATTTATATGTATGTTTTGTTTGTTGCTTTTTTTTTCACAGAGCTATTTTCAAGTGGCGACTTAACAGATCAACAGCGACTTATTGTCTGTTTCGTATATGTTTATGATTGTCGTTTTTTTTTATCATTATTTCTAGGTTAGGTGATTAAGAGCCATTTTAAAGCGAAACGGCACCAACGTTCTCAGAATTTTTATCCATTTGTCTCCTTTTTTTCGATTATTTCTTTCTTGTCAATATCTTTTTTCAATTCTTCCAATGATTGTGAATGTTGCATCTCTGTTGATGTCATGACCATTTGTGCGGAAATATTGTTCAGTAGATTTGTTTCTGGTTTTGTAATTATTTAGTCTAAAATGAAATGGTCATTCCCACTTTTCAGCATGTTTTTCGCCGTATATGCTGGTCAGCTTTTCTAATGTATCAAACAATCGAGAAAATTCTTAAGTAAAATCTGAACGGTTTTCGGAGAAATCGACCAGCAAATTAACAGATTCTGACAATCGGACAAATCATCATAGGTGTACGGAAAAATTATGACGGGGCAGCATTACAATTCAATTATTATTCAAAAGCATTTGATTCCATCCACAGAGGGATGATGGTGATAATACTAGCGGAGCAAATATGCTAGTCC
>OY757910.1:50528214-50533214 GCA_963585895.1 Sepioteuthis lessoniana | reverse complement strand
TGCGTGATCGTGCTTTCGTGCGTGAATGTCTGTGTGCGAGATGGTGTGTTTATGATGCATGTGCAGATGTGTTTAAGTGAGCTTATTGTGTGTTAGGAATCGGCTTTGCATATAAACCAAAACTGATGAAGAGAGAGTGAGGGACTATAGAACAAAACAATATTTCGTTTCAGTTTCTTTGTTTAATGGCATATTAACCATCATGGCTTATTTAATGCCAAATATATCCTTGCAAAAAGACAGAAGAGAAATTATCTAATACTTAACTTGGATATATTAGGTGGTTCTTATTCTTTCTAAGATTATTAGTATGAAAATGAATAATAATATTGTGAGCGGGATCCGACATCGCTAACAATGACGTAAGAGTTCTTTTAGAAATATTTATAGTGATGTAAAGACTAACTGTAACGACGGAAATGCTCATTAAAAAACTGATATATATATATATATATGTGTGTGTGTGTGTGTGTGTGTGTGTGTGTGTGTGTGTGTGTGTGTGTGTGTGATTATATATATATATATGTTCTGAATTTGTTGGTGGTTGTGCCTTAGAATCTCCGGCTGCCGTAAATGCAGATCGACTTGGATCCAAGCTTCCACATCTTGTGTGTCTAGCTACGCTGATGATTTTTGAAACAAGAAAACAGTCTGTCAGTGGATAACAATATGTATATTTGAAAATGTCAACAAATGATTCTGAAGTTGGTATTTAAGTGTCTTATATTACCATTCCGTATACGTTTATAATTGTACGACACCTGTTTCAGACACTCTACTCTTTTTCAGGCGATTAAATTTTTGGTTGTGTGTTGAATTTCATTTTAGTAAAAAGCACCTCTTGTATTGAAGAATCGAAAAGATATAAATAATATACGGGTACCACTAGGGAAGCAAGGACGAACTCATAAGTAATATTTTCTTACGGACTCCTGCAGATGAACGTACCGGTTTGGGATGATAAGAAAAAAAACTACAAACTTCAATTCTGTGCGTAAAGTTGATGCAACTTAGAAAACTTACCAGAAATTATGGATGAAAGAGACGGATTGCTCGTGTAAGTGAAGGCGCTCTGAGCTGTCAAGTCAACTTGATGATATATATATATATATATATATATACATATGAAACGGTCCGAAAATAATTATAGATTTGGAATCTTTACTATATAATTGCGTATTTGTATATAATTGATCGAATACGGTTCAGCTATTCTGGGTATCTGTAGACAATTGAATTGTTGGTTGTGAGTAGAATTCTTTATAAGTAAGAATAAGTTGACGACCAAAGTCGCAGTTGAACCGAAGATTCCCTTTTCAATAGCAACCACACCGAGGTGTATAGGAGGGCGCTACTTCTTTTCCATGGATTGCTCCAGTTGGCCCTTGATACCTTATAATATTGAGTGTTAAGCAAGGCGGCTTTAAGTACCATTTTTGTGTCTTTAGGGTTGAACCACTTTCTCCCGCACCATTGGCGAGAACTTACTCATTAGGCCAATTCTTTATAGTGAAAATAAGTGACTATTTCATTTCTTTAGATTTTATGGGAAGATTTAAATCTGAAATTTTATTTTAAGTAATAAGTAGTTATTGGTTTGGTATTTACATGTATCTTCGTTATAAATAAACTCAGCCCATGACCAACAATGTAATCACCTGAAGAGGGCCCAATCATTTACATCGTTGCTTCCACAACAATATCTATATATTAACACACACACACACACACACACACACACACACACACACACACACACACACAAATGCATATATATATTATATATATATATATATATGCGTGTGTGTGTGTGTGTGTGTGAACGCGCGATCCTACACATATCCAAAGTCTATCTAATTATCTTTACATCGTCTCATTAACGAGAATTAAACAGATGTGTGGATTGGTATATTAGAAGAAGCGATGCTATATCCAGATTACCAGACAAGGTTACTGAGAAAAAGACACAGAGACAGAGACAGAGAGAGATAGAGAGATAGAGAGGAAGAGTGAGAGAGGGGTGGGTAGATTAGGAAAAGACAGATGTCTTTACGTCTCTTTCTCTTAGATAGTGCGAGAGAAAGATATATTAAGATAAAGAAAGAGGCAGTGACAGATACACGAAAAGATTTTGCCCAGTAGGCTGGAGCAATAGAATATACCGACTGCTTCTCTGCAGAGGGTCACCCCACCCACCAATGAGTGTTCTAGATATGACACTAAACAATCTGATGGTGAGGTTCCAGCAGTGCTGGAGTTTTGGGGAATGTGGAATACTCCTTTATTGGTCCACTCTGGCCTGGGGTGGTAGCACCTGATAAGGGTCCTATCTATGGGTTAAATAGAACTAAACGGTGGTTGGCGTTTACTGTTCTTATTCATTCAAACTGCGTATTTATGCTAAACTGAATTGTCTAAAATAGAACTGTTTTGACATTAAAACCGCATACTAATGCTAAACTGAATTGCTCCAAATAGAACTGTTTGGACATCTAAACTGTGTACTTATGCTAAATTGAATTATCTGAAATGAAATTGTTTTAAAATTAACTCTGTGTATTTGGGCTGTAGAATACACTGACTGCACCTCTGCAGAGCGGTACAACCCCTCGCCGCAACGACTGTCCTGGATATGACACTAAAAAGTCTGATGGTGAGGTCCCAGTAATGCTTGGGCCTTGGGGAATAGGGAGATCCCTTCATTGCCATTGCTCTCTGGTCTACTCTGGTCCGGTGTGGTAGCACCTGATAGTGCCCTATCTATGGGTAAAATAGAACTAAACAGCATACTTATACTAAACTGAATTGTTTGATTAAACTAAATAGCTTGAAATAGAAATGTTTTAACAATTAAACCATACTTACATTTAAACTGTGTGCTTATGCAAAATTCAGTTATTTCAAATAGAACTGTTTTTTTTTTTATATTGAAGCTGTGCTTACACTAAACTGAATTGTTTAACATAGAACTGTTTTGACATGTAAACAAAATCTGTACTTATACTAAACTGAATTAGCTGAATTAGAACTGCTTGACTAAACTGAATACCCCGAAATAGAAATGTTTGTCGCAATTGAACTGTACTTACATTTAAATTGCGTGCTTATGCTAAGCTGAATTATTTGAAATTGAACGGTTGTTGACATTGAAACTGTACTTACACTAAACTGAATTGTTATATATAAGTGCTTGAATCTTTTGAAATAGAAATGTTTTTGACAATTAAAGTATGTACTCATACTAAACCGAACTGTTTGAAATAGAACTGATTATTTACATAAAAATGGATTTTTGCGTTAAATAACTTAAGAGGGTTGATATGCCATAAAAACCAACAAACCAAACCAAACCAAACAGAAAGATTGATAGTTAAGAAAAGATTAGCTTTTGCATAGGTTTCTATCAAATTATTTTCATTATCTTTCTATCTAAGTATTTAGATCTAGAGATAATAAAATTTATACTACATATATAGATAGTTAAAACGTATAAAAACTTTAATCTATCTATCGATAGATAGATAGATAGATTGATAGATAGATTCAGTGATAGTTAGAATTTTATATTTTCGCTCTGAACAAGTCTACAATACATTTATTATTCTTATATCCTTTCTTTCTCATTATTCGTTCTTTTTAAAGTTTTCTGTTGAATTAATTATATTCTCTGCCTACTTGTGCCTTTCTTGTTGTTAACTTTTTCAGACTTTGACATTTCAAAGTTTTCTACTGACATCTATATTCCTGTAGCGTTTCTCGACATGGGTGAACATGTTTCTAATGTCCCATATAGTTTAGTGCCAAATTCCTTTTTTAGCTTATATATATATATATATATATATATATATGTGTGTGTGTGTGTGTGTGTGTGTGTGTGTGTGTGTGTGTGTGTGTGTAAGCTCACATGTGTCTCTAAGTCTGTGTATGTGTGAGTGTGTGTTTATCTATATGTTATCAATGCATTTTTGCATAGACATTTTGGGACCTGCAGATTCCATTACATATTTTTCCCTTTTCGCCTTCCGTTATATTTTAGTTTTGTTTTTGACATTTGACTAAAGTTATTTTACGGAGCATAGGTTTACGAAATAACGCATTACTTTTTTTTAACGTGATTTTCAGGAACTCTGATCTTTTGATTGAAGCGAAAGGAAAGATTTTGCAAAGCAAATATTGCAGGTAATTGGATTTCGTCTCAATTAGAGAAATGTGAATCGGTCATCTCTAAAAATAAATAAAAGCATGAGTAACTAACTAAATAAATAAGACAATATAGCTTATATTTTACATTATAGATAGCAGGTTATAGACTCCGTATAGACTGATGTGTATTTTCTTCATAGACTGATCTCTCTCCATATCTGGGCTTAGGCAGATGTATTAGCGAGAAACGTTCGATCATTTGCATAATTTGCATTTGTATTAGTTTCTGTGGAGTATTGTCTGCCTTCTTTAGTGAGAAATCATTTCTTTCCTTCTATATGTTGAGGTTTGTAAAACGTAATCTATGCAGAATATAAATAAAATGTGCTAATGTAAAACTCTAGCGAAAAAAGTAATCAGTGTATATATCGGGTGTGCAAAGAATGTTTTTCATGTCTTTGTAGAGCATCATCGTTGTGGTAGCAGTCGTTTTTTTTTTTTAATATAATTTGTATATTGTGTTTGCTCCATCTTTTCTCTGTGTATGGGGACAAATCTTCAAAAAAGTGTTAGATTGAGAGTTTTCGCTGGTAGCTCATCGAAGTTATGGATCGATTTTTTGAAATCCTTTTAAAATTTTCTCGTGATTTTTCATGATTTCAGATGGAATAAATTTGAGATGCAAGAGCATTCTAACCTAAGTAGCTACAATAGTAAGAGTTATGCCTCTTTAGTTCTTAGTTAGTCAAGGCATCTTTTCTTCTCTACTGTTTTTTTTTGTTTATAGAGGCCATTGCTTAATCGAAAATATTTTCTATATTTTAAGAGGTCCTTTAACGAGGCCTGAAGTTTTTTGT
>OY757910.1:50508214-50523214 GCA_963585895.1 Sepioteuthis lessoniana | reverse complement strand
TAGGAACTCGCTTACTACGATTCCGCAGTTCATCGCTTTAACCATTAAAATACTTCTGAGATGCAAACGGCCTCATGTAGAGTTTAAATTCGGATTGCCTCTTTCATTTTCAGCAACGATAACCATGACGATAACTGCACACATTTCATGATTTTATACACATATTATACAAATTTTATTCCTAGATAGGTGATATTTACTGAGTCCACCCGATTAGAAATATTATCAAGTTAAACGCATTTCTATGTTTGATTTGTATCTGGTCTCCTAATTTGCATTTTACTTATAATTATCGAATTTAGTTCAATCTGGCTCATAATTCGGTCAGAAGTGTTACTGAGGTAATTTATATAAACGGAGGATCTTCATTCATCAGATAATTTGATTAAAGTTTCTCCATGATTTAAACATCAATGATTTATCAATGTTTCTACTTCTCTAGTAGTGAATGATTCTGATTCGCATGTCATTTTTCGTTATATAATATTTCATACACATTTACCCAAACACTCAACACCAATGTGACACGAGGTCAATTTTAAACAGATTTGAATTCAAAGTTTTCTTTTTGTTTGACTAATTTTCTTACTAAGGATAATTAATCCATTCTTCTTTAGAATTTAACAATAGATAGAGAGTATAGGATAAACATTTTTTCTAGTCTTAAAATAAGCAATAAAAACATACTTAAGAACATTCAAGAAATTTAGGATCAAAACCGCATTAGCATTTAAGCAACATTTTTATATTTTTCAACCAATCAGCTAAAACATAGATTACAACATTCTAGATAAAAGGATCGGAAGTCAACTAACAGAAAATATTTAGGCTTTAAAATAAAATAGTAAAATACAAATCTGATTGGTCAATAAATGTCTACGCGCCAAAATTTTAGGACGATTCTTTGATCCACTATTACGGTATAAATATCACACAGTTAGGGTTCCATTCACAAAGACCAAGCCTAACCATTAAGTCAGTAAAGCTGTAACCGATACTCTGTCAGGCAAATTCCTTTTCTTCCACAGCCAGGTTCATGACCTAGCTACAGATGGCCACGAATCACGTTCAAAAGAAAAAAAAAACGACAAACCTACTTTCATCAACGCGACACGCTGTCGCCACAATCAGAAAACAAGACATGAAATTAATGTAAGTAAGAACAACTTATTTACGAACTCCGTTAAGATGAACATACACACACCTTTAAACAAATTTATTTTCTCCATGCCAAACTTTATTTTCCAAAAGGCCATATACACATCATATATTTTATTTATTTTCAAATTCTGTTTTATGCATATTAAATTGTTTGTTGTTTAATGTTTGTTGTGTTCTATTCCATTTCTTTTACGCGATTGTAAAGTTTTATGTTGAATTTGTGGAGGAAATAATATTGGGAGCAATACCCGTAAAATACGGATGCATATCCACTGAAATAACTAAATACATACCACTCACCACAAGAGATAAAATTTGGATGCGTTTCTTTCCCAAATGTATTAACGTTATGTAAAAAGGAAACAACCTCACACAAGATTTGAATTCGGGCACCGTGTCCATTTCTCGAGAGAATAAGGGAGGTCATACATTTCACCAGAATATTTGACAGAAATTTAACTAAATGGCGTGAATAGTGTTCAAACTTGCTCACTCCGATGGTGCAGTCAACCTCGTTAACCATAAAGTAATGGTATGGTAGTCATTAGATCATACCTTTCTTCACCAGCAAGTGTAGGCCGCCACAAACGAAAAAATCATAATATTTGGTGTTGAGACTTCTTGCATTAACTAAATATGCACCAGATTTTAAGCAATGATAAACAAAATTTGAACACTCTACAGTAATTCCTTTTCTTGTGAGGTAAACTTTACACTCCACACCATTTTAAAGCAGGAAAGCAATGTTCTATTTCGTGATGAAAAAAAGTGAACGTTCATTTTCCAATTTTTCTTTAACAAAAGATAGGACACTAGGTTTTCCGTTCAAGTTTTAATTAAGTCTCCTTACTAAATATACTTAAGTTTCCGATAAAACGGCGTAGATTGGAGATGGGGGTCTTTCAGATATCGGCATTAAAGAAACAAATACTTACTGGACATAATAGGAAAGACATGTTATTCTCTTCTAAGGATCTGGCTTCAGTTTCAGATTGGCAACGTTAAAGTCGATAGTTTCAATAAGATTTAGGCATATTGCCTGATGTTCGTACTTTGTACACGCAATGTCATTGATAAGTAACCAGCACAACCCGAAACCGGGATATTGCACCGTAATGTTGCCAAATCGATAGAAAGATTTGTTGAATCGCCGACATTCCTCCATACGGGCGATTAATCATATATATATATATGTTACAGGAAAACAACGTAGGACAGAATACTCACTCGCAAATCTGTACAATAAATTATCTATCCAGTTAAACCAATTCTTTTAGCTTTATCTATCAGCTGATGTCATTGCAAAGATATCGTTTTTACGATTACGCTGGCAAGAACAATATTTCTTGGACCAGACTCCTAACATCGTACAATAAACCAGTTTTCTCTGTAGAGAGGGTAAAGAGAAATAAATACTGTTGCGAGTTACTCATCCTTAAAAAATGCAATAGTATAAGTAATTAAATCTCCCCTAAGAGAAAAATTACTATAAACTGTCATAAAATGATATATCATCATCATCATCATCGTAGTCAAATCGCTCTGCAAGCAAATATCTATTTTACTCTCTTTCCGTCCTTACCTATTATCAATCGCTCTTGGTAGTTTTTCTAGACTACATCCTTAGTCCACACGTAGTGTCCGTGAACGCTGGCACGTCCATGTATAGGGTTCCAGTGAAGAAAGTCACTTGTGAGTTCGTTCTTGCTCTGCAAACATTGTGCCGCATGTTTCGTTCATTTTCTGGGGTGGTTTTCGAAATGGGAGGTAAGTGACCGTACACCTAATTTTTTGTTGGGTGTTGCTTCCCGGTTTCGCTCAGAACATTTCGATGCATTCTTGTGCAGGTCCCATCTAGCCTTTTCTCTCTGCATTTTGTCAGCGTCCATGGAATGTATCCATTGAGTAGTATTAACACAAACACTGCTTCGAAGAAATTTCATTTTATTTTATCGGACAGAATAGGCTTCCATAACAGAGAGCCAATCGCTTTAACATACATACGTGGTGCATTCAATAAGTTTCCTGACTTGTTTTTACAGGCGTTTAAAATTGTCGTAGACACTTCAAAGTTCAGTATGATATTGTTATAAATCTTATGGAATGACTGATTAATGTTTATGATTTCAGGTTCAAATGAACAGCTAAAGCAGGAATTGGAATACACCTTACTAAAGCCTGATTGTCACAGCTGGTGAATTTCAAAAATCCAATCTACCACTTTAGAAGAACGATATGCAATTAAATTATCTTTTAAACTTGGAAAAAATACCACAGAAACGTATGGAATGCTTCAGTCTTTTTTTGGAGCATCTTGCATGAATTGAGCATCAGTTTTTAAGTGGCATAAGAGATGTGAGGAATGATGAGAGGTGTGGGAGGAGTAAGTAGTCAATAGACCAGAGTTGATAGGCCAATGGGTTAGGGTTAAGGTTACTATGTTGAGGTTTTAAGGGAGTTCAGAAAGAGATTCAGTCGGAAGAAGCCAGCACTCTTCAAATCAGGTCAGTAGCATTTTCACCAAGAGAATACACCAGTCCACAACTCCATCCTTGTCACAGACTATTTGACCAAGATAGGCATCAAGACAGCTCCTCGGCCTCCCTATAGTAAAGACTTCGCTCCCTGTGACTTTTGGTTATTACCTAAGCTCACAGGTTGCCGTTATGAGACAAATGAGGAGATGAAAGAGGCTGTGATAAAGGTCATTGACACGATCAAACAAGAGAACTTCCGTAGGGCCTTCCAGAAGCTGTTGGAACGGCACTACAAGTGCATTGCAGCCGGAGAAGTTTACTTTGGAGGGGACTAGAGTTTCATGTGTATACTGTCCATAAAAGTGCCCATACCAAAAAAGTCTTGAAACTTATTTAATGATCCCCGTTTATATATATATATATATATATATATGTGTGTGTGTGTGTGTGTGTGTGTGTGTGTGTGTGTGTGTGAAACGAAAGTTTTCACGATAAACTTGAAAAATATCTACAACGATGAACTATACCCGAGGGTAAATTTTCAGATATTTTTCTATGAAATTTTTTCAAAGTTTATTTATCTTTTTTTAAAGATGATTAAAAAAATATTTTAATTTTTTTAATCAATAATTTTCAAGGGATTTTGTGACTGTGTAGTCTGCATTCTTTTTTTTAAAAGAATGTAGATTCCAAACCACATAAACATCATTTGGAAATCTTAATGAAAATGCAGCGCGAGCAAATAAGATGTTCTTTTATGTTCTGAGACGCAGCAACATGAAGAATTAAAATCTGATTGCAGACGCTATTTTCGGATTAGAATGGTTTTTACGTTTGCTTCATTTGTTTAACAACATATCAACTCCTTGTTATTTATTTAATGCCAAAATTTTATTACTTCATAAATATTTCATTATAACATGAACCATGTTTTCAATGTTCAATTTTACCTTTTTAATTACTAGTATTTACACATCCACACATTTATACCTTGTCAATCATTTCTATTTAATACTAGTTATCTGGCTAAGAAGTGACGAAAAAATACCTGACTGTCTTTTATGGACAACAACTGATCGATATACTTGTGTTGACAAACTAACAAAAGCTATTTCTGTGTGGATATTGAATGCAGTCAAGAAGACATACCAAGAAAGATGATTGACAGTGAAAGTGACGCGTATGAATGCCTACTATCAGCACAACTTGGTGATGACAACGACTTATAATTTGTGCTCAGTTGAATGCCTTCTATACATTACTGATAATTTACACAATTACAGGGTTTTGCATAACTGCAACAACAACAACAATAATAATAATAACCGAACGATTTTGGACGGAAATATGGCAACCGAAATAGCATAACGAAAAGGCTGAATGGATAAACGAAATGACAAGAGAACTAAAAGGACTCCAGGAAGGCCCCAAAGCGGGAATACACATCGTATTTCTCAAAAAGACACTAAAAAAGATATCAAACAGGAAAACGCCAGGACATGATGGAATGCATTGATTCTGGTTCAAGAAATTCACCTCCCTTCACGACAGACTAGCTCTAGAAATGAACTGATGATTACAAGATGTACAAGTACCTGACTGGATGACCAAGGAAAAGACCACATTGAGCCAAAAAGACCCAAGTAAAGGAACTGCTCCAAACAATTGTAGAAGAACAAATCATATCAAAGCGAGGATAGATAAGACGCAACAAAATATCAAATGCAGACTATGCGGGGACAGAGATGAAACCATCAATCATATAATAAGCGAATGCAGCAAATTGGCACAGAAGGAGTACAAGTCTAGACACGACTGGGTGGGCAAGGTGATCCACTGAAAAATGTGCAAGAAATTTAAATTTGATCTTGCCAACAAATGGTATATCCACAACCCAGGAACTGTCGTAGAAAATGATACACACTAACTCCTATGCGACTTTGATATACTAAAGGATCACCTAATCTCGGCCAGAAGACCAGACCTTATAATAATCAACAAAAAAATGAACATCTACAAAATTGTTTACTTTTCTGTCCCGGCAGACCACAGAATAAAACTGAAAGAATTTGAAAAGGGAGATAATTACCTTGCTAGAGAATTGAAAAAAACTGTGGAACATGAAGGTGATTATTATACCAAATGTAATTGGTGCTTTTGGCACGGTAACTAAAGGATTGTTAAAGGGCCTGGAAGATTTGGATGTTGACGGCCGAGTGGAGACCATCCAAACAAAAGCATTATTGAAAACTGCCAGAATACTGAGAAGAGTCCAGGAGACTTGAGGAGACTTCCTGTCACTCAATCTCCAATGAAAGGCCATCAGCTTATGCTGATGTGATAAACTCTAATGAGTTGTAATTTTTTTAGTTTTAGAGAAGAAGAAAAAGAAGAAGATGTGCAAGAAATTTAAATATGACCATATGAAAAAAATAGTATATGCACAAACCAGCATCTGTCCCAGAGAATGTCACAAATAAACTCCTATGGAAATATGACATACAAACACATCATCTAATCACGGCAAGAAAACCAGAACTTATAATAATCAAGAACAGAAAAAGAGGACTTACAAAATTATCGACTTTGGTGTCCTGGGTGACCACAGAATAAAACTGAAAGAAATTGTAAAGAAGGATTGAACCTTACTAGAGAATTGAAAAAAAAACAGATACTATGGAACATGAAGGTGACGTGATTGCTTCTTTTGGTACAGTAACTAAAGGGTTATTAAAGGGACTCGAGGACTTGGATGTGGTAGGACGAGTGTGGACCATCCAAACTACGACATTATTGAGAACGGTCAGAATACCGAGAAGAGTCCTGGAGACTTGAGGAGACTTGCTGTCACTGAAACTCCTGTGAAAGACAATCAGCTAAAACTGATGTGAAAAACTCCAAAACTAACTAAATTTACAGCTGGAGGAAAAAGCTTAGCAGATGTAAATATCCAAAGAGGCATATTCTAGGGAGATGCACTATCACCATTACCATTTGTGAGAGCCAAGAATGCCACTCAATCACGTCCTTAGGAAATGCACAGCCGGATACAAACTCAGTACATTTCAGGAAATGACCAACCACTTGATGTACAAGGACGACGACAAACTTTTGCCAAAAACGAAAAAGAATTGGAACCCCTAATACAAACTAAGAATATACAGTCAAGATATCGGAATGGAATTTGGCATAGAAAAATGCGTCATGCTAGTTATGAAAAGTGGGAAACGAAACATGGCGGAAGAAGTCGAACTACCAAATCAAGTAGCAATCAGAACACTCGGAGAAAAAGAAACCTAGAAATACTTAGGGATATTGGAAGCAAACTCTATCAAACAAGTGGAAATGAAAGAAAAAATTAAAAATGAGTATCTCAGAAGAACCAGAAAATTACTCGAAACAAAAGGGTAAATATATAGACTGTCACTCTTGTAAGATACTCGGAATCATTCTTGAAGTGGACCAGAGAACTTAAACAAATAGACCATGCATAAGACCTTGCATCGCAGAGATGACGTTGACAGATTATAAGTATAAAGAAGAAAGGGAGGAAGAGGACTGGCCCGCATTGAAGACAGCGTTGACGCATCAATGACACAACTTGAAGACTACATAAAAAAGCACGGAGGAATTTTTATTGCAGCCACCAGAAACAATAATAACGAAACAAGAACCAACCGGACGACAATAACCAAAAAGCAAAAGTGGGAAGAAAAACAACTCTATGGACGCTTTAAGCGAATAACAAGCAACCTCTCACGTGAGAAAACGTGGGTATGGCTAAGAAAAGGAAACTTAAGTGAGAAACTGAATCTCGTCAAATAGCAGCACAAAACAACGCTATAAGGTCTAACCTTATCAGAGCGAGGATAGATAAGACCCACAAAAACAGCAGATGTAGGTTAAGCGGTGACAGAGACGTAATGACCACTGACATAATAAGCGAAAGCAGCAAATTACCACAGAAAGAATATAAGACTAGGCGCGACTGTGTGGGCAAAGTGAGCTCCTGGGAATTGTGCAAGACTTTGAAGTTTGACCATAGGAACAAATGTTATATTCACAAGCCAGACTCTGTCCTGGAGAATGAGACACAAAACGTCCACTTGGAAATTGAGATACAAACCGATTAGACCACCCACCTTCATAATAATCAACAAAAAGGATAGTTTGCAGCATTGTAGACTTTGCTGTTCAGGTGGAATACAGAAAAATTGAAAGGATTAGAAAAGAGGGATAATTACTTTGACCTTGCCTTGGAATTGAAAAAAATCTATGGAACATGAAAGTGAAGATTATTACCAATTGTATTTTCTGCTCTTGGTACGAAAGGATTGGCACAAGGACTGGAGGACTGGGTAATAATAGGACGGGTGAGGGCTGTGAAATCTACAGCACCGTTCAAATCGGTCGGCATACTGAGAAGAAGCCTAGAGACTTGAATAGACATGTTGTCACTTAAACTCCAGCAGAAAACTATCAGCTAACGCTGATATGATAAACTCTCTAGGAGTAGAAATAATAATAAAAATAATAATAATAATAGTTTTTCGCACACTATTAAATGCTTTTAAGTTATCCTATCCAATATTAATAATATTCAAACATCTACTTGATTTACAAATTGGATTGGAGAGAATCATGGATGTTTCATGTCTAAAAGATGGCAATGTGCCTCATGCGTATCTCTGACGTGTTTATTAAAGAGAATTTTAAGTTATCCGCCCCAAACATAACGTACAGCCTGGGTCAAGATTTTAGGCAGTCTATTTGTTCGGACGGTGATATTTACAGCGAGAAAAGTTTAACAAAATAGGTGACTAGTAAGGGAGAGTCAGTCCAAAATTTCCGTCCGAAAGACGGGATAAGTTGGATGAGGTTTTACAGCATATCAACTCCTTATAGATTATCTTACGTAAAAACTTGATCCATTTAAAAATGTTTTATTGCACACCGTTATTTGGTTTCAAGGAACTGATATAATTACCCCAAGTAAATAATTATAGTTTCAAGTAATTACTCTTAATATAGATACTTTGAATATTGTTAAATTGTTAGGTTGTTTAATGGAATATCAACCATTGTGAGTCGTTTAATGCCGAAGTTTCTATATACATAGATACATATTATATATATATATATATATATATATATATATATATATATATATATATATATATATATGATTTGTGAAAGAATAGTTTATGAGTAACATTATCTATAAACGAACCAGAGATCATTTGTTTAAACATAGCTAAATGATTTCAAGTGTTGTTATCCAACAGTAATAATTCAATTTTAATTCATCCTTCTTTTGCTCACCGTTAAGTTGTTTCAAGTACCGTATCGGACACCAATAATTCTATTTAATATCTATCATTTATTAGCACGGATTTATATAGTTTCTTTCACTACTAACTCAAATGATTCAAAAAGTATATGGATTTCAAGTATTGTAAATGACAGTATAGATCTATTTTAACTATTGATAGGTTCCTAAAAAGTAATCCCTCTCCTGATCAGAATGGATCGGAGAGTAATGAAAACGAAGAAGTATTCTACTTTCCACAAAGCCCCAGGATTAGATCCCTAATATAAGATGACTTTGTGTCATACCCAGGAAACTCGTTGGTGGGTCTTAAAGCTCTGTATTGGTGTAGTCGGCGTCTTCTGCAGTCCCAACCATCCCGGTAGTTAAAAGTTTCTGCATAATCGTTACCAATATTAATAATTTACACGCAATTATATCGATTCAAGTAAATCATAATTATATTCATTTTAAACAATTATTCTTCATCCAAATAACAAAATTATACAGCCACAGGTATCTCTATTCAGTGGTAATCGTTTTCCAAAATTCCAATTAAAATGATTGCTAGGATTCCTGGGATATCAAGGATTACTCGACATTCCACCAAATTCCACAAACGAAACCTCATTACAGGTGGAAATTTACAGAGGCATCTTTTAAATACGCTTACGAGTAAGCTAAATCTATGATAAGCGCTGAGCTAAGAGCGAGATAATTAAGCAAACAATCCTAGTGTTCAAGAAATATCAACTCCGAACCACGTTTGTCGACCACCTGTAGTGAGACGAAGATAATCACACTTAGCATTTATATATATATATATATATATATATATATATATATATATATATATATATATATATATGAATGTCTCTATATCAAATGCTCAACTGGAGAAAACATAGAAACAGCGTGAAAGGTATATACGTAGAGAATAATCATTTGCTAATTGGCAAAATCTTTTTCTTAGTTATTGATTCACTCGGAATCTACCAAAAGATTTGGTTTGTTTATTTTAAAGTATCAAGTCCTCCAGCAGGAAATATCGAACGTGTTTCTTAGTATTTGACTATATGCCAGATATATCAGAACTAAGCATAGACTTTAAATTACCACGGACACTTTTATTAAGACATGTCAAAAAAGATATTTTTACAGCAACTTAATTAAGAAAGCTGACAAGGTTTTTTTTCTTTATCGATTTTAACTTATATTCAGGAATTCTCTTTAGGATTCTAAAGATGGTCTACTTATATATATATATATATATATATATATATATATATATATATATATATATATATATATATAAAGATAAAAAATGATATTAAAAGTGTATTTTTATCTTTGAATAATATGCGAACGTATAATGACCGTTTTTTTATTTATTTTCAGGGTAATGGTGGTAGATGGTGTTATATATATATATATATATATATATATATATATATATATATATATATATATATATTTGTGTGTGTGTGTGTGTGCATGTGTGTGTGTGTGTATGTGTGTGTGCGTTTAATATGAAGAAAAACTCAAGAGAGAGATAATTATTATGCAATTTAAATTTATTTCAACAAATGGCGAAGAATTTTTTTGCCTCCTCACACACACACACACACACACACACACACACACATACATACATTTATATATATGTGGGGGGTGTCTGGTGAAAAAGTGTGTCAATCTTTGTTGCGTTATGTTATCTGGTTTAAGGTAACTATTTTAAATTTACAACCCTGTCGGCCGGACTTAGAATACGGAGACTATTTTCCCTACAGAGGATTTAGAAGTCACTTACAGAAAAGTGATATCTTGCGTATATCACTAACCAGTGTTTGATGGGTATGCTCCAGTAATCGGCCATTTGGTGAATGTGGATTAGCCCTTTATTACTCCCATATTCAATTTGTCATGACATAATAATACCTGATAAAGTTCAATCTATGGGTCAGAGAGATCTGTTTAAAATGATTTGTATAAAGTTAAAAACTTGATAATATATAACTGTGTGTGAATTATTTAACTTATGCTTAGGTGATTAGACAAACTCATCAGTGACGTTCTTCTATGAACCCTTACAGATGGACGTGCCAGTGGTGGCCCAGCAGCAGGAAACTATTTACATCTGCTCTGTGTGGACACAGGATGTATCTGTGTAGACCTGACAGGACTGATGGATGATAGGAACGGAGAGAGAGAGAGAGAGAGAGAGAGAGAGAGAGAGAGAGAGAGAGAGTCAGGGGAAGCCTGTGCTTTCAGCGTGATTTTGTATCATAGTAGCACTAAAGCGAAAGCTCATACTCCTGTCCTGACTTCGCCTTGATAACGAGTTCACAAATGCAAAACTCTGTTAGACGTATACCAAAGGTTTATTTACTACTAGGTAGAAAGTAGTCACCGGGGGAATGAAAATGGAGTATACGAAATATGAGACGACGGTCAACAAGAGAATTATAAGCAACATACCCTAGTGAGAAAAAGGTGAACAGACAGAGACCTTGAATTTTTTTCAGGTTCTGACATTACTGGATCTAACACCCACTCTGGGGTGCCCTAGACTTTGGAGATCATAAACATTCTTCTCCTTACATCTTTGTGGCTCGTTTCTAATTGACGCCTTCACCTCCTCGCCTCTTACCGTCGACTCTTGAAAAAAGGCTACAAGTTGTATCCTCACTTCCGATCACGCATGAGCGTGAGATTTTCGACCTCCAATTTTCTCTAGTCATACTTAACGACAATAAGTGTCTCTGCCTTTTTATTCGATGACTACTGCCTGCTTTATATATGTATATATTTAATAAATTTCCTATGGACCTTTCAATTACATTACAATTTGATAATTATGAAAAAGCACAGGTATTTTAATATATAATTCTGTTCTTGGAAGTATAAGAGTTATTTGAAACCAAATAACGTTTTACTAACCAATGATTATTATTTCTATTTAGATATAATAGCATTCGTTTAGAATACTTGAAATCATGAGAGCAAATTATTTGTACTAGAAATATTTGATATCATGTGATTGTGTGCAAAATAATCACTGAAAAACCACAATGGTTTTAACATGAAATAATAAATGAAGGTTGATATGCCATTTCAGCAAAGAAAAACAAACCAAACAGTGGCGTTAAAAGATAAATTTGATTGTTAGAAATCGAAATTACTTTTGCACCAATCGAATAGTATTTCTTCGCAAAGAAATAGTTTTCTTTTACTAACGTCTAATTCTTGGAACTAAATCAACATAGAATAACTGATAATAATCCCTCAAATTGCTGTCTTTGGTAAGCAATAATACATTTCCAGTCTAAAACCAGAATAATAAAATTTAATTACATCCGATGAAAATATCCCACCGCTCGTGATAAACCAAATCAAATATAACAGAATTTATCCGTTAAGGCATTTGTGTCTCGGTTAAATATGTGTAAATCAGTTTTTTCTTGTAATTGTTATATTCACAATAGTCTGGTAGTCGACATTAATGCAACGTTGAATCGGATTTACAGTTGAGTACCCCTTATAGAAAAAAATAAACAAGGCATGAAAGAAAGAAAGAAAGAAAGTAAGAAAGAAAAGAGACAGACGTTATCAGCTCTTACCCTACAAACATAAAGTAATAATCAGCAATGAAAGCGAATTCATCTCGGTCTTCGAACGTAAATTAGTTTATGGATGTTGGGTAACAATATAATTCATGTTATTGAAAAATTTAGTCCTACACTGGGTTGATTTCAACGCGGAACAAACTGTTAGTTACACACACAAATGAACGGGCAGATGAATACTTTATATATATATATATATATATATATATATATATATATATATATATATATATATATATATATATATATACCCAGCAGGTCGGCACGAACAGGTTGAGACTAAAGGTTAATTTTTAAGTGGAGTTTAGCAGTTGCGAATTCAGTTTTTCCTCAAGTAGACCAGTTGCCATACCAGGGTAAAAGAGGCGAGTTTCCCTGTTATTTACCCATACCTAGTGGGAGAATGATTTTATTCGGACGTTTCTAATGGATGAAATGCAGAGATCCTTCTTCCAGGTTCGGAACTCGTGTCTCCGTGTCTATTTCGGTTAGCAGTTGCACCATCAATGCCTATATATGAATATTATTATGATCTTTTACATATGTAGTATGATCGAATAGAAGAATTTCTATGATGTTTTGCTATTTTCGGATATAATCGTAATATTTACTCAGGTATTGTATTCCTAATTCAAATTGAATGATAATAGCATAAACTGATCGAAAAAAATACAAAACCAAACAAGCACAAAACAATAAAAACAAAAGAATAAAAAAAAAAGCAAAAACAAAAAAAATGAAAAACAAAACAAAAATAAAACAAATAAAAGGAAGCAAAACAAAACTGACACATTAAAGTAAAACAGAAACTACAAACAAAATAAACGACAAAATGTTTAACGAAAAAAATATTTTAAAAAATTTAAATAATAAACAAGAGAAAACAAAGCGAAAGAAAAAAAACAAAAGAAAAAGTAGGCGAAAAGAAAACCAAAAAAAAAAAAAAAAGAATGAAGTAAACAAAAACGAAACCACCGGATGTTTTTTTTCCGGTTTGTTCTTACTCTTCTGCCGGGGAAATAATCGCAAGAAACATGAGATTAATAGACTCTTTATAATTTTATACGAACTTAACGAATAGGCGACATGTATTTATTATTAAATATACTCATATAAACATCTTTCCGCTTATCGACTTACTTCTTTCACTTTTTTTTATATAATCTCCCTTTTTCTCAGTATACAAGGTCGGTATATTAAGTGATGGATAAATGAATTATTAATCTATTTTGAGTCAGACTTCATAATAGTTGTCATGGGATGCTTCACACAGAAGTTTTGTTCAAATTCCTATCTCTTGAAAACTTCGTATCAATCAAAAAGTAGATAATGCATTTTAACTAAGGTTCACGGAATTTAAACTTTCTTTTAAGGCTAAGCCAATTTGTGGTACAAGGCGAAAATAGGGACAATCAGTCTGTCAACGTAAGCGGGGGAATTTTAACGTATAATTAATTATTTTCTGTTTGTTTACATTTACGCTAACGGGGACCAGAGTGCTCAATTCGCTAGAAAAGCTTTGCATTATGAGGGTAGGAACTGTTAATTCTTTCACGAGATTACTCCACCACCGCGGTTGGGAAGCATATATTCTCATTCGCGAAAAGTTTCCTTGTATCTCAACTCATCAGTGTGGCGAGACACCCGAGATGATTCAAGCATTGATCCAAACCCGGCTAACTCTTTATCAATTGGATGACATAACCTTATTAGCATCCCCAGTCTCAACACCAACGAGGGAATTTTTACGTTCCTTTTATTTAGGTTAACGGAAATGTGAGTGTTAAATTTTTGAGAAGAACTTATTCTGCTCTACTAATTATCCAAAGCTGATATGAGAAAAGTTGGATTTGTATATTCCCCAAGCATATTAGCTCAAAGTGAAATGCCAGCAGGAACGTCCAAGATTGAAACCCTCGATGACGAGACCATTTCCTCCAACAGTAACCATTACATCTGTAACTCCACTATTATATGTATATCCTTGTAGGAAATGGACATGACGTCTTGGGTTTCAAACTTGGAGGTGCCAGTTTGCATTTAATATAGGGCTTATATACTTGGAGAATACATGAATCCAACTTTCCTCCTATCAACTACGGGCAATTAGTAAGGCAGACTAATCTTTTTATCTTGAGTATGTCAACCAATCTAGAAAAAGAAAAAAAAACGTTGAATTCAAACATGTTTAACTCTACTTAAATCTCATCCTGCATCGCATTCAGCTCGTATGGAGGTCTTTTTTTAAATGTATTTTTGATGGAAACACCACAAAATGGAGGCGGGTTTTTTTTGGATAATTGATTAAAATCGATTAAGCTTTAAGTCTTAGGTGTCTTTCGACCGACACATTTTCAAGGGGAAAATATTGTCCGTAAATAAGAGTTGATGATTGGAATACTTGGATGTTTGATTTTGAAGGAGACAA
>OY757910.1:50433214-50503214 GCA_963585895.1 Sepioteuthis lessoniana | reverse complement strand
CAATCAGCTATCTTTCCTTGTGCGACACATTTGTATACAGATATAGCATTAAAAGTGTTTATGTTCCGTTGATAGACCATTCTCATTTTCCTAAAGGTCAATGGGAGAAGATGATAAAATCGACGCGCCTAAGAAAGTATTACGAAGAAAGAATAAGTAATAATAAACCCTTTTTTAAATTTTATTACCAATAATAATAATAATAATAATAATAGGGATTTTTGGATAAAAACAGACCACCTAAACCAGCCAAAAGACCAGGATTTGTGATAATTAACAAAAGAAAAAAAAAGAATACGAAAAAAAAAAAGAACCTGCCGTAAAGTGGACTTTGACGTCCCGGGGGACCACAGACAAAAATCAAAGAAACCGAAAAAAGAGACAAGTACTGGAACCTTGCTAGAAAACTAAAAAAAGGGTGATGGTGATACCAATTGTAATTTGTACGGTTGGAACATTCACAAACGCTTCGAAAGGAGGCTAGAAGTGTTGTAAATCGGAGGACGAACTGAGACCATCCAAAACATGGCATTATTGAGATCGGCAAGAATATTAAGAAGAATTTTGGAGACATGAAGAGACTTACTGTCACTCACACTACAGAAAAAAAAAACAATAAACATCGGCTTACACTGGTGTGAAAAAACTCACAATAATAATAATAATAATAATAATAATAATAATAATAATAATAATAAGCTAATGCAGCAAATTGGCACAGAAGGAGCACAAGTCGAGACACAACTGGGTGGGCAAGGTGATCCACTTGTAAATGTGTAAGAAATTTAAATTTGACCATGCCAACAAATGTTATATGCACAACTGTGAAACTGTCCTAGAAAATGACACACACAAACTCCTATGGGACTTTGATATACAAACGGATCAACTAATCCCGACCAGAAGACCCGAACTTATTATAATCAACCAAAAAAAAAAAAAAAGAAACTCTGAAAAATCGTCGACTTTGCTGTCCCGGCTGATCACAGAATAAAACTGAAAGTATGTGAAAAGAGAAATAAGAACCTCGACCTTGCTAGAGAATTGAAAAAAAACTATAGAATATGAAAGTGACAATTATACCAATTGTGATTGGTGCTTTTGGCACGGTAACTAAGGGATTATTATAGGGCCTGGAAGATTGGGAAGCTGGCGGCCGAGTGGAGAACATCCAAACAACAGCATTATTGAAAACGGCCAGAATACTGAGAAGAGTCCTGGAGACTTGAGGAGACTACGCTGATATGAAAAACTCTAATGGGTAATAATAATAATAATAATAATAATAATAATAATAATAATAATAATAATATACAGTTAGCACATACGAATGGAATTTGGTATAGAAAAATGTGCCATGATTGTAATGAAAAGTGGCAAACGATATCTAACTGACAGATTGGAACTACAAGACCAGATTAGAACGCTCGAAGAAAACGAAACCTATAAATATTTGAGTATCTTGGTGGCTGACACCATCAAACATGTACAAATGAAAGACAAAATTCAAAAAGAATATCACAGGAGAACAAAAAAAATGAAGACAAAACTCACTAGAAGAAACCTTATCAAAGGAATAAATACTTGGGTTATACCCCTCATTGGATACTCGAGACCCTTTCTGAAGTGTACAAGAGATGAACTTAAACAAATGGACCAAAGAACTAGAAAACTAATGACCATGCACAAAGCTTTCCATCCCAGAGACGACGTTGACGGACTATATGTATCAACAAAAGAGGGAATAAGAGGACTTGTCTGCATCGAAGACAGCATTAACACAACGATACGATGACTCGAAGACTACCTAGAAAAACACGAACGAGGACTAATTACAGTCATCAGAAACAATACTGACAACACGATTAATAACAGAATGACAATAACTATGGAAAAAATGGGAAGAAAAACAACTCTAAGGGCGTTTTAAACGGCTAATAAATAGCATCTCACGTGACAAAACCTGAGCTTGTCTAAGAAAAGGAAACTTTATGAGAGAAACAGAATCTCTCCTAATAGAAGCACAAAAAAACGCCGTAAGAACCAATAATATCAAAGGAGGATAGATAAGACTCAACAAAATAGCAAATGTAGACTATGTGGTGACAGAGACGAACGATCAATCACATAATAAGCGAATGCAGCAAATTAGCACAGAACGCGTACAAGACTAGACACGGCTGAGTGGGTAAAGTGATCCACATGAAAATGTGGAAGAAATTTAAATTTGACCATACGAACAAATGATGTATGCATAACCCAGCACCCGTCCTAGAAAATGACACACACAAAATCGTATGGGACTTTGACATACACACAGATCACTTAATGTCGGCCAAAGGACAACACCTTATAATAATCAACACAAAAAGAGAACTTTAAAATTGTCGACTTTGCTGTCCCAGCTGACAACAGAATAAAACTGAAAGAATGTGAAAAGAAGGATACGTACCTTGACCTTGCTAGAGAATTGAAAAAGCTGTGGAACATGAAAGTGACGATTGTACCATTTGTGATTTGTGCTTTTAGCACAGTAACAAAATGATTATTAAAGGGCCTGGAGGACTTGGAAGTTGGCAAACGAGTGGATACCATCCAAACGACAGCATTATTGAAGTCGGCCAGAATACTGAGAAGAGTGCTAGAGACCCGAGGAGACTTACTGTCACTCAAACACTGGCGCTGATGTAAAAAAAACACTCTAAAATAGCATATAATAATTATCATAACTTGTACTTGGGAATGTTGGAGAAAATTGTATGTTCATTGGAATATCAAACAAGTGGAGATAAAAGAAAAATGTAAGAATGAGTATGTCAGGAAAACGAGAAATCTATTGGAGACCAAACAGAAACCTAATCAGACAGATGAACACCTGAGCTGTTTATCTTGTAAAATACTCAAGATCATTCTTTAAGAGAACGAGGTAAGATGTTCACCTAATGAACCATAGAACAAGAAAACTCATGAATATGCATAAAGCCTTACAACCCAGAGATGTCATAAGCTATAGGTATCAAGAAAAGAAGGAAAACGAAGACCCACCAACATTTATGATAGCATAGACACATCGATAAGACGAATTGTAGACAACATAAAAAAAGTAAATGAATATCTAACAGGATCAACAGAGCAACAACAACCAGAAATTAAAATGGGGGAAAAAAACAATTGCATTGATATTTCAAAGGCAAAAATGCAAATTCTCACTCGAAATTATTTGGATGAGACTAAGAAAAGGAAACTTAACGAAAGAAACTGAATCTCTTCTAAAAACAGCCCAAAACAATACCATAAGTACAAACTATGTTAAGGCAAAAACAGACAAGAAGTAACACATTAACAAGTGTAGGCTATGTGGTGATAGAGACGAAATTATTAATCATATGATAAACGAATGCAACAAATTAGCGCAAAAATTCTAAAAATGGCGAAAGTGATCCACTGGGAATTATGCAGAAAGGTAATTTTACCGTACGAAACACTGTTATATGCATAACCAAAAATCCGTCCTTGAGAATGAAAAACGGATCACATAATATCGGCCAAACGACCAGACTGAGTGATAGTCAACAAAACAAAAAGAGAACCTTTCGAATATTGGACCTTGCTGTCTAGGAAGACCACAGAGTAACATTAAAAGAAGGCGAAAAGAGATATAAATTGATGTACCTTGCCAGAGAGCTGAGGAAGCTTGGGGACATGAAGATAACCGTGAAACCAATTAGTGTGGGTGCACTTGGAACGACCCAGAAAGGATTGGTAGAGTGACTCAAAGACCTTGAAATCAGAGGACAAGTAGGAACCTCCCCGATTACAGCATGCTAAGATTAGCCAGAATACAATCATCCTTGTCTTTTTCTCTCCTCAGGGAAATTCTACTTGCTCAAGCAATATTATTGGTTATTGTATTATATTATGTAGCATATACACATTTACACTATTAAACGAATTAATAGGTAGTTTTATTAATTAATACTGAAACACTATTAGCTCTTCTGACCCTTTAGCTGCAATAATACGTGCTTGTGTACGAGCAAGCATGTCCTTATGTAGACATATGTACGTTAAAATCAGCGTATTCATCGGCTGTAATTGGTATTGGTATATATATATATATATATATATATATATATATATATATATATATATATATATGTGTGTGTGTGTGTGTGTGTGTGTGTGTGTGTGTGGTAGCAATAGAAGTAGTTGTGGTACCAAAAAAAGATTGCTAATAAACATATTGGGGCTGGCAGATTTTGATAGAATATAAAACGAGCGATTCGTCAATGGGAATGAGTGTGATTTTTTTATGTCCGTCATAAACAGAAATCTTTTGGGCTAGTAAAGTAGATAAGGGTAACTTTTTCTTAAGTATTTAACTTCTAGAGAGCCCACCGTGGAAAAGCAGATTTCTTACCACCATGTAAAAAATCATGCAATCCGTGGACTTGTTTCTGTGGTTTCTTTTTGCTTTTTGTTGTTTTTTTTTTTTCGTTACGTAACTTCAACAAACTTCCATTTTGTCTAGTACCCAACTTCTCCTGTTCTTTCGGCCGTAGCATGAAAAATTAAAGTTCCAATCAAAATAAGAAGAAAAATTAACGGATATATAAAAAAAGAGTATCAGACAAAAAGTTTAATTATTTACTAAGCTTTGTCAATTGTTGTAGTACATGTTCAGAAATATAGATCAACTAATGGGTAACGAAATTTGTAACAATCTAATCTACGTTATAACAATCTAATTTACTCTGTAAAAGACTTACGCCACGTGAAGAGCCCACTTACGTTTTTGAATAATTTTGGCAAATCTTAGCTTAATTATGTCACATGCTAGAAGTTTGGGGCATCCAGTGATAATCGAACTCGCTAACAACAGTCTGCTTACCTTGCTTGCTAACGATTACACCACGAGAGGTGACCAATCACCTCATTGAAATGAGGCACAGTTTATTTACGGTGTTGAGACTAATAAATTATGAATGTACCCAATAATAATAGTCTATGACTGTAGAAATTACTTTGCATTAACACTTGTCATGAACGAACAAAAGGGAAATTAGAAACACCTGCAAAGCAATCGTATGTATTACATAGAGCATCTCTCTCTCTCTCTCTCTCTCTCTCTCTCTCTCTCTCTCTCAATTTCTTTATATCTTTGTACAACATTCCCTTTTGTCAGCAACTGAAACAATTTGTTTTCGTTCTTTTCTATGGCCGTTTTACCTTTCCTTTTTACGCTGCAGTTATTTCCGTACGCATGAGAGATTAGAACAATATACATGAGTAGCGTCTTCTTTCCAATACAAAATATCGTAATCGTTCTCTAATGATTGATTAACTATTTGATTTTAACGGTATGTAAACCCTGTCTACTGTTTTTTTTATGGACAGATGGTAGGTAATCGCGTTTATTATACGTTCATTGGCCGAGTTAATATGAGGCTCTAATGAAGCTAGAACATTGGGGAATGCAGAGTACACCTTTATTGCCATCATTCCCAGTTCTAATCTGGTCCGAAATAGTAGCACCTGATAGAGTCCTATCTAAGTGTCAACTAGAAATAAAATGTGTACTTATGCTAAACTGAATTGTTTGAATTAAAACTGTTTATGAGATTTAAACTGCGTACTTATGCTAAACTGAATAGTTTAAAATAAAATGTTATACTTATAAAAAAATAGATTTGCCATTAAATGACCTACAATGGTTGATATGGCATTAAACCAAACCGAACCAAACCAAAGTAAATCATTATAATTTCATATTTACATTTTTTATGCTTCATTTTTAATTAACCTTTTTCTACTTTGTTTAATCATGTAAAAATAAGTTTTACATAGATCTGTTTAATTCATTGATTGATCCCTAACAGGTATTACCATTCTAGAACAAAATGAAACTGGGAGTCTCTTAGCTAGACTTCGCTAACGAACATTTATGAAGGGGCCTGTCCATGTCGACTGCAGTCACGCAAAGGGCCGACTAGACCGATGCGGGACGAGCAACTCCGGCTCTAGCGCCTGCAGTTATGGCTGCCGAGACTTTCGGATCGCCCTCCTGAAACTTTCTCCTTGAGAATCATCAAAGGTGGAGACGGCCTGATGGAGAGTGCAGCACCAGGCGTGACATTCAGCAGAAAGAGTTGACCACTGGTGGTGTTCAATGTTACAGGTACCGAGGATATTCTTGATGGAGTCTTTATAACGTTTCTTTGGTGCCTCTCTCTCACGGTACCCAGAGGAAAATTTACCATATAGGGCTATCTTGGGCAGGCGATGGACCCCCATTCTGGAGACATACAATGCCCATCGTAGCTGTAACTTCAGCAACATGGACTCTATGCTGGTGATTTCTGCCGGATCAAGGACCTCAAATTTGGAGACAAAGTTACTCCTGCGAATGTTGAGGATGGTGCAGAAACAGCGCTGATGGAAGCGCTCAAGGAGTCAAAGATGATGGCGGTAGGTCACCCATGACTCAAAGCCGTACAACAGATAGATGCTGTTCTTAGTGCATTTCTTCAGATGCTTGCTGTTCCATACCCATTTGTAGAGTCTTGTCTAAATCCCTGTTCATCTAGGCGTCTGATATGATGTGATGGAGCAATAGTAATGATGTGATATTTACTCTTCCCTCATCTCTATCACTGAATGCTCTATGTAATACATACATTTGCTTTGCAGCAGTTTCCAATTTCCCTTTTGTTAGTTCATGAAAAGTATTAATACAAAGTAATTTCTACATTCATTGACTATTATTATTGCGTACATTCGTAAATTATTAGTCTCATCACCGCATCATTAAAGCTAAATATCTACATCAAGACTCAGAAGAGCTTATAGTGTTTCAGTCGTAATTAATTAAACTACCTATTAGAGCCTCACAATATTATACTATATATATATATATATATATATATATATATATATATATATATATATATATATATAGTGTAAATGTGTATATGCTACTTAATATAATACAAAAAAAAACAATAATATTGCTTGAGCGAGTAGAATGTACCGGAGGTTAACACTAAAGAGAAAAAAAAAATTGTGGCTGTATTCTGACTGATTATTGCATGCTGTAATAAGGGAGGTTCCTACTTGTTCTCTGATTTCAAGGTCTTTGAGTCACTTTACCAATCCTTTCGGGATCGTTCCAAGTGCACCCACTACTAATTGGTATCACGGTTACCTTCATGCCACTTAGCTTCCTCAACTCTCTGACAAGGTACATCAATTTATATCTCTTTTCGCCTTCTTTTAATGTTACTCTGTGGTCTTCCTAGACAGCAAGGTCCAATATTCGAAAGGTTCTCTTTTTGATTTGTTGACTATCACTCCTGGAAAACATTGTTTTTCATTCTCAAGGACTGACGTTAGGTTATGTATATAACAATGTTTCGTATGGTAAAACTAACATTCTGCATAATTCCCAGTGGATCACTTTCGTCACTTTTAGGCGTTTTGCGCTAATTTGCTGCATTCGTTTATCATACGATTAATCATTTTGTCTCTATCACCACATAACCTACACTTGCTTATGTGTTACTTCTTGTCTATTTTTGCTTTAACATAGTTTGTACTTATGGTGTTGTTTTGGGCTGTTTTTAGAAGAGATTCAGTTTCTTTTGTTAAGTTTCCTTTTCTTAGTCTCATCCAAATAATTTCGAGTGAGAAAGCGCTGTTTGCCTTGGCTAGTCTATTGTCTAAATCCCCGTTCATCTAGGCGTCTGATATTATGTGATGGATCAATAGTAATGGTGCGATATTCACTCTTCCCTCATCTCTTTAACTGAATGCTCACTATTAGATGAAATTTAGTGTCCTACTCAGGACAGCTATTTTTTAGCCTGGTAAGACTTACCGCTCTTTAAAAACTACATTCAGTATATTCCAAGTTTTAGAGTAGCTAGATTTATAATGTCCAGTTTGTGATTTGGCGTTTTAAAACACTTTTTGTCTTTCCTAAAAATTCTCAATACGGTAATTGTTTAGATATACGTTAGCATTATGGTAAGAGTTAGAGTTCCATTGAGTAGTTTCCTTTGGTCATTTCTTAAAACGGAACTTGAAGAGTAAACATGGAGGAATGTTTATTTTTGTACTGAGTTAGCATTTCCCTGCAAAAATGTAAGAGTGCCATTTTTCTACTAACAAGGTGAAAGGATAAAACATATGAAGGAAAATGAATTATATTGGTTTGGTTTATTGGCTCGTCAACTTCTGTAGGTTAGTAAATGACAAATCCATCCTTGGGAAAGAAACAGTATTGCTGGTATTTAACCCATGGACAGGTAGATAAGGGGGCTAATACATTTCCTCGAGGTATCAGTCCGAAAGCAAACAAATATCGTAAATAGAGTTCGAACTCGCATATTATGAAGTGGCGGTTCTGCATGTTAACGACTATGCCATCGAACTTCCCGATATTAAAGTGTAAAAAAAAGAAATTATTTACCTAAAATTTTACAAACGTTCATTTAGCGATAAAGATACATCTAAGTATGTAAGTGTTTTTAAAAGTTTTGCAAATAAAATATAATTTTGAACCAAAACATAGTTTTAATTTGGAAGTTTCGAAAATAATAGCTATTATACATTATAGACAACAATGAAATTTTTTCGAATGTAGCCTTATTTCTAATGATAATACTATCCAACAAAGACATTGTTTTATTTTAGTTTGTTTTCAATATGATCTTTAAATTATTTGGAAATAGTTACTAGATAACGTATTTGAATTAATTTATTTTTTAATTACCAATATATCATCCGCACTTTCAATATTTTTTGATGATTTCAAAACAAAAAACATTCTGAATAAAATATCTTCTTACGTAAATTTAAGATTGCAAACAACAAGCAAAGACTTCCTTTTATTTGATATAAAAAAAAACAAAAAAACAGATAAAATAAGAATTTAAATCTACTAACAACGACGTTATTCTAGGAAGGAAAAAAATGTACAATTTTTTAAAATATTTAGAATATCAGTAACCAAATTCATAACAAAGGCCTAATAGTTTTTAAAGTGCATAAGACTGATGCCAAGCCGTTTGAATAAGAAAAATATCAACGATGAGAGAAGGGAAATAATTAAAAAAATATATTTATTCTTTTCTTTTTTATTTGAAAATATTAATCGAATGAAGTATTTAAAATTTTTCACATATGTCCTGAAGAAAGCTAAAAAAAAAAAAAACCAACAACAAAATCAAAAAACAAACAAAACAGAACTTTTGCTGATTATCATTATATTAAAGAAATGCATTATCTGAATATTTTTTTTTCCTTATTTTATATTCACACACAGATAAACACGCGCGCGCATATATGTGTGTGTGTGTGTGTGTGTGTGTGTGTGTGTGTGTGATTTTAATTGATAAATTGAAATTTGATCAATTGATTCGGAATAATATAAAGTGAACATGATTCCATATCGTTTCACTTAAAAAAAACCCCACTATTTACTATTATTATTGAAACTAGTAATACCAATCAGTATTCAAAGTTGTTTGATCTGCCATAGTTTTCACTCTGGTACAACCTTCTCCATTTATTGAGGTCGTCTAGCTATTTTATTTTCTGCAAACTAGAAATACGCCCATGGTCCCAAGGGATCAACATTGTTTGTCACGTTGATCACTGTGATTTATTCTTGGAAGATAGACTGAACAATTCCATTTAATTTTCTGAATGGTTTCTTGGCTATCTCTTATAAATAGATTGTTTTCTTTGGTTTTTGTTTTCGTCTTGTGATATTTTCAATTGATTATCAACGCGTTTCTTTTAGGGGCACGTTGCAGTGTCTTTATTTTCAGAAACAATTTCTTGATTAAATTCCTCCTTTCAACTCTATAGGTGACTGTTAGGCAGGTGCATTCTGGTTCAAGGTTCCTTTTAACATCAATCTTATATTCTTGTTGAAAGGTGTAATTTTTTCTGACAAAATGTTCCCAAACCTAGTGATTGCTTGCATCATTTCTTCTTTTTTTTTCAAGGTTTCAGGTGTAATGATCTAACATTTTAAGTTCAGTGTTTTTCGGTGTTTACTTAATCAAATATCAGTTTTATTTAAGTCAATGTGAGGACGAGCTTTCTAATTTTCTTCATTTCGTAATATTTATTTATAATCATGAAAGTTATCGGCAAATCGATAGGTATGTAAAAGGTATTCGCTATCAAAATTTCAGAAAACAATGCCGAAGAAGGCAAAAATTCATTATAGGGTGATATTAGACTGATGCTATTTTGTCCTGATCCTTTTTACAAGATAAAAATGGCTAGGGAGTTTTGTACTCTGATGTCGGAGGTATTGTATTTTTTGGATCATTTACTGGATGCTTTCATGTATATTTTATTGTTTTGATATTTGGGGGATTTCCCACGAAAGGCTTTTTAGGAACTGAGAAATGCCATGACTGAGGGAAGGATCTATTCTGTTTAATCTTTACCGAATGAAAATATCAGCTGTTGAATTTCTTAAGTCAGCCAGTTTTTGCAGTTAATTATTTTAATGGTGATATGATCTGTGATCACATGGATCAATGTGTTTTTATCAAAATATTGTCATCCTCTCTTTAAATGGAATGTTTCTGAAATTAGTTTAATTGTTCACGTACTTTTGTAGTGATATATCATTTACAGAAAGTGATTTTAACCTATGCATTGGTAAAGCGTACGCTGATATTGATAGGTTATCGATCATATGGAAACATGATCATTTTGATAAAACAGCATGGACATTCTTCTAAGTTGTTACCATATCTGTTCTATTATATGGATGCAATAATTGAAGTTCTTCGAGAAAAAAACTATATGGATGTGAATTACACAAGGACGTTGCGAGCTTCTTCTTTTAAAAATAAAACCAAGCAGCAGCACCCTACAATAAACATAAGTACGATCATTAACATCTCATGCACACTACACATCAAAGAAAGGTCGGGATGATATGGCTAATCACAGCAGAAGTAATAAAAACTCATAAGCAACGGGTCAACCATAACTGACATTTAGTAATCCTACACGTCAGTGATTGTTGAACCGAAAGATTATTATTATTATTATTATTATTATAGTTTTTCACATCAGCTAAAGCTGATGGTCTTCTACTGTAGTCTGAGTGACAGAAAGTCTCCTCAAGTATCTAGAACTATCCTCAGTATTCTGGCCGTTCTCAATAATGTAGTAGTTTGGATGTCTCCACTCGTCCACTAACTTCCAAGTCCCTTTAGTAATCCTTTAGTAACTGTTCCAAACTCACCAATTACAATTGGTATAATTGTCACCTGCATGTTCCATCGTTTTTTCAATTCCCTAGCAAGGTCGAGGAACTTATTCTACTTATTCTTCTTTTCACATACTTTCAGATTTATTCTGTGGTCAGCCGGGACAGCAAAGTCGACTAATTTGCGAGTTCTTTTTTTGTTGTTGATTATTATTACGTCTGGTCTTCTGGCCGGGATTAGGTGATCCGTTTGTATGTTAAAGTCCCATAGGAGTTTATGCGTGGCATTTTCTAGGACAGGTGCTGGTTTGTGAATATACCATTTGATAGTATGTTCAAATTTAAATTTCTTGCACATATCCCAGTCGTGTCTAGTCTTATATTCCTTCTCCGTTAATTTGCTGCATTCGCTTATTATGTGATTGATTGTTTCATCTCTGTCACCGCATAGCCGGTATTTGTCCTTTTGTTGCGTCTTATCTATTCTCGCTTTGATATGATTAGTTCTTACGGCTTTTTCTTGTGCTGCTATTAGGAGAGATATTTTTTCTCTCTAAAGTTTCCTTTTCTTAGCCATGTCCAAGTTTTGTCATGTGAGTCGTTTAAAACGCCCATAAAGTTGTTTTCCTTCCCATTTTTGTTTCCTAGTTATTGTCATTCTGTTGTCTATCGTCTTATCAGTATCGTTTCTGATTACTATAATCAGTCATCCTTCGTGTTTTTCTATGTAGTCTTTAAGTCGTTGGATGGATGCGTCAACGTTGCCTTCAATGCGGGCAAGTCCTCTTCCTCCCTCTTTTCTTGATACATAGAGTTAGTCAGCATCATCTGTGGGATGTAATGCCTAATGCATTGTCATTAGTTTTCTTGTTCTTTCGTCTTTTTGTTTAAGTTCATCTCTGGTCCAATTCAGAAAGGGTTCGGAATATCTAACGAGGGACACAGCCAAAGTGTTGCGTATCCATGTACATGAATATGGCCATGGACAAAATAGACATGTAATGTTCATTACTATAGACTATATAAAGAACGTAGGAACCTCGGAATTCGAAAACACGTAACGACTTCTTGTTCAGGTACGAAACCTTTTTATTAACTTTGAGTTAAAGGTTTCGACGTAAGGAGGAGAGACACAATCTTCTACGCTGTCTTATTCATTTGGCCCCCAACTCGAGCGGCCCCCCATCGGGCGCACGTTCGCCTCGCGCCTGTGAGCTCCAAAATCGATCCTTCTCGCTTGGCGTCTAAAACCCGACTCTTATTTTCTTCAAATTCTCACACAAACTTCCGCGTGCTTCCGGTGCGTGACGTCACCCGCACCTTGTCACCCAGTATCGTCTCGGACTGTTATGACATCTGAGTAACACCTCCATCCGCTCGCGCGCACCCGCGTTATCACCTGCTTCAATCTTACACCCAACCAATCCATGTGCCGCTCCCCCTCATGTCGAACTGAGCAACAACATCTTCAGCAATACAATTTCAACAAAATAATACAACAAAAAAACATGCGTCAGTCCCAAACTCAAAAGTCACTGAAATAAAAATAAAAAGTGTCCGTATTGTCCATCGTTTTTTTTTTTTTCATTTTTTTTTTCTTTTTCTGACCACATTTTTTGGTTCTTTTTTCTCTTTTTTTTTCTTTTTTTTTAAATTTTTTCAACAGTCACTCGTTCGGCATGTATTTGTTTTCAGTCTTTGATTTGTTCTCTTATCTATCTAAAAAAAATTTTTTTTTTAAATTTCAGGTCAATTGCTCATTTCGTATTTTGCATTTTTGCCTTCCTTCTACGTCCGTACTTATTACTGCTAACTTTATATTTCCTTCTCACGTAATCATTTTAACCTTCCACAACCAAGCATAGCTCCTAATCAAACCAAGATACCTGTTTCCCCGTTTTTTCCAACTTTTGACCACCGGCTAACCGTCTATCTCACATCTTTTCAACAGCTTACGAGTACCCTTCTTTTTTATCTTCTTTCTTTCTTTCGCCCTTAAAATACCGGGTGTTCTTTTCTAAACCACCCAAACCTTTATCAGCTCACTCAATAAAAAAAATTCTCCCTCGAAACAAAATCGAGTCCGCAAATTTTCCAAACACATCCAATGAGACCACCAAAACTCTGCCCACATCTTAAATAACTAATCTCCAAACCCATGTTTTTCCGAACATCTTCCTCAACAAAATCTCACAGTCCCACTCCAGGGGGGAACACACAAAATAACCGTCTGCCCTGTCAGACACAATAAACATCCGTCTCTTCGTTGATGTGCCTCTCTGGCGAGATATTTGTAACAATTTTCTGGTCGATACGGACAACGAAACCTCCGAAGCATTCCACCGTACATCCGACTTTTTCGGATTCGACAACTTAAACAAAAACCTGGCCTGATTTCTTCAGCGCCCAAAATATCGATTCTCCAACATCAAAACCTGTCCCAAAGGTCATAACCACTGATATGCGAAATTTTTCCGGCAATCCCATCGATGAGCGAAATCTCCAAGGTCTCGAATCAAAATTCTAATCTCCGAATATTATTAGGCCGGACCACCAAGAAGTCACAACAAATCTCCATTTATAAAAAACGTTATTCACTACAAACTTTACCCACAATGACCCCGTCTATCGTAAAATTACTTCATAAAAATATTGTTTATTTAGGCTGTCCATCATGTGCGTGAAACAATCCTCTGTCCACACAGCGACCACCTTTCTTTCTTCTTCTCTGTCACTGCGAGCTTATTTCTCTGTTACTCTTTCTTTCTCTACTCCCACCGCGGTACGAAGTCACATACAGTAGTAATCATAATTTTCTATGCTACCAACAATTTTTCTTCTTTTTTTTTAAATTTTAGAATTATTTCCAAATCTATCCTCCACAACCATTCAAACTCTATTCGTAAATTAAACTATGACAGACGTAAATGAGCAAATACCTTCTTATTCTTTTTCTTTTCTTCATGCCTTTTTTTTTCTTGGAGTTGAGTTGTGTTACTTTTTTTTTCCTTTTCTTTTCACGCCTTGTTTTTTCTTTTTTTTTCTTCTTTTCGGAGTTAGACATTTGTCCTTCTTCATTCTGATTGGTGTCGCATTCGTTCTTCTTGTTTTTGGGCTTTTTTTTGGGGGGGGGAGTTGAGTTGTGTTGCTTCTTTTTTTTCTTTTCTTTTCACGCCTTTCTTTTTTTTTTTTTCTTTTGGGGTTGCGCTGTTTTTCTTCTTTTTTCGGTGCTAGACATTTTCCTTTTTCTTTCTGGTGGGTGCCGAATTTGTTCTTCGTGTTTTTGGTCTCTTTTCCTTGTTTCTTATTTTCTGGGGCCTTGTGTTTTCTCTCTCTCTGCCTCGATCGCCTGAACAAGCCGCTCCGAAATAGATTCCTCCTTGTTCTTAGCCGCTTCTCTGATCGTCTTCGTGGAACCATGGTAACCCAATCATAAACCGTATCATGAACAATATGCCCAAGTTCTGGCACCAAATATGACTATGTTGCGTAGCCATATACATGAATATGGCCATGTGCAAAATAGACATATAATGTTCATTACTATAGACTATATAAAGAACATAGGAACCTCGGAATTCGAAAACACGTAACGACTTCTTGTTCAGGTACGAAACCTTTTTATTAACTTTGAGTTAAAGGTTTCGACGTAAAGAGGAGAGACACAATCTTCTACACTGTCTTATTCCTTTGGCCACCAACTCGAGCGGCCCCCATCGAGCGCACGTTGCCTCGCGCCTGCGAGCTCCAAAATCGATCCTTCTCGCTTGGCGTGTAAAACCCGACTCTTATTTTCTTCAAATTCTCACACAAACTTCCGCGTGCTTCCGGTGCGTGACGTCACCCGCACCTTGTCACTCAGTATCGTCTCGGACTGTTATAACATCTGAGTAACACCTCCATCCGCTCGCGCGCACCCGCGTTAACATCTGCTTCAATCTTACACCCAACCAACCCATGTGCTGAGCCGAAAGGTTCTCAGCCTTACTAAACTCAAAGGCATGAACCGAAATCCCTCGACTATTTCATAACACAAGTATTCATTCTTTGATAAGGTTTCGGCTAGAGAGATTTGTCTCGAGTAGTCTTCTAGTTCTCCTGTGATATTCTTTTTGAATTTTGTCTTTCATTTCCACTTGTTTCATGGTGTCAGCCTCTCAGATGCCCAAGTATTTGTAGGTTTAGTTTTTTGCGAGCGTTCTAATCTTATATTATTTAGTAGTTCCAATCCGTTAGTTAGATATCGTTTAGTGCTTTTCATTACAAGCATTGCATATTGTTCTATGCCAAATTACATTCCTATGTGCTGACAGTATATTCTAACTGTGTGTATAAAAGTTTCCAGTTCCTTATCACTTTTTCAAATAGTTTGATGTCATCCATGTACATTAAATGATTGATTTTTTCCGGCGATCTACTGTGCATTTTCTGAGTATCTGGTTAAATGTCATCATGGCAGTTATAAATTGTGTGGTTGAAAGAACACATTCTTGGAAAATAACTCTTGTTTCAGCTAAACTTCTTCCTCTTGCTGTCAATTCCACTTTCCAGGTTTTCATGGTTTTGTCGATAGAGTTTATGACCTCAGGTGATATTTTGTACATTTTGAGGCAGTTTATTATCCAGCTATGCGGAACCATATAATATGCCTTTTCTTATTCCTTGTTCGAGTTTTTCATACCAGCGTTAGTTGGTAATCTTCACTTGGAGTATGAGTGACAGCTAATCTCTTCAGGTCTCAATATATTTCATTCTGCATTTTCTGCGCAATGCAAGTTATTGTTAAAAGCAGATATTGGCAACATATATATATATATATAACTTAGAAATTGCCATGACAACAAATCTGACACACTCCTACACGTATCACACGGAGCACTGAACAGCTGTTTCGACGTTATTTTACTCAACTAGAGATCGAACCAACAACCACAGTATGCAGAAGCCGAAACTCTACCACTGGGCCACTGGTTCATGCCACGTATAAGCGACACCGAATTAACTAGTCATGGTTGTTCATACGGTATCGCTTACACGTGGCATGAACCAGTGGCTCTGTGATAGAGTCTCGGCTTCTGCATACTGTGGTTGTTAGTTCGATCTCCAGTGTTGGAGACCATGGTGTGCACTGTTGATGAGACCTAATAAGCTCGAAACAGCTGTTCAGTGCTCCTTATGTCATGTGTAGGTGTGAACCGGATTTCTTGCCATGGTAATTTCTAACTTAATACAACAAATCCTCAATTCATAAATATATATATATATATATATATGAGAAAAAAATGCATCAGAAAATGTTCAAACTAGAAAACTCCTTATTTTGTTGTTTCAATGAAGTCTATAACGAGAAAGAGAGAGTGAGGGGGAGGGTCAGTCAGCTGTAGCCGTAGAATACACTGACTACATCTCTGCAGAGGCGTAAGACTCTCTCAAAAAGGACCTTGATATGACATTAAACCATATGATGTTGAGGCTCCAATAATGCTGAATCTTTCGGGAGTGCAAAGTACGTCTTTATCCTATTTAGTTGGGCAGGTTGTGACACAAGGTCAATTTTTTAAGCGGAGTTTAAGAGGTTTTAATTCAGAATTTTCCTTCTCCTAGACTAGTTGCCTCACCAAGGCTGAAGAACCTAGTCTGCCCTACTATTTATCCATAGCTGGAGGGAGAATAATTGGATTCATACCTTTCCCAAGGCTATTAGTGCTATGTGAAATGCAATCAGTCTTGTCCAGGAATTGAACTCGTATCGCCGTGTTCATATCCTGTGACGATAACCATTACACCACGGGCACCTCTTTATTACCATCGGTTCTACGTCTTCTCTTGCTCAGAGTGGTAAGACCTGATTGGGTCCTATCTATGGGTCAAATAGAAGTGTTTGACATTGAAACGGTACTTATGCTATACTGAATTATTTGAAATAAAACTGCTTTTTGTCATTTAACAGTGTACTTACGCTCAACTGAATTGTTTCTAAAAGAACTGATTTTGACATCCAAACTGTGTATTTATGCTAAACTGTTTTTTTAAAAAAAATAGAACCGTTTTTTTTTGTTTTTTTTTTAACTGCGTACTTATGGAAAAATGAATTGATTGAAATAGAACTGTTTAATGTATAAAATGTTTTTGTTATTAAATAACCTAAAATGCCTGATATGACATGAAAACAAAAAGAATCATATATATCTTAAGTATATAAATAAAGAGGATCTGGCATTAAATAAACTACAATGTTTGATATGCTATTAGACAAAACCAAACCGAAAGAGAGAGAGAGAGAGAGAGAGAGAGAGAGAGAGAGAGAGAGAGAGAGAGAGAGAGCGAGAGAGACATTTTGGTGAAAAAGAAGTTGACAATAATTTAAACAATATATTGTCACTATATGCCAACAGCAGCCATCGATTACTGCCGCTCTGTTATCATCAAATACTCCAGCGATTCAAAATTAACTGCAGTGATGTCTGTCCATAACTCCCATTGCCAAAGGAACCCACATAATATTGAAACATTATTTTGTCCGACTTAGCTAAAGGCAATCTAGGTACAGCATTTCTTCCGTTCTGTATAATCTCCAAATTTCTACTGTTATTTCTTTATATTTTACACACACACACACACACACACACACACACATATATATATATATATGTGGAAGATTTATATATTAAAGGGTCCAGCAAAGAGATCTTCCGTAATTATTTTTCCAGATACACAACCGCTATTATAACTGATCTGACCGAATACATATTTTTGAGCTGAAGTGAAAATGAAAATTTAATTCGACGTTTCAAATCTGATAATCTAACAAACTATTGTTTGCAGGGTCATATTTTTATGGGAATTTCACACTTTTAGACTCGAATCAAAGTAAACTAAGCTCGCTATATAAATTGCCGTGGGCTTGAAAAATTTCAAAATTTCAAGATGAAGGCGCCGTATTGTCAATCACATGGGAATCGTTCTACCAGGATCATTATTTTCCATAACAAGTGACGCAGATCACAGAAAACGATGTTCTTGACTTGAGAGAACAGTTTAATGGTTTCTCATAAGATATCGAGCGTTAACAGAGAAAGGAAAACACCTGGACCGATTAAAGACAACGGATATATTCGATGACGTAAACATGTCATGATTAGGAAAATCACCTTAAGCCTCCAATAGTGCCTCCAGCTAATCGAAATTCCAATAGTTAAATGCAAAAGCTCTTCGTAATTACATACAATACATTCCAAATTATTTACACGCTGAAGTTGATCATATCTTCTTCTGCAATAATAAGAATTGCAACTCAGTTACATTGTTTCAAGTCTTTCAAGAAATTATATGGACTTAAGTATTTTTTCTTTCCCTTTTTTTTACAAAGGCACGAAAATAATTGATTTGCAAGACTGATGTGTTCCTCATCATAGTCACAGGAGTCTTGCAAGGATATACATTAGCAGCATATTTGTTTATACTCAGTCTCATTCATGTATTTCGAACGTCAATTGATCTAATAAAAGAAAAAAATATTTCACATAAAGAAAGACAAGGAACGGATGATATCCTGCAGAAACTCTAACTACACAAAGAACCTAGCGTTTCTCGAAAACAAACAAGCCCAACCAAATCCCCTCAGCATAGACTAAAGAAAGTAGAAGGAGGTATTGACCTCTTTGTGAGTACAAATAAAAGTGATTACGTACGTTTTAGAAATAAAGGATCTATCTCCGCTCTTAGAGGTAAACCTAGAAAATAAGTGGGCCACTTCACTTACCTCAGCAGCAAAACATTTAATCTATTGAAAGTGATGTCAAAATACACCTAGCAAAGGCCTCAGATGTCCTTTAAAGGTTACCTATGATATGAAAGTCTTCTCTAGCTGATAAAATAAAATGAAATTTCTTCCCACCTGTAGCTGTATCCACACAAATATATGAATCAACCACATGGATGCTAACAAACACAAAAGAACAAAGTTACATTAGAACTAGGCAAAAATAATATGCTATACAAAGGTTATGAGCAAAACATTATAAAACGGTAGCTATATGGCCACCTGCTTCTCATAAAATATCTAAGTTAGACGAACAACCCACACGGGACCTGTTAGGGAAGCAAGGTTGAACTAGCTATCGGCATTGTCTTATGGATTTCAGTGCATAAACGTGCCAGTATTCATATTTATTAACCCCTCCGCTCGGGCAGGATGTGACACAAGGTCAATTTTTAATCGAAATTTAACAGGTTTGAATTCAGAGTTTTCCTTCTCCTAGACTAGTTGCCTCACCAAGGCTGAAGAACCTAGCCTACTATTTACCCATAGCTGGAGGGAGAATAATTGGATTCATACTTTTCCCAAGGCTATTAGTGCTATGTGAAATGCAATCAGTCTCGTCCAGGATTAGGACTCATGCCAGTATTGAGCGGCCATCCAATACTTAAATACATTCGCTCTGTACGGACACAAGATGCACCCTAGAAGTTTTGCCGTCTGGGATGAATGATAGCGATAGAGAGTTAGGGAACTCCATGTGTCAGTGCTTCTTGATGATGATGATGATGATCAGCATCATAATAATAATGATGACATTAGGTATGGATAAAAGATGTGACCACGAACGGTTTTACGTGAAAAAAAGAATTAAAAAAAAACATAGGATTATTTCTCTGATAATATGTGTTACGCTTTTACATTATTTTTCGGCTATCAGTTCATCCCAAAATTGAGCGGCGTCCTCCAAAATCATTCCGAACAATAAGTAACTCAAACGCCTAAGTAGTTTAGCAGTGTACATCCTTTACTGAAACATTGGGTATTTATATATCGTGCGCAGTAGAAGAGTTCTTATTACAGTTATTATTAGTTATATATTTTAAGAATAACTATTTGTCATTATTGTTTCCTAGACCGCTTAATTCGATTATTCATTTTGGGTAACTTACATAATTATTGCGGCCATTTATTGGCGATTGGTTAAGGTTATTCCACAAGCTCTTCTCTATTTTAGAATTTCAAATCACCAAAGCAAATTGACTGTTATTATGTGTTGAATGGATGATAGTTTTTTTTTTTTTTAATTTTATTTTACTTATATTGGTCCTCGTTATTCTGTTTTAGATTTCAGATAAATAAATAAAAAATGAAAATATCAAAAGAGGATAGTTTACTTGTTTGCCTTTAGCAGGAAGTTACAAAAAACATAAAATTAGATGTTCAGAAATAGACAGCAATGACAAAAGACGAAAACTTACGGAAGATAAACCATTTCTGATGCGAAACAGGTAATAGATAGATAGATAGATAGATAGATAGATAGATACGAGAGTTAGTGTATGCGTTTCATAGGGTATTGCGGAATTCACACACACACACACACACAGAGAGAGAGAGAGAGAGAGAGAGAGAGAGAAAGAGAGAGAGAGAGAGAGCATAAAATCGTAGCAATACCAGAGGCAACGACTTGCTAACCAGCTACGGGGCTTCAGTTGGTTAACAAGTTATTGCCTCCGGTATAACTGCGATTCCTTGCCTTCTCTCTTTCGTCACACACACACACACACACACACACACACACACACACACACACACACACACATGATAATTTATAAATATATATATATATATATATATATATATATATATATATATATATATATATATACTATTATATTAGTATTCCTGGTTTGTGAAACAAGAATTTATCATTTTCCATACTGCAAAAATTTTAGTTTCTTTTCACTATTGGAAGTTGGCGTTCAAGAATATGCTTAAATAAAAACGGGTTTCATTTATTTGCTTCCTTGTTTTGTATTTTTTTTTTTTTTTGGTATATCATTTTTTGAGGTTTATCCAATGCTTAAGCCATCCTTTTAGAAAAATGTAGTGGTACAATTGAACCTGTTGTTTTGGATATGGGAGTTCAATTTTTCCCCACAATATTTGTCTGAAAAGGGAACATAGGCGCGTTCACTAACTACGGTCTAACAATTCAACACATTAGCTACTATGTCACAGATATTCATCCGTCATGATATAAAAATGGAAAACAATTATCACGTTAAAACTAAACTTGGGAGAACATTTATTTTATTTGACATTTTTTCCGAAAAGAATTGTTCATGTAAAGATTTTGAAAAACAAAGAAGAAAAACAAAGAAGAACTAGAAATAAGAAAGAATACTGGAGAAAGTTAAAACTGCCAACGATGCTGATGAGGGTCTTTTTAAATCTGGATTAAGAGATTTAAATGTTTCTATATTTGGTTGGTTAGTTGGTTGGTTGGTTGGTTGGTTGATTGATTGTTTAGTTGTGTTTGAAGGCATATCAATACATGAAGATTATCCAATACCAAATCATGTAACTCTATTCCCCTTCGAAGTAATCTCCTCCGACTGCAATGCACTTGTTGTATCGTTCCAACAACTCATGAGAGGCCCACGGAGGTCCTCTTGTGTGAGCGTGCCAATGACCTCCCTCACAGCCTCTTTCATCTCTTTAATTGTCTCATAACGACAGCCTCTGAGCTTAGGGAATAAGCAAAAGTCACAGGGAGTAAGGTCTGGACTATAGGGAGGCTGAGGAACTATCTTAATGCCCCTCTTGGTCAAATTGTCTGTGACAAGGAGGGAGTTGTGGACTGGTGCATTGTCCTGGTAGAAATGCCATTGATCCGATTTGAAGAGTGCTGGTCTCTTCCGACAGAATCTCTTCCTAAACTCCCTTAAAACCTCAACATAGTAACCCTAACCCTTTCCCTAACTTTTTGGCCAATCAACTCAGGTGTATGGACTTCTTTACTCCTTCCACACCCCTAATCATTCCTCACAGACTCACTGCCTTCTCTGAATCTCTTATGCCACTCAAAAACTGATGCTCGATTCAGGCAAGATGGTCCAAAAGCAGTCTGAAGCATTCTGTACGTTTCTGGGGCATTTTTTCCAAGTTTAAAACAGAATCTTATTGCATATCATTCGTCTAGAGTATCCTGACGTTCTGATTAAATTTTTGAAATTCACCAGCTGTGACAATCAGCCTTTAGTAGGGTGTATTTCAATTCCTTTTTTAACTGTTCCGTTGAACCTGAAATCATAAAAATTGGTCAGTCACACCATAACATGTATAGCAATAACATATTGAATTTTCAAGGGTCTACGACAATTGTAAATGCCTGTCCAAAAAAGTCTGGAAACCTATTGAATGCATTACGTATATTCAATATGTATGATTCATAAACAAAGAGTGTGTAGATAACAATATAAGAACGAGCCAAAGCTCATTTGTTAGTAGACTGTTAAATGATTTCAAATATTACTATGTAACATTAAGTTTTATTTGGTAACTGGTAGATGGCTTCATGTATAATAATTCAACACAAGTAGTTTATTTACATAGAGTTAAACAATTTGATTATTGCAATCTAACACTAATAGTTCTATTTTCCCAGAGTTAAATGATTTCCCGTTTTGCTGTCTTACAATAATATTTTTTCCACTGTTAAATAGTTTCAGGTATTGCTGTTTAACATTAGCAGTTCAATTCAATATAATTTATTCGTTTGCACAAAGTTAAATTTTTCCAAATTTTGCTTTGTAATACTAATAATTCAATTCAACAGTTATTATTTTGCCAATGGTTAAATGTTTTCAACTATAGTAAAAGATTAAACAGTTCTATTTGACCCTTAGTGGGACCCTGACAGACACTATCAGAGTGCATCTGAGAATTATAGCCATGATGTGGATCTCAACATTTCACAAACTTCAAGACTGGTGCCTCAACACCAGATACAGATTCGTGCCATACCTCGGACACAATTTGAGAGAGGGGTCTTACTCCTCAGCAGATATTCAGTTAGCGTATTCTACAGCTGCAGCTGACTGGGCTGATGTCCCTGTTCTTAATAAAATCAAATATTTCTGAAATGAATTATAAATGAAATTGTGCAATAAAATTAGCTTTATCATTGGGAAAAGTTTTTTCAAGCTATATCGTTATTTTCTTTTGTGTCTTGAGTCTCATTCAATGAATAAGGCGACTTCTTCTTGTGGAGATGACAATGCTCTTTACTGTGCATCTTTTTTTCTGGAAAATTAATAATGATGTATTATTTCACTCCTAGAAGGTTAAGTAAAGACTCATCACTGTTTTTACTTTACCAGAGAGTCAGTGTGTTTCCACCCCACGGATTTTATTTTCGATTCTGAGTCAGTAAACTGACACAATAATGAATCTTACATTTATTTTCATTCTTCTTCGCACACATCACATATTCTTATATAAATCCCAAGCCACCAAAGACTCGATGAGAGTCCTCTGTTCAAGCCTTGCTGGGTACTAAATAAACCGACTGACACTCCGCAGGGGGTTAAGATGACACTACAACGAATGTCCTGCATATGACACGAAACAATCTGATGGTGCAGCTCAATTGATGATGGAGCTTTGGGAAATGGGGAGTACTCCTTCATTATAATTTCTCCCAGGTCCATTCTTTCCCGGAGTGGTTGCATCTGATAAGGTCCTATCTAAGGGTCAAATAGAACTAAACTGTGTATTCATACTAAACAAATTTTTTAAAAATATAACTGTTTTTGACACTGAAACTGTGATTACGCTAATTTGAAAAAGGACTATTTTGTCATTTATTTGTGTGTGTACGAAAGCAATATTGATACGAAACTGAATTGTTTGAATTAGAATTGTTTGGCTAAACTGAAGAGCTTGAAATAGAAATGTTCTTTTTACTATTAAACTGTGTACTCATGCTAAACTGAAATGTTTGAAATAGAACAGATTATTTACGTAAAACTAGACTTGGCGTTAAAAAACCTACAAAGACTGATATGTCATAAAAATCCTACCAATCAACCAACCCACAACCTGTTCAATCCTAGAGTCATTCGGTTTGAATTGCCTAAAAGCATTCTTTTTACCAGCGTCAAATAATTTAACCCTAAACCATTTCCAAACAATGCAGTGTTTATAATTAAGCATATAAGATAGTAATATGTCTAATTCTGAAAAGAAAAATACTTTTCTTTTTTCAAAGAAATATCCGTTGTTCTTTAAATGAACCTCGTATATCAATTTTACAATAATAATATTACTTGTTAGTTACTAACATGTGATATATTTTCCAAAGTAAACCATGGCACATACCAATATATACAAAATATAGTTATATTATTTTGCATGATATTAGAATATATCTTCAAATATGAAAACTTGAGTTAGATACTGCTCTCATCAATATGATTGATATATTTTTACGTCCTTCTTTAAGGATAAAATGTGGCACATGGTGATGCATTGTGTATTTTATTATGGGTATTCACACATATTCGTGCAAAGGTGCATACTGATATTGCCCAATCTTTGTATTCAATGTAATAGCGGTGTTCAGAATTTAATCATCTCTTCTAGGGAATAAATACATCAAAGTATACCGCGGATAATGTCCTGAATATGTCACTCCGTCCAGCACCACTGATCCTAATACAATAAGAATCTTACCGGAGTTGAAATTCCTAGGGGCAGGATCTTTTCTTTTATGCTGTCTAACTCAAGGAATTAACGCACCTGATTCCCGCCAAAAGGAATATAAATTATGTAAAGTGTTTAGAAGAACCAAGGATTGTTGTGGATAAAAGTCAAGCTACCTCGTAAATTCAGGTACAAGGATATTTACTCAATCTGGTGATCTTTCAGTAATATCTAAGTTCGGCAATAAATCACATTTATGAATTATTTATTTCAAAACTGTAATTGTGGAAGTGGGAGATCGTAAGTATACATAATTTAAATTGAAAGAAAGCTTAATGGATTTATTTCCTCAATAAATATTCCCATTTAATTAGATTTAAAGTATTTCCTCAAGCTGGAAATGTAAAATAATTACGTAGCGTTATTACTTTTTAAGATATAATCATCTGAACACAAAATAAAAATGATTAAATCAATAAATGTGTCGATCAAATGAAAAAAAATCTCCATAAAAGTGTATTTTTTCACTGAAAACAATTAATTGGTAAGTATTTTTTTCATTTATGGGGAATTATATTTTATAATGATGATAATTTCTATTTTCAACTGTTTGCAATCGCTTTTTTCTTATTAAAGAGACACTGGAAAAATGTTTAGCAAAATGAAATAAGTAAAACGGACATTCGAGATTGGTTCATCTTGTCATGCCTTGACTTCTTACTATAAAATGTTTACTTCAGATAATAGTAAACTGTTATTGACCAGGAATGAGAGATCTAAGAAAATATTAGAAATGTATATATATATATATATATATATCAGTGGCGACTCTAGCCTATTTTTGCTACTCGTGCACCCCCGCCCTCTGTCAACTTCAGTTCCCAACCCGTGGTCCGTGGACCCAAAGTAAGTCATCATAGTTGCTATTGCGTGATTCTCCATTGTATAGCACAGATTGACAAACCTACCTTGCATGTGTTTTTTTTTTTTTTTGTAAACAATCAAGATACTATATAATTTGTAGTCTTGTTAATACAGTAGATAAAATAATTTTTTTTCCTTTCAAAAGTATAGAAGAAAAGAGAAGATGTTCATTACTATGACGAGAAAAATATGTTTATTAGAATAAAGAAACTTATGACAATATACACAGACACAGCTAGTAGTTTTAATTTCGCTTAAAATAAAGATTATTTGTTGAAAATGTATTCAAATAAACAAATTTTAGTTACAGAATGTAATATATGCAACATTCATTAAAGAAATAGACATCTGTTAGTGAAAAAAAGGAATTAAAACACGCCGTTTAACCAACATTTACCATAGCGATGATGATGACGTCAGCGACGGTTCTAATCTGCTATCCCCCCTTCCCTCTCTCTCTCTCTCAGTCCCTCTCCCTCTTCCCAATACATCTATCAGAAGTCACAACGTGCTAAGATTTTTGAGCAAGGTGTTAGGGTTGCCCTTGCTATTGGCTACAGCCAAAAGCGTATTTCTCTAACATTACTGTTATTATAAGGGTCTAGTGCTCGGCACGGATTTGCGCGTGTTCAACATTATAGCCGATTTTATGGGATGTTCAATGAATCTGACGGTGACCGGACAAAGACCATCCGTTCAAAACAGCATCGTTGTATTATTCCCAGATATATTTATGAACTTTTGGCTACTTAGTTATCGAAACTTGAATAGATACGTAATTTAATTGAGATCAGACTAAGTATATTTGCTTGAAATTAATGGATGATTTTTAATCCATTTTGAATAACATTGACCGAGTTATTGGCCGGGCACGAGTAGCACTAGTCCCGTCTCCGCCCCTCATATATATATAACAAAACAATTTGTATAGACAACAATATATTAATGAGATATACGTTCAAATGTAATGATTCATTAATTTTGACATTAAATCGCCTAGGGTTATTTCAAGACTAAATGTTGTGGAATCATGTAATGACAATAAAAGTTGGCAGTCTACCCTTCCCGTAGCGCCTGAAATAGAATCTTATCATATGATATATTTCGTGGTAATACCAAGCCGCTTTTTTTCTTTTTGTCGGAGTAACATCCCATAGGTGATAGTCAGTGTTTTATAAGACCTACGAACAGGTTAAGTCCTGATTTTGCTTAACAGCTTTCAAACCGGAGGGAAATGATATTATGCTTGCAAACTATTTTAACACATGAAATTAATAATATAAAGGAGAATATAAAAATAAAAACAAAACGTGAAAAGACCGTCAAACTTTCTTCCTTGCTTCTTTTTTTTATGATAAAGGCTTCATATGCCTGCGTTTTTTTTTTTCTATCCCGATGAAAATTCTCGGTTACAAGAATAAATCTTCATTAAAGTTGAATCATCTTTAGAAATTTCTTCATAATTTTTATCTTTAAAACAGATATCGTCTATTATTTTCAAGTGAGTTTAAAGGGCTCATTAATAAACTCAAAAAGCGGTCAGGATCAGGAATATTTTGAGAATTTCATCATCGTTAATAGAAAGGAAATTTGCTCTTCTTTTTAGGTGATCGAAGTAGCCATTGCTTGTCGAAAATTTCGTTGCCAAATTTCCTTTCTGCTGAATCTCTCCATAAAAGGAACCTAATTTGGTGCAGATGAGATACTCATTTACCGGTATTGGCGAGAGTTGCGTTTGATCATTGGTCAAAGCTTTAAAAAGTTTGAACATTCGAGGCATTAAACTTTTCATATCTTCCATTTGAAATCCAACTGAATTCAAAGGATTCTTCGATTTTAGATTCATTTTCCCTCTTTATCTTTCAAAAATTTGAATTCATAAATTTCTTTGAAGATCACAAACAGCTGCGCTATTCTAATTTTGTGTTATAATACAGGTGTTTTAGGTGTAATATTTTAAAAATACTTACAACCTGGTAGAGTTTCGGGATTTTGCATTTTTTACATCGACTAGAATAAAGTAAAGACAGAACAAAGAAATAGGTGAAAGTTGACTAGCGCAAATTAAATTCGACGCTCGTATAAAACATAGAAAAGAAATTTATTAAAATGACAGATGAATGTTAACTATCCGTGAAAGTAAATACTTGGCTTTCGCAAAGTGTTCACAACCCACGCATTTACCGAAGTAGATTACCTTATCAAACGCAAGGATTTTGCTTGAAAAAAAATTATCACAAAAGTAATTTGATATTTATTTTCAAAAGATAAATTAATAATTGCGTTGTTCTGTCGGGAGTAATTTTTCCAGAAAAATGTTCATTTAAAAAAAGGGAAATTTTTCAAAAGATGTATTCGAAATTTTAAAGCTTCGTAAAGAGGGTGTTCCAATTCCTGTACTAATTTTTACCCAACCCTTCCACGACGAACAGGTTATGAACCAAGAAGAATTCTTAAGTGGAGCATTACATGTGTAATTTTAAAGTTTTCCTTCTCCAATATTGGTTGGAATAGCGAGTTGAAAGAGTTCATTCTGTCCTACTATTTACCTATTGCTGGGGGCAGAATAGTTTGACTCATACGTTTTCTTTCATAAAGGTATTAGCACTATAAGAAATTTCAATAGCCTCGGGTAGAATTTGAAATCAGATTGTTGGCTTCATTTCCTAAGATGATAACTCTTGCACCATGAGCGCCTCCAAGTTATACTTAGAACTTATTTCAATCACAGTAAGCTCTAATGCTTAAGGACACAGACTTTTTCGTGTTGATATTTGCATTTAATTTATGATGGCTTTAAATATAAAAGATGATCAAGAAGAAATCATTCGTCCATCATGATTTATTTCGGACCAATGTTCAAAGTTTTACACGGGAATCAATCTTGATTAACAATAATAAAGTTTACCGCCGAGTTTATTTCTAAAATCCATTTTTTTCTGACTCGTTTAACTTTAACAGTGTTTAATTTAAGCTACAATTCAGCCTCCCTGCAATTCCATCATCAACAATACATTGAAAACTTTCTTAGGGATTATAATTTCACAACCACAAACACTTATCCTTTCAAAACGACTATGATACAATACCGTGAATAAACAAAATAGCCTAGATGTTTATGCTGCGTACCACCTGACATGAGAATTCTATATTTTCTAAATCGCATGTCTAAACAAAGGAGTTCGTTAAGATAGTATAGTTTTTACGTTGCTTTTTTAAAATTTATATTAATTAGACATGCTATATGCACATTTATTATAGGCCACCTCTGGTGGTGTTATGGTTACCAATCTATACTAGCAAACCTACGCGAGTGAGTTCGAGACTCATTAGGTAACGCATTCATTCGCCTTTTTGCCACATCGAAAAAAGGAGGTTCGTAATAGTAAGTTAAGTAAACACTTTATCATCTTAACTAATAGTCTTGGTTTTGAATAATAGGTATGTGAGGACACGTGGGATCGACCCGTGGTTAGGTCAACAAAGTAACCTCCAACGTTTAAAAATTATATCACCTATATAGAACGGTCTCTTGTTTTTGAGTTAGAATTCGGTCTTATAATTGTTTATTTTACGAATATATATGGTTCTTGCAAATGAACATCTGACAAGTCTTAAGAATGAATTGCAGCAATTCTTGCTAAATATCTTGTGGAATGATTATGACTAAACAGTGGATCAAGAAACGTAGTCTTCTAAAATTATGAGCAATAGATCATAACAGTTCAAATCATGTGGGTATCAACTTTCTACAACTTGGCAGTTTATTTACAGTATACTCTTTCCAATTTACTTAACATATTTTCTATGATTCCTTTTTGTGTCCTTTTAAATTCACGACCAATAATCAAAAATCTTTCACAAGCATTAGCTCCTTTTTTACCCGTTTTAGTATCTTTATTTGTTTTGGACATTTTTTTCCATTTTTAATGTATATTGCTTTGAATTTTTTTAAAGCCTGTCAGACTTTTCATGATCAATCAGTATCCTTTCATTTTTAACCTCCATTTTTTTCCTTTTATATTTAAACCAAGTGATAGCTATTGCTGACTAAAAACATGAAACGGCTTCCACTAGAATTCACAGTGTATTTCATTCTGGGGCGAGTTTTTCGATACTTTCCCGTGTTTCAATTCAGAGGTTTTCTTGTTGGAGATTTGTTTCCTTTCAGTTAGATATGGCCAACCATTTTTTAGGGTTTGTAAGAAATGTCTTTTAATTATAAACCGATTTGAATTTTTAGAATTGTGCTAGTTGTTGATCTTGTTATGCAGGATCATTCAATATTTCTTGCCTTAAATATGTGTTATTCTATATTTTCTTCAGACTGGCTTGTAAACACAGGATAATTGATCAAAATAATGTTATCTAGCTTGTTCTAAAATATTGTATGAAGCAAGAATGTTCCTCTATAAAGCAATTTTTTTTTTTTTGCTTTTTATAAGTTTGCAGCCATAACTATTCTCTATAGAAGCACCAAAGTGAAAGTAGGCTCTCTGGATGGAGAGAGACTACTTCCACATTGTAGCAGGAATAATACAAAGAGACAAACTAGCCCCATTCTTCATTATCATCTGTCTAGACTACGTGCTTAGAACATCGATTGATAAAATCAAAGAAAACGGTTTCAAGCTGACGAAGAAAAGAAGCAGAAGGTACCCCGCAAAAACAATTACCGACGCCGACTACGCTGATGACAAAGCGCTTCTGGCAAATACTCCCGCTCAGAGTGTGGAATGAGCTACTGCAGGCATTGACTTCCATGCCAATGCACACAAAACGGAATATATGGGATTTAATAAAACAGGCGACATTTCCACACTAAACAGTACCTCTCTGAAACTAGTTGACATGTTCACCTACCTTGGAAGCAGTGTCTCATCAATGGAGACAGACATCGACACGCGACAAGCGAAGGCATGGGCAGCTAACGATAGATTATTGGTCATATTGAAGTCAGACCTGAGCGATAAAATGAAACACAGTTTCTTCAAAACAGCGGTCGTGTCGATACTGCTATATTGATTAACTACATGGACTCTAACAAAACGACTGGAGAAAAAGCTAGACAGCAACTACACAAGAATGCTGCGAGCAATATTGAACAAGTTCTGGAGGCAACACCCCACAAAGCAGCAGCTATACGGCCACCTACCATCCATCACGAAAACTATCCAAGTTAGACGAACCAGTCATGGAGAAGTAGGGACGAGCTCATAAGGGATTTACTTCTTTGGACCCCTTCATATGGCCGAGCAAAAGCAGGGTGACCAGCTCGAACTTACATACAGCAGCTCTATGTGGAAACGGGGTGTAACCTAGTGGACCTGCCGGAAGCGATGAACGACTGGGAGGGGTGATGAGAGATGGTCAGGGATATCCATGTTAATGGTACAACATCACGATGATGATGATGATTTGTTAATAAAAAGCCAAAATGAAATCTTCCAAGAGTGCTTAGCCGTATTTTTCTGCTGGAGGTAGTAACTCAATACACAAGGGGGTGCCTTTTTTGTCTAGAGAATGAGTTTTACTTACGTCATATCGACTTTATTCTATAATGATTGTCTCCTGTTTAAAAAGGAAAATTACCCATAATAACACCCACTATATCAAACGTGTTTTATCGAAAAATTTCCATTGTCACAATTATATAATATTTTTCTCTTTATTTTTTTCATATCCATTAACCCTTCATATGTTCATTGTATCTCAGGGTTTTTTTCTACGGTTTCCTTCAGTGATAGGACGTGCACACAATTTTATTTTAGATCTCCTTTTATCTGTCACCATAAGGGATTTTGATATAACCTAATTTTTATATCGTTTATCCCTGCTTGTCTTTATATATTTAGCGCATTGTCTCTAAACAACACAGCAAGGGATTTTCTCTCTTGCATTCCCTTCCGTACTTTCTCGTCTATTGCCAGTTTATAAGAATTTTTCTTTTCAATTCAATTTCTTTTTGTTTTCCTCCAATTTTCTAAAATTCTGTATGTTTTCCTCCCGACTCCATTAGTCTTCCTCTTTCTCTCAACGATTAATTTCTTCTGGACAACGTATATGTCAGTGTGTATTGCTGATTTCTACTCAGAAATGCATTTTTGATACTGCCCTTTGATCCAAGATATAGAATAGCAAAGGAATTAGAAAAAAAGAATCAACTTGTTTCTCAATTCATCCTATGTTTAAATTGATTTAATTTAATTTTTCATCGACACGTTTCTTTTTTAACATACGTAATTACTAAAAGGCTTCTTTTGTTGTTTTTTTTTCCCCTATTCAATTCCTTCTCTTGTTCGGCCACTATATGTTATTTATTTTTTTTCTTTTTTGTTTTACTCTCCGATTTATTGTCAGTTGTCTTAATGTCATTTTTTATCTTTGTTTTTTCATATTCTTTACTTCTTCATATTTTTTTAAAATTTTGTTAACTTGCTCCTTTCTTTGCTTTGTTTTCTGTAGACTTCTTTTTTACTTTTTTCTTATTCTCTTCTTCTTAGCTTTTTGGTTACATTCTTCATTTTATATTTTCCTTTGATTCATTTCTTCGCATATCTTCATAGTTTCTCATTTTTTTACGTTTTTTTTTTTGTATTTAAGGCTTCCTTCTAGTTTCTATCTTTATTCTTGCTTCTTTTTTTATTCCTATCTTTATTTCTTTGCTTTTACCTTGTTTTTTCTTTTAGACTTTTTTCTTCGCTTTACAAGTTGCTTATTTTGTATTTGCTTTCTATAATTGAATCTTTTCTTTATATTGGTTTATTTCGTTGTCTTTTTACTTTTTTCGTGATATTAATGCTTCTTTGTTTTTTTTTTTTTGTTTTTTTCAAGATTCTTATAATTTTAAAAATCTTTTCTTTGTTTTTAAACTTTCTTTTTTAGGGGGATTGCACTTTCTTTTTCTTCTTGCGTTTTTCTTTTCTGCTTATTTTTTTAACTTTTATGTCTTCATATGATTTGTCCTTCATATTTCTTTTTTTTTTTTTTTTGCTTTATTTTTTTAAAAATAACTTCCGTATACAATACTTATTATATATTTTCTCTTCTTATTTATTTTTCGTTTCTTACCTTGTTATTCCGCTTTTTTCTTTCTTCAACTTCTTGCTAATTTACAAAATAATAGTTTCTTTTTTTATTTTTTATCCTTATTTTCTTTTGCTAAGTTTTGTCTTTTATTTCCTCTTTTTTATAAGTGACACTGATACCCCTAGGAAGTGCAGAAGCAATTACAGTGAATCTCTTGGCAGTATTAATTCTTCCTAACCTAAACGGTGTCAGACAATTGACACGACTTAATATTCTCTTCCATTTTTTGTGATCGTTTGATTATGGACGCGTTAGTAATTGGTGTAATGTATCAGACTGGATTCTTGAATGAGAACATACTGTGTTAAATCTGTTGGTGAGTTGAGAAAAGACTGTCTGACTTCCATCATCATATTGAACACTTTCTAGATAATCACTTGCTAAGATGAATCTTCTGTGCCATTGGATAGAGAATAATTAATCAGGTAACGAATAAGTGACAGAGGATTGGTACACACAGATATACTCACATAAATGAATAAGCATGAATCACACACACACACACACACACACACACACACACACACACACACACACACACACACACACACACATATATATATATATATATATATATATATATAAGTATACTATAATTGCATATACAATTATTGTGCATAAAAAGCAGTCTTAATTAGTACATGACACGAACAGAACATTAAATTAAACATGAACCTCTGTATAAGCTCTATTTTGTTGGTTATAGACACACACACACACACACACACACACACACACACACACATATATATATATATATATATATATATATATATATATATATATATATATATATATAATGTGCGTGTGTTTGAAAATGGGTGAACTAGACCATAATAGTTTTTAAAAAATTTGTGCAACATGTTCCGAAACTAAACTGTTCATATCAGATTGACATTATATCAAACAGAATTATTGTGTTGTAACAGACAGATCCATGACATTTTTCCAAAATATTATTTAGCCTTCATATATATATATATATATATATATATATGTATATAGTCATCCACAGACCGTTTCATTGTATCACAACTCTTCATTGTGGCTAGACACATAGGACGTTTTGAGCTAGGATCGAAACTTGCCCTACTTTATGTAAGAATTAGTATCATTCCGCTCAACCACCAGGCGAACTACATCAGCTCGGAAATTATAAGTCATTATATATTAGCTTTCGTTTGTTTACATTTTGCCCTACTGGATACCCGATGGTTCAATTCAATCGAAGAGCTTTGCATCATGTGATTGGTAGTCGTTAATTCCTTCGCCAGAGTGCTTCATTCTCGTGGTGGTGGGGGGACGCTGAAATGCAATTCTCTCCTCAATTTACAATTTGTTTTTAATTAAATTTTGGTGATTTTGACCGCCGGTCTCAAGTTGCTTGAGTTAACCGCCATTAGTAAGTTTTCACCTATATGAGTAACGAATAAAATCATGCTTGCTTAACTCAGGTAACGAGAGAAGTACTGGAACTTTCCAAGTTACTTTCATATTTGTGTTCCGTTCTTGATTATTTTCCATAACTTGATTGCATTGTTGGATCCTATGTTGTTATCTTCCTTGGCCAATATATTTTGTATTATTTTTTTTTTAAATTCAATCATCTATTATCTTTGTTACTGTGATGATTAAGCTTAAATTTCATGCAATTATACGATGTGCGTTTCCAATAAAGAATAATTTGGCCTCTTCCTTTTTTCAACCAATTTCATTTCCCATCAACTTTTATTTCTTGTTTCCTTCCAAAAATGTATATGTTCTGATCAACCGTTTTAATGCATAGATTTACGGACTAAATTAAACACCATAAAAAACTAAACTGACTAATTTATTTTTCTTATATATAATCTATAGAATTTCAACAAGTTTAGATATATAAATAAATAGAAATACATTTCGATAAAATCAAATGCATTTAAATATACATGCGAACACAGCTATATATATATATATATATATATATATATATATATATATATATATATATATATATTTTTTTTTTCTTGGTCCAGTTAAACCGGAATTGGGAGTAATTCCATCAGGATAGGAAGTTATTCATGAGTGAATATTTAAAATTTTCCTGGTAAAGAGCTCAATGTACCAATAATACAGAGCAATAAGTTCTTTAAGGGAAACAGCACAACCGGTCACATAGGATTATAAATTTATTTCAATCCTGTTACGCATTTTTGAAATTTCAAAAAACACGAAAAAAGTAACAGGACTTCTTCAGATCTTTTTGATAAAAAACTCGAATAGACACATGGTAGTGGGAGGGGATAGTGGGAGGGGATAGAAGAGGGGTGAAGAGTTACCTCTTCATTAAGCCCACTTCCGTTTTAAATTTAAATTTCGGTTAGCAAATTTGTAAAAAATGTTTTTTTTTAAAAAAAATTTCTTTAATTAATAATTTTTTAATTATATTTAGACCTAAATTACAGATTTTTTATTGAATTAGATTTAAACTTTAAATAATAACTTCACGTAAAGATACAGTAATAGATATATTAAAACTAAAAATTAAAACAAATATTTAATTTATTTACTATATTTTAACATTTCAAAAATATTTAGAAAGCATTAATCAGTTCCACTTTTTATGCGTAGTACGTATGTATTATATGCTTTTTCACAATTTTCTATCTAACAATTTATTTTATTTATTCTCAAAATTAACTCTAATTTTCAAAATTAACTCTATGTTTTTATAGAAAAATTTGGTTAATCCCTGACATACAATGGTCAATATTGAAAAGATCTAGCACCCCAAAATCTTTCGATAGTAGGTGCAACCTGTGTCTTGAAGAAAAAATTCACATTTTGCTTTTTCCTGAGCCAAAAAAATTATTAAATAAGAGAAATGAACTAATAGCAAGGTGTAGACATAGGGCTAAATTTAAACTATAAATATTTACCCAATTTTTTCTATAAAAACATAGAGTTAATTTTGAAAATTAGAGTTAATTTTGAGAATAAATAAAATAAAGCAAATTGGCACAGAAGGAGTACAAGGCTAGACATGACTAGGTGGGCAAGGTGATATACAGGGAAATGAGCATGAAATTTAAATTTGACCATGGCTACAAATGTTATATGCACAACCCAGAACTTGTCCTATAAAATGATACACACAAACTCCTGTGGGATTTTGATCTACAAACGGATCACCTAATCTTGGCCCGAATACCAGATCATGTAATAATCAACAATAGAAAAAGAGAATTTGCAAAATTGTCGACTTTGCTGTCCCGTCAGACCACAGAAAAAAACTAAAAGAATGTGAAAAGAGAGATAAATACCTCGACCTTGCAAGAGAATTGAAAAAAACTATGGAACATGAAGGTGACAATAATACTAATAGTGACTGGTGCCTTTGGTACGGTAACTAAAGGATTATTAAAGGGCTTGGAAGATTTGGAATTTGGTGGCTGAGTGGAGACCATCCAAACAACAGCATTATTGAAAACTGCCAGAATACTGAGAAGCATCCTGGAGACTTGAGGAGACTTTCTGTCACTCAATCTCCAGTGAAATACCATCAGCTTACATGGTGTAATGGTTAAAGCGATGAACTGCAGAATCGTAGTACGCGAGTTCGTACTCCAGTCGCGCTATTACGTTCACTTTCGGGCAAATACCCTTGGGAAAGGTATGAACCCCCTTATTCTCCCTCCAGCTATGGGTAAATAGTAGGACGGACTAGGTTCTTCAGCCTTGGTGAGGCAACTAGTCTCGGAGAAGGAAAACTCTGAATTCAAAACCTGTTAAACTCCGCTTAAAAATTGACCTTGTGTCATATCCTGCCCGAGCGGAGGGGTTGGTAAATAGTACCATCAGCTTACGCTGATGTGAAAACTCTAATGAGTAAATACTAATAATAAATGAGTATGCAAAATAGCTTTTTAGTGGAAATATTTTACCTGGATAAATGCCGTTTTCAATAAATATCGAAATAAGAACATTTCTAAATTTACTGGAATTTATTCTACTGATTTTTCTAGTGTCAGGTTATGTGCACTATGTGAATTTCATGAATAATGAGAATTTATGGCCGAAATAACTGAACCTGACTCTTTTCTCTAATTTAAATTAGAGTTAATTGTTAGCGAATTAACTTTTTATTCCCAATTATTTTCTGTACTGATTAATAATGTTACTTTAAAAAATGAATTTCAGTAGAAACATTAATATATGAACATTTCCGAGTTTACTGGAGTGGTCTCGTTAAGTTTTGTTGCAATAAATTATGCAGAAAGACGGTTTAGCCACATTTAAGTGTTGTCTGATAAAACCTGCACTATCTAATTTCTGACATGATTGTGCCAGACTTCATTAAGTTAAAACTTATAAAATTCACAGGCATAGATATCCTCAGATATTTCCTGTACACACTTTCCAGGCCTGTTCAAGTGTCCTTTTTCTTAAAATAGGCCAAACAGCATTTGTGGCAAGAGTACAGATTTAACGGTCTGGTATAACCACAGCATATAAACTATGAAAAATGACAGATCCAAATCCAAATAAACGTTTGACAGATGACAGATTAGGTTGTCATGATCGACAAGTGCTCCATTGATAGCCCTCAAGGGAGACTCTACTACATTCAGCAAAGTTTGGCTGTTCTTATTTCAGACATTCAAAGATTAATGCTACAAAGCATCTATCACAAGGACGGCAAACTGCGGCCTGCGAGATACATATGGCACGTTGCACTAAGAAATAAACATTTGCACTTGCACTTGAATCGATCCTAAATTCTTTTCATTTCAAAAAGATGTGGTCTTTGATAATTCATAACCCAGGGATAGAGCCCTCCCACCCAAAAAGTTTGCCCCTCTCTGATCTATCCGAAAAAGAAAGGAAAAATGGACTAGAGAAGACGACAAAAATGTAATCTTCCTTTTTTTTAAAGATAATATAGGAAACGGGTTGAATCCACTAAATTATGTAAAACTCAAACATTTGATGACCAAGTATGGTCAATTTGAATGAATGGTTAGTTTTCTGACTCGAAATACTAAAAATATATGAACAGGAAAATCGGGAGGAATATGTACACAGAGAATCCACCAAAATGGTTGAAACGCTAAATACCGGAAACCAAATATGCACAGAACCCAGCACCACAATATCAGTCATAAGACATGAGGACAGAATAAACGTAAAATTGATTAAAAAAAAAGAAATTGTGAAAAACAGAACACCATTACCATCCCGAAGGAATCAAGACAATGAAAAAGTCATCGTAGAGACCGCTAAAGTAAATAAAATATTGTAATAAATCTCAACTGTCGCTTCACAGAACTGGACAAGTCAGTCTATAAAGGAGCAATTCTAATTAGTCATAAAATAAGAGCCCCCGCAAGGGAATTCGAACAGGAATATGAACGCTGGATGGAAACGAGGAGAGAACAACTAAAAAGTGGTGACTACAAGTGAAGGAGCCCAACGAAATGAAAAAAAACAAACACAAAAAGTGTATCGGAGACAAGCCTGACAATTGGAAGAAATAAGTTAAAATGTATTTACGAAAGGGGAAACTTTAAAGATACCAAGATTGGTTCAAAAATACAATCAAAATCGGGCATTCCACAATAATGAAAGCACATTCTACCAACATGTTGGTGGGCATGAGGAAAAATCAACAATTGGATGTAAAAGAAACAAAAGAATTTTAGAGTTGAATATGGAAACGGAAAGATAATAATGGAAATGCTCAATAAAGACAATAACAGGAATAGAGTAAAAAAATTAGAAGAACTTGAAGTAGACGCAAGGTGAATATTCACGTAGATTTGCTAAGAGCAACTATAGGGACAAAACAAAATTGGAAAATGCGACGCCAGAATGGCGTATATGAATGTTGGTATAAGAAATTCATGTCCATCCACAACTGAGTAAATGCCTGCAAGAAGCAAGAGTACTCGAAAGGGAAAACTACTCTGATTCAGACGGACTTCCAAAAAGCATCAATCCCCAGCAGGTGTTTATCCATGATGTAAAAACATCTTGACCTCACAGATAAAAGAAAAAATCATTTACTCTTTTATATGACACGAAATTTTTCGGAAAACTTAAAAAGGATACCGCAGGAGAGGAAGGACAGATGACAAACTATATATAGACTACAAAAATAAAAAGGCGGAAAACTGGAATCATATCATTTATTGATAATCAAAATGCCTATATGGCCAACGAACTTTGATAATTGAGTATGTGAAAATGTACAAAATATCTGAAAAAATTGTAAACTTCATATCTAATGCCAAGGGGATGAATTGACAGCGAGAAAACACACTCTTGCTGAGTAGAAAAAAATCCAAAGAGACATCTTCCAGGGAATGTCGCTCTCACAACTTACATACTTCAAAAATTCACGGGAGCTAAAAACTTGCAAAACCACAAGAATAGTTTAATGCATGTTGACGTTAGAGAGGTATGTGAAAGAAATGAAAAAGAACAGGGGAGCCGTATATAATCAATGAGAATATATAGCCAGGATATTGGAATGGAATTTGGCATTAAAAATGTGCCATGCACATAATGAAATGTGATGTAGGAGAAATAGTGGAAGAAACTGAAATTACCAAACCAGAAAACTATTAAAAACTTGGATGAAAGGAAAACTAAAAGTTCCAGGGGATATTTGAAGCAGATACCATCAAACAAACGGAAATGAAATAAAAATAATGAGCAAATACCTAAGGAAAATTAGAATGATTCACGAATTCTAGTTTTGTAATAGAGATCGTATCAATTGGTTAAACACCATGACAGACACCTGACCCGTGGTGGCAGAGATAGATCGCTGTTACCAAATTCCAGCCATAAACCTTTTTCTTCTTCCCTTGTGTTTACTCATGTCCATTTAGTTGTTTATTAATCATCAAATTTCCAGGTTTCTAAAGGCTAATTTTTACATCTATAGTTAGGAAAATATTCTTAGAAATTAAAAGATACACATAAAAATTCCCATACATCACCGAATATAAATTTAAAAATGTTAGTCTTACATTAATTTGTTCGATTATTAGAGTTTTTCACATCAGCCTCAGTTGATGGTCTTTCACTGGAGTTTCAGTGACTGCAAGTCTCCTCAAGTCTCCAGGATTCTTCTGAGTATTCTGGCCGTTCTCAATAATGTAGTAATTTGGATGGTCTCGACTCGTCCGCCACCTTCTAACTCCTCCTGTCCCTTTAATAATCCTTTAGTTATTGTGCCAAAAGCACAGTTGGTACAATCGTCACTTTCATGTTCCAGGGCTTTTTAAAATCTCTTGCAAGGTCGAAGTACTTATCCTTCTTTTCACATTCTTTCAGTTTTATCATGTTGTCAGCTGAGACATCAAAGTCGACAATTTTGAAGTTCTCTTTTTGTGTTGATTATTATATGGTCTGGTCCTTTGGGCGAGATTAGGTGATCCGGTTGAATGTCAAAGTCCCATAGGAGTTTTTGTGTGTCATTTTCTAGGACGGGTGCTGGGTTGTGCATATATCATTTGTTCGTATGGTCAAATTTAAATTTCTTCCACATTTTCATGTGGATCACTTTACCCACTCAGCCGTGTCTAGTCTTGTACGCTTTCTGTGTAAATTTGCTGCATTCGTTTGTTATGTGATCGATCGTTTCGTCTCTGTCACCACATAGCCTACATTTGCTATTTTGTTGAGTCTTATCTATCCTCGCTTTGATAGTATTGGTTCTTACGGCGTTGTTTTGTGCTGCTATTAGGAGAGATTCTGTTTCTCACTTAAAGTTTCCTTTTCTAAGACAATCCCAGATTTTGTCACGTGAGATGCTATTTATTAGCCGTTTAAAATGTCCATACAGTTGTTTTTCTTCCCAATTTTTCCATAGTTATTGTCATTCTGTTATTAATCGTGTTGTCAGTATTGTTTCTGATGGCTGTAATCAGTCCTCGTTCGTGTTTTTCTAAGTAGTCTTCGAGTCATCGTATCGTTGTCTCAATGCTGTCTTCGATGCAGACAAGTCCTCTTATTCCCTCTTTTGTTGATACATATAGTCCGTCAACGTCGTCTCTAGGATGGAATGCTTTGTGCATGGTCATTAGTTTTCTAGTTCTTTGGTCCATTTGTTTAAATTCATCTCTTGTCCACTTCAAAAACGGTCTCGAGAATCCAATGAGGGGTATAACCCAAGTATTTATTCCTTTGATAAGGTTTCAGCTAGTGAGTTTTGTCTTCAGTTTTTTTCAAGTTCTCCTGAGATATTCTTTTTGAATTTTGTCTTTCGTTTGTACTTGTTTGATGGTGTCAGCCGCCATAATACCCAAATATTTGTAGGTTTTGTTTTCTGCGAGCGTTCTAATCTTGTCTTATAGTCCCATTCCGTCTGTTAGATATCGTTTGCCACTTTTCATTAGAAGCATGGCACATTTTTCTATACCAAATTCCATTCCTATGTGCTGACTGTCCATTATTATTATTATTATTTTTACCCATTAGAGTGCTTCATATCAGCGTTAGCTGATATTTTTTCACTGGAGATTGAGTGACAGCAAGATAATTTTGCAAATTCTTTTTTTTTTTTTTTTTTTGATTATTATTAAGTCTGGCTTTCTGGCCGAGATTCGGTGATCCGAGTGTATGTCAAAGTCCCATAAGAGTTCATGTGTCATTTTCTTGGACAGGTGTTGGGTTGTACTTATATCATTTGTTGTGTGGTCAAATTTAAGTTTCTTGCATATTTCCGGCTGGATCACCTTGCCGACCAAGTCGTGTCTGGGCTTTTACTCCTTTTGTGCTAATTTGCTGCATTCGCTTATTATGTAATTGATGGTTTCGTCTCTGTCACCGCATAGCCTACATTTGCTATTTTGTTTAATCTTATCTATCCTGGCTTTTATATGATTGGTTATTATACTGTTGTCCTGTGCAGCTATTAGGAGAGATATTGTTTCTCTCTTAAGGTTTCCTTTTCTTATCTAGGTCCAGGTTTTCTGGTGTGATTAAAAAAGAACTTAGTTTCTGAGTATGAGTAAATATTTTATTTAAAAGATCTCGAACATTTTTTCACGGATATTATTATAAAAAATACTGGAATTCTGAATGTAGAATTAATAAAACATGAATTTCATCGCCCAAAACCATTGACATTTTGCACTTCAAAATTGGTAGTTATATTAGAGTTTTGGGGCGAATTTTCATATTGAACTTATTGAGAATTGATTGTTGATTCGTTCCCTAAGACTCTAATAGTATTTATAATTTTTAATTTATTTTACTCAGTAGGAATTTCGTTTAAATCAGAAAAAATATTGTTGAAAAAATTACTTTTGTTCAATACATTTTCTTTTCCAAGTGAAAAGGATGTGAATTCATTACATTTCAACAAATTCTATTCACTTACTCGATACCAGGGACACCCCCCCACAAAGGGTGCCGATTAGATCAAGTTTTCTTTTGGAAAAGCCACATAAGAGATTTAATTCGTACTTTTCTCCCCGTTATAAAGCAACCTTGTGTCATATTCCGACTTTATTGGGGTTTGTTTAAATACCTACGTATTCTGCTTGCTTGGCACCTTGGTGTGTTGATGAATCGATAATAATAGTTTTCTTCTGGGGAGCTTGTCAGGGCTGAGTTCATTGCTTGGCACCTGAGGTACCCAAAAGAGGTATACCACTGGGACCGATTATTTGTAGATTAGCAACGCATGAGCCTCTATCTATATGCTGTTCCTAACTATAAAATGATTATTTGTTAAATTCTGGCCGAGTAGGAAGTCGGTTAAATACTTTCACATATCCCAGCCAAGAAGACCTCTATATCTTTTTACACAGACCTTAACGTTAACACTAATGTTAGCAGAGCTATAAAAAAGCGAATTATAAACATCCACCCACGTGAAAAGGAATATTCCCGATGGAAATTAAAAGTCGAATTATAAAAAAACCTTAATATATAGAGAAACAAAGCAAAGTATAACAGTGGCATTATCTTAAGAAGGAGAAATTCCCATTAATAATTCTTTCATAATGACTGATGGTGTTGATAAGAAGATTTTGACAAATTGAACATATCTAAAAATAAAAAAAATAAAAAATAAAAATAAAAAAAGAACAAAAAATTGACATACCAAATGTATGAAGCACACAGAAATTTCAAAAATTTTTAGATCAAATCAATATCGATTTTACACAACATAAAAGAGTTTGAACTCTTGAATAAGTAATATTGTAAATGATTGTGATGCATTTTTTGAGCTAAAAAAAAACAGTTGGCTTAGACAGATATACCCACAGAGGAAGTACAAAATTACATCAAATATGAATCCAGAATATGTCACTATAATTTCTTTTGTAGAACATTTTATTCAAAAGGATTTATTCTTTTATTGGAAAATGTTAACATCTTTTGCTACTAATTCAGACCGATTTGCATTTAGTTTATGGTATTCAAGAAGAAAGAAATTTTTCTTTTGCATTCATGTCAAGTTTTCTAAAATGTCAAATAATTAAAAAAAAATAACTGGCAAGTCTGATTAACGTCTCCTTGAAGTTAAGATTAAAAAATAAACAAAACAATGTGCTTCTTTTTTATTTTTAAAGATATACCGATGAAAAGGTGAATTGCTCTCTTTTTGCAGACGCATAGTCTTATTTCCTTTGTACAATATAATGTAGTCATAATTTAAGTGCTGAACTGCAACCTCGACGTAAGCAAGTTCAAAATCCTGTTGAACTATTCCGTTTAGTTTCAGACAAAGATTCTTAAAACAGATATAACCCATCTTACTCAACATCGTAGGGTCAAATTTATTACTGCTGTTCTTCTATAAGAATTGCATTGGCATCAAATAAATGGCGAGTGTTGATTTACCATTAAACGAAGAAACTGAAACATTATAACGATAACCTTGTAAAACATCTATAAACGCTGTTAGGATCCCAACTATGTGTCAAGTATAAATGCATCATCCTTTGTGAAACTGAAATCCATATAGATGTCTCAGTGATAGATAAGAATGTTAAAACCATTTAACCCTCTGGAAATAAAACTATGTGAGTAGAGAAATACTTGAAACTTTTATGTGTACAAAAAATTATAGCTAGAATGTGTAAAAAGTGTTGCCGTCAAATTATTCGTTTAAGAATTATATATATATATATATATATATATATTGTATCACAAAAGTTAGTACACCCCTCACATTTCTGCTGATATTTAAGTATATCTCCTCATGGGACAACACTGAAAAAATGACACTTGGAAACAATGAAAAGTCGTCGGTGGGCAGCTTATATAACAGAGTTAATTTATTTTCCCCTGAAAATAACTCAAAATACAACCATTAAAAGCTAAACCCCTGCCTACAAAGTGAGTATACCCCTAAAAAACTACACCCCTGAACGTCAAAATTGGGTACAGTTCGTCATTTTCCCTCCAAAATGGCATGTGACTCATTAGTGTTACTAGGCCCATGTGTTACTAGGCCCATGTGCATAGGGAGCAGGTGTGTTCAAATTTGTAGTGCAGCTCTCACACTCTCTCATACTGGTCACTGAAAGTTTCAACATGGCGCCACATGGCAAAAAAACTCTCAGAGGATCTTAAAAGACGTATTGTTGTGCTACATGAAGATGGCCAAGGCTACAATAAGATTGCCAACACCCTCAAACTGAACTGCAGCACAGTGGCTAAGATCATCCAGCGTTTTAAAAAAGCGGTGTCCATTCAGAACAGGCCTCGAGTAGGTCGCCCAAAGAAGCTGAGCGCACGTGATGAGCGTCACATCCAAATGCTTTCTTTGAAAGATCGGCGTAGGAATCCTGTCTGCATTGCTGCAAAGATTGAAGAGGTGGGGTTCAGCATGTTAGTACTCAGACCATACGCCGCACTCTACATCAAATTAGTGTGCATGGCTGTCACCCTAGAAGGAAGCCTCTTCTGAAGACGATACACAAGAAAGCCCCCAAACAGTTAGCAGAAGACATGTCAACAAAGCACATGGATTACTGGAACCGTTTCCTATGGTCTGATGAGATGAAGATTAATTTGTTCGGTTCTGATGGCTTCAAGCATGTGTGGCGGCGACCAGGTGTCGAGTACAAAGATAAGTGTGTCATACCTATAGTCAAGCATTTGTGATGGGAAAGTCATGGTCTAAGGCTGCATGAGTGCTGCAGGTATTGGGGAGTTACAGTTCATTGAGGGAAACATGAACTCCAACATGTACTGTGAAATACTGCAGCAGAGCATGATCCCCTCCCTCCAGAAACTGGGTCGCAGGGCAGTGTTCCAGCATGACAATGACTCCAAACACACCTCCAAGACGACCATTCCTTTACTGAAGAGATTAAAAATAAAGCTGGCCAAGCTTGTCTTCTGACTTGAACCCAACAGAGCATCTTTGGGGGATCCTCAAGCGGTAGATAGAGGTGTGCGAAGTCTCAAATATCTGCCAGCTCCGCGACGTCGTCATGGAGGAGTGGAAGAGCATTCCAGTGGCTACCTGTGAAGTTCTGGTAAACTCCATGCCCAGGAGAGTAAAGGCAGATGTGGATAATGATGGTGGCCACACAAAATATTGACAATTGACATGGTGTATGTTAATATTGCCAACTTTCCCTCGGGGTGTACTCACTGTTGGCAGGGATTTAGCTTTTAATGGTTATATTTTGAGTTAATTTGTGTGGAAAATAATTTAACTCTGTTTTATAAGCTGTACACAGACTACTTTTCATTGTGTCTAAATGTCATTTTTTCAGTTTGGTCCCATGAAGAGATATACTTAAATATCTGCTGAAATGTGAAGCGTGTACTCACTTTTGTGATACACTATATATATATATATATGTATATAATAAATGCGTATAAATAGGATTTGGCATTAAATAACCAACAAGGGTTGATATGCTGTAAAACACAAACTTCGAACCTGATCTCTGCTCGCAGGAAGAATCAACCAGGCAGATTGTAACCATTATTTGTATTACCAAAATAGTGCCTAATATGATGAATAATGATTTTGTTTATTCTAGTTCGAAGCATAGTAATAATAGTGTGGTGGCTGTACATACCTATATTGCTTTTGTTTTCGAATGGAAATAATTGTAAGGTACGTATAATAGTGTATTACCTCACAATTTTTTTTGAATTGATTATATATTCTCTTGATAGGCCGTGACTTGATATTATCGTAATTGCTGCTGAAGGAACATTCTATCAAGTTTGTAAAAGATATGCATATATAATCGACCTTTGTAAAGTAAAGATAACTACTTTTGATAACGGACAAATTTATCTATTTTTCACCCATTTCCTTGCCTTAAAAAATGAACAAAAGAAACACACACACACACACACACACACACACACACACAATACCAACAGTCCAAGCAAAGTTTTTTTTCTCCTCTTCTATCAGACGACTAATCTATCAGGGCACAGCAGTCATCGGTGATAGTACAAATGTTTTTTAAATTTTTCTTTTTGTTGACTGACGGATATTAAATAGAATATTCAATCGATATGAAATCATTTTTACACCTGTTATCTTTATTTTTGAGGATGATTCCATTAATGTTCATGGTGCAGACTAAAATTGGAAATTATTCAATAATTAGTCATATATCATCTGTCGTTTATCACACTTAAGAAAAGATCGGAACCAGCGTAAATTGGTTCATCGATTTTAACGGCATGTAAATTCCGACGGCATTTATTTCATGTTGAATTGTTACGAGATTTCGCACAATGCATCTTTATATAAACAGTTTTTGAAGTTATTTTTTTGTTCACGGTTAATATGAGTATCAACTAGAAATATCTAGCAAATATTTATTTCACCGATACATGTAAACATGGCATGGTTAGGGTTACCCCTCTCAGTCAGAGAAAACCTGGGTTAAATGGTAATGAAGGGATATTTCACTGATTACCCAAGTTTCATAACTGGAGCCTCACCACTAGGTGTATTTCATTGTCAGACAAAATACACTCCATTTTTGCAGGATATACTTTCAGCACATTCTTAGCCCTGCTGACAGGTGCCAAGGGTAATTGGTTCTCCTTTGAGAAATAAACATCGATTCGCGTTTTAATTATCCTATTTGTCTTCTCTTGTTTGCCATAAAAAGTCATCTTTCTATGAATTTTACTGCCTTTGTCGATCTAAATAAGGGAAAATTCAAAAGAAGAATGTCCTGTCAAGATCCATTATAGGCTTCAATTTTTAAAACTTATCTGAATCTCTAAAGGGAAACGCCTCTTAACAAGGTGAAATTCAAACATCATCATTTATCACTGTAATAACAACTAGACGTCACTTTGTTTTCTCTTCTTTTACAGAAGAATACACCGACTGCACCTCTGCAGGGGTAAGACCCCATCAATGAGTGTCCTAAATATGACACTAAACAATCTGGTTCCAGTGATGCTGGATCTTTTGGGAATGCGAAACACCCCTTCATTGTCATTGACCCCTGGTATGCTCAGGCCCGGAGTGGTAGCACCTGATAGGGTCCCATATATGAGTTAAATAGAACTAACTGCATATTTATGCTTAACTGAATTGTTTGAATTAGAATTGTTTGACTAAGCTGAATAGCTTGAAATATAAGTGTTTTTGACCATTAAACTCTACTTACATTTAAACTGCGTGCTCATGCCAAGCAGAATTGTTTGAAATGGAACTGTTTTTGACATTTAAACGGTACTTACACTAAATTGAATTGCTTAATGTAGAATTGTTTTGATATTTAACAGTGTGTAAAGAAAATCTATATTTTTACTAAACTAAATTGCCTGAATTAGAACTGCTTAAATAAACCGAATTGCTTGAAATAGAAATGTTTTGATAACTAAAGTGTGTACTCATGCAAAACTGAATTATTTGAAATAGAACTGACTATTTGCATAAAATAGATTTTGCGTTAAATAATTTACAATGGTTGATATACCATAAAACCCAAGCAACCAACCAAACCTATTCTTTTACAAAAACTTCAAATTAATGAATTCTAAGCAAAGAAACAATCAAAATTTATGTTTGAGGTAAACATTACAGCGTTGATTTATGTTTTTTCTTTGACCACTAGATAATCCCAAGAGTAGTTGTTACGCTTCTCTTCGATACCACAATAAACAAAGCACAGAGAAAACTTTTAATATTCTGTACAATGTAGAGAGTATTCACTCTCACAGCAACAACCTCCTATCCTCGAGATTTTTGAAGGAAGGAGAAAAACAGCAATCAAATAAATAACTAAATTTGAATTACGCGCCAAAATACTTCCACACTTGACATACTCATAGCATCACAGACATCCCAGTAATAGATTTCCCACTAAAAATATCCACTGGCAAACATTTTCTGACAAGAAATTCGACTGTATGAAAACAGAAAACAGCTCCCATTCTCTCTGAAACGCGGAGAAAGTTTCAAGAAAATATCGTTGGAACCTTCCAGAGATATCTATTCTTTTATGATTCATAATGAGATCTAGTGGGTCAGTTATACTCTTAGTCCAACCTCGTTATGATTCATGACTCATTCGTCAAGGTCAAAATATAGGAAGCTACTAGGCCACTAAGCAAACTGGTTAACTGTTTACCCACGACATATTGTAGAGACAGATCCCTTTTGACTAAGTAGGATCCACAGTGAGCCTGAAGTACATAAATGCACCGGAATTTAAAAAAAAAATCTCTGACACTTTCTCGGTAGCCAATGTTGTCAACAAGACATTACCCAAGAATAGGCTCAGCTACACACGTGATGCCCTCTTCTCTTAGCAGAGTAAGCGAAACTCATCAATAACAGAGTAACACACTTGATGGATATATAATCAAAAACTTTATAGAACCTATCGGGTCTGTTTTTCCATTTTTTTTTAATTCTCCGTGGTAGAAAATATATTTAGATAACCAGCCACTAACCAAGGACCAATAGCAGCATTAGAATATCCATGAAACAAAATTACTGAACATAGTGGAAAAAAGAAAAGTTGAATCAATTTGCACTTACAAGAAAATAGTTTTTTACTTGCTTATTGCATTTAAAAGTAATATCAATAAAAATGGAAAATGAAAGTATTCCATAGTATAATATACGCATCTCATTCTATGAAGAAGCAGTATGTGAGCGAGGCTGGTATTGTCAAAAAGCCGCCTTTACATGTTTTGTATATGTAACCACGTGTTCCCTCCCATTCAGTAGCATAGTCAGAGCCAGCTTCTCAATTTAAAAAAGGAAAAAATACTGACGTACATAACGGTTGAGAATGTGTTTCTGAAGTGTCATGTGACGCCTACCATTATGACAACTTATATACAAACGGTAATAGCCATTCTCTAAGAGAGAAAATTATTCATTATATATTTTCAGAGTATTAAAACCCACAAACGTAAAAGACATCTTATTTGCTGCTGTGAGCAATCGACACTGCCACATACCTTTACTTTACTTTTAGAGGATCGCCGTTATAATAAAATAAATCATAAACAACTTATAAATCTAAAAAGTTACAATAGTTTATCTAATATTCAAAACATGTTAGCGTTAGCATCATCAAGATGTCATCAATAGCGAATAACCAGGGGTGTTTTCAAGTATTCATAAACAAAATTGCCTGTTTATGACATCATCCAAATAAACACAAATCAATAATAGAAGCCCGTAAATTGTCATGTGCAAATCAAATGATCTCAGTATAGCTACCAAGGTGTACTTTAGAAATTGTTGAAACTGGAGCTAACTTTTCCTTTAAAGATAAGTACTAAAAAGATAAGTTCATTCAAATGGAGCAGTGCTAATAAAAATATTACATTTTCGGCAAGTAAATCAATCAACAAATTCGACACTTTGACGACATTTGCTGTTGATTTGAAAATGCAATGTTAAAAAACGATAAAGCAGAAAGAAAAGCTCATCATAAAGCGTGGATATATATATATATATATATATATATATATATATATATATATATAGAGAGAGAGAGAGAGAGACATATTTATACACATGCACACAAAAATATTTATCTACCTATACATAACGTGTATATGCATGCACACACAAATAAATATATATAGTCATCCACAGACAGTTTCCTTCTATCAGAACTCTTCAGTGTGGCTAAACACGTAGAACACTTGAAGCCGGGACCGGAACCCATCCACCTTCACGTTAGACTTAGTATCAGACCGCTCGGCCAACAAGCGTACCACGTTGGCTAAGGGAATTATAAGGTATTATGTAGCAGCAGCAGCAGCAGCAGCAACGTCCGTTTGTTTACATTTTTTATACCCTATCGGCTACCAGATTGCTCAATTATTTTGAAAGTCTGGAAACTTATTGAAAACACCTTATATATATATATATATATATATATATATATATATATATATATATATATATATATATATAAGGTGCATTTCATAAGTTTCCAGCCTTTTGCTGTACAGACATTTAAAGTTGTCGTTGACTCTTGAAAATTCACAATGTTATTGCTGTATATCATATGAGATTTTTATGATTTCTGTTTCAAATGAACAGCTACAGCAGGAATTGGAATACACCCTACTAAAACCTGATTGTCACAGTTAATGAATTTCAAAGATGCAATGAGGACATTTAGAAGATGGATATGCAAAAAACTTCTGTTTTAAACTTTGAAAAAATGCCACAAACACGTATGGAATGCTTTTGGACCATCTTGCATGAATAGAGCATAAGTTTTTGAGTGGCATAAGAGATTCAAGGAAAGCAGGGAATCTGTGAGAGATGATGAGAGGTGTAGGAGGAGTAAGGAAGTCAATACATCGGAGTTGATTGGCCAAAGGCTTAGGGTTAGGGTTACTATGTTGAGTTTTTAAGGAAGTTCAGGAAGAGATCCTGTCGGAAGAGGCCCGCAACTCTTAAAATCGGGTCAGGGGCATTTCCACCAGTACAATACACCAGTCCAGAACTCCATCGTTGTCGCAGACTATTTGACCAAAATGGGCATCAAGACAGTTTCTCGTCCAGACCTTGCTCCCTGTGACTTTTAGTTATTCTCTCAGCTCAGAGGCTGTCGTTATGAGACAATTTCAGAGATGAAAGTGTCTGTTACAAAGGTCATTTTCACGCTTACACAAGAGGACTTCCATTGGACATTCTAGAAGTTGTTGGAACGGTACAACAAGTGCATTGAAGCCGGAGGAGATTTCTTCGAAGGGGGCTAGTGTTTCATGGGTGTACAATCAATAAAAGTGCCCATACGAAAAAAGTCTGGAAACTTATTTAATGATCCTCGTGTATATATATATATATATATATATATATATATATATATATATATATATATATATATATATATATATTAGCACCCATATATACAAATAGATAAAAAAGAGAAAGTTGGCAACCTTAGGTATTGGTGACCTTAGGAGATGATGACCTAAAGGCTCCCTTTTCCATAGCTACTACTCCGAGGTGTAAGATAGGACGCAACTCCCTTACTCGGATTACACAATTTTACACTTGAAAAGTGCCTTTTAATGCTGAGTGTTAAACAAGGGGGTATCAAGTTCCATTTTTTGAGTCTTTGGTATGACTTGATTTGGAAATGAACACCTGTCTCCCGGGCCACTGGCAAACACTCGCGCGAGAGGAGGATGAAATGGGTAGATTTTGTTGTTTTTGTACTATTAATATTATATTTTGATTATATGAATGGTTATCACTAAATGTCAGGTTACTCTAAATTAATGATAAATGTTTTGTTAAGTAATCAAATGATATGTATAAAATCATGCATTTTGAGAAACGAACGAACACACAAATGAATGTTAAACGGGAGACTCTATCTGGCCGCATCATTATCGCTTTTGGCAAAAGTGAAACAATAAAATCAGGATTGTTTCCAAAACTATTTTTACTTTATGGGCATAGTTTACGAAGTTCAAAGCCAAACCAATCATAAGTTCCTTTCTAACATTCATCTTGTCCAGTTAGCTGGGGGTATAGAATACACCAACTGCTTTCTTGCAGATGGATAAGACACCCTGGACGTGTGTCCTATATATCACACAAAACGATCTTATGGTAAGGTTCCGTAATGCTGGAGCTTTGGGGAATACGTAGTACCCCTTCACTGACATCACTCCGAGTTCCAATCTAGCCCGGAGTGTACGTACCTCAGAGGGTCCTACTATTGGTCAAATAGAACTAAGCTAAACAGAATTGCTTGAAATAGAACCGCTTTCACATTTAAAGAACGTACTTATGCTAAACCCAATCGTTTGGAATATGACTGTTTTTGATATCGAAACTATACCTCCACTAAGGTGGATTGTTTGAACAGAGGTGTTTGGAGATTTAACCGTTTGTAAACCAAACCTATACTTATACTTAACAGAATTCTTGGATTAGAACTGTCTGACTAAACTGAATGTGTGGAAATAGAATTTTTTTTATAATTAAATTGTATTTATGCTAAACTGAATTAATTGAAATAGAACTGTTTATTTGTATAAAAATGGATTTGGCATTAAATAGTCTACAAAGGTTGATATGCCATAAAACACAATCGAACAAATAAAAAACAACATTTATCTGAGACTCATTTCAAACTAATATTCAGTTTTCTATAAGAGAAATGACATTCTAAAGCTCAGAGCTCAAGTACCTAGCAATATTTAAATAGCTATCAGATGTACTAATTTTATGAATGTCCTCTTATCTACAAGCTGGATAGGACACAAGGTCTATTTTGAAGCTTTGTAAGACTTGGTTGAATTAAGAATTATTGTTCTCCTAAAGTCGTTGCCAAACCAAAAGTTAAAAAGTATAAATTTTAAAAGATGGCCATGAAAACATTTTTTTTAAAGTTAAAGTTACAACATTCAAAATAAAGAATCCTTGGAAAACAGAAATATTCTTTGTTTTCATATTTCCTTATAGTATTTCTTTCTGTTCTATTTCCGGATATTTGTTTTGATGGTTGGGTTTGATTTCTTTGTTTAAAGGCACATCAGCCTTCATGGGTTATTTAATGCCATAGCTATCTTTACAGAAGAACAGTATGGCACTATTTAACCCATTACTTGAGGTATAAGAAAGTGCTTATCTTTCATTAAGGTATGAGTCCGTAAGTGAATATAAAAACGCAACTCCGTTACTATGATGATGCAGTCCAGCAAGTTTGCCACAACGCAATGGGGACTCCCCCTATTTCTTTTAATTGACTACATATCTAATATCTTTCATTTTTCTTCATTTTTTTCTCAATATTTTATTTTTCCGTACACTTTAAATCATGAGTTTTTATCTTCATGTTTAAATCAGTACATGTGTGTGCGTCAGACTTGTTAAATTTATGGGGAATAAAACCAGTATAATTCCTTTTATGAATGCATCTATAAATACACCTATAAGTACGTCAGAATTTGCTCTCAAGTCTTTCCAATTTCGAACGACGATAACAGTTATGCCGAGCAAATAGCTTCTCTGGATGTGTTAAGTCTTGCAATTTATCAAAAAAAGAAAAATATATATATTAGTATTCTCAGGATAATAAATATGTCATTGAAATAGACAAATGAGTTTTAGCTATGGAAGCAAATGAAATACACACACACATACACTTGCTAAAGAGCGCGCATACATACGAAATTGGAAAAGTTGGTTGGAAATCATGTTTCCCCCCGTTAAATTCAACTGATTCGTCAACTGAGTGGTGGTACCTGTTAGCGTACCAAACGTGTAAAAATTATTTAAACATTTACATTACACGAAACCGGTAACTGTGAGCAAACAAATAAATCATGTTAATTTGAATTATTAGCCTTACATTGCAATGCGTGAAACCTTTTAAAATAATGCAAGCAATTGATTATTATTAAAAAAAATTAGAGTACTTAATAAATAGAATTAGTAGTGTTAAATAGCAAGACTTGAAACCATTTTAGTTTGTCCTTATAAAACTATAAGTAGTGAATACCTGAGAGCTCATATAGATGAGTTCTAGCTCTGTTAGAATTACTTTTATCAACAGATTATTCATTGATATATATATATATATATATATATATATATATATATATATATATATATGTACAGGATTTCGTATTAAAATAGCTAAAAGCGTTGATAAGCTATAAAACCCAATCAACGTACCAACCAAAAAACCAATCAGACTTCACGGTATGATTCTCACTCATTTTTGTCGTTTTGTGCGTGTTAGAAAATAAGTGTGTCTCAACTGTATCTAATGTACATTTCAAAAATATAAGCACTTGTTTTTTTAGGCAAATTATTTGCACCTGTGCAAGAGGATGGTGCAAATCTTTCTGATCAAGAAAGGAAGAGAAAAAGAACCATGAAACTTTCTTATTCTAGTTATTCATGTCATAGTCCAGTTTAGACTGAACCACGTTTCGCAAGTTTCTTTAATTCCTACACAATTTTCTATATTAAAATAATCTAAAATCCTATTCCCTACATTGATGGACTTCCACAATACTCTGCTCTATTCATATTATAAACAAGTGAAGATTTTGTTTGATTTCCTTTGCTTTTATAACATATCAACAGTTGTAGATTCTTTCAAGCCAAATCCGATGATTTGTAAGCATAATTTAATAAAGTTAGATAGTTTCAAGTATTGTTAAGTATCACTAACAATTCAATTAAACATCAGTTATTTTTTACAGACAATTTCATCATCAAACTGTTTCATTTTAAATAATTCAATTTACGAGGATCATTAAAAAAGTTTCCAGACTTTTTTCATATGGGCACTTTTATTGATAGTACACACATGAAACTCTAGTCCCCTTCGAAGTAGTGTCCTCCGGCTGCAATGCACTTGTTGTACCGTTCCAAAAACAGAATTTTATTGCATATATTTCTTCTAAAATGTACTCACGTCCAGATTGTATTTTTGAAATTTCCCAGCTGTGACAATTAGGTTTTAGTAGGATGTATTCCAATTGCTGCTGTAGCAGTTCATTTGAACCTGAAAACATAAAAATTTGTCAGTCATCTCATAAGATGTATAAAATACTAAAATTCCAAGCGTCTACGAAAATTCTAAATGCCTGTACTAAAAAAATCAGGAAACTTATGGAAGGTACAACGTAGCACAAGTCATTTGTTTGCACTCAGTTTAAATATCAAACAATTCTATTTGACCAATTGATAGGATATTGTAAGGTGCTCCCTCTACGGGCCAGAGTACCTCTCAATTCAAATACAGTTTTTAGTGAACCATCATAAAATACATTTGAGTTACTGTCGTAAATAAATCCATGAGTATTTATATTAGAGTTCATATTCTCTTGTCTCAAAGTGAAGTTCTAGTGAATAGATTGGCTCAGTCGACTGGAGCCATATTAATACACATACTGCTTCTCTGCAGAAGGGTGAGACTCACCCAATGAATGCCATTTATATGACTCTAAACAATCTGATAGTGAGATTCCAGTGATGCTACAGCTTTGGGGAATGAGGAGTACCCCTTCATTGACAGCGTTCCCAGGTCCATTCAGGCCCGGAGTGGTAGCACCTGATAGTGCCCTAACTATGAGTCAAATAGAACAAAACCGGGTACTTATGTTAAACTGAATTGTTTGACATACACTTGTTTTGATATTTACCTGTTTTTAAACAAAAAAGAAAACAAACTCATACTAAACTGATTTTTTAAAAATTCAAGTCGGCGTTAAAGGACCCGAAAAGGGTTGATACGCCGTAAAACAAAACAACTTACAAACCAACCTAATAAAGCGATAATTATATGTATGTCATTTTCTTAGCTTACGTGTTCTTTATCTTATATGATGTAATATCGTGACAGCTTTCCACCATCAGTGAACCTGTGTCACTGATGGAAACCACAAGAATTCTTGCCGTAGGTGTGAGGGACGTGCACTCCTGAGATCTATTTTTTTAAAAAAAGGGTCTGTTAGTGAGTTACCGAGAGAAGGCCAAAGAGCAGCTTAAAATTCTAAGTGAATCAGATACCTCATTGGTATCGGGCTGAAATTGCTCAAAGAATTTATATTTTCTTTAAAATAAAACATCCTGTCTTGCTGTTTTTTGAGTCTGCTTCCGTGACAAATTGCAATAATAAAAGTAAGATTTTTATGCGACTAAAGGTTTGAATTTTCCTTCCTTGCAATGAGCAACCTCATCTCCTTGTCATGTCTTCTTTTCGTCTTTGTCTCTGCTGAATAATTCGAGACGCCTGTAGCAAAATATTAAGTTTGTTTCATTTAGAATTTAGTGAAACTAATCTTAAGATTGTGAAATTCAAATTGTTATAGTTTTCTTAGTTATTTGCTGATTATCATCAAAGCACTTGATAGATAGATAGATAGATAGATAGATAGATAAAAGTGCAGGTTGATCTTTTTTTCTCCAGGTCTTCATGTTCTTGTCATCATCGACAAGATTAGATTTACACATTCTAATTCTGAAACAGAACAATTTCGTATGCAGGTCATGCTATCATGAACCGAATGACTTTGCGTTACATGTGTCAGTGACATTTTCTCTGAATACGCGCGTGCGTACATGTGTGTACGTATGTGTATGAAAGAGAAAGAGAGAGTGAAAGAAAGGAAGAAAGCGAGTAAAACAGAATGAGAGTGAGAGAGTGGGATGTATGAGTTATAGGAAATGAAGCATCGGTTTCCTTTGCATACAGAAAATCTATTTCCTTTACTGAGCACTTTCTCTTCGTCTCGGCCAAATTTTTTCGAGACACCCGCCACACTATAATAAAATCTTGTGTTGATTCGAAAAATAATGACTGATTTTTTTTATTGAAATTATAATAAAATCGGCTATTATTTTCAGTAATGTCTATTATTTTCTTGATAGATATTTCTCATGTAGTGTTTCAGTATATTTCTTCCACCTAAGTAAAAAATAGGCTGTTTTTTTTATTTCCAAAATAACCTTTAATAGTTTGTTTTTATATGTTTTAATGTGTAAGCGTGGATCATATAAAATTACCAAAGCATCAAGAGATGGAGGAGAATTAGATTGATTTTTTTTTTTGCAGTATCCTAAGAAAATAGTTTTACCTGAAGCCTAACAACTTCTTATATAAAGAAAATCTTTGTTATACCTTGGGGACATTAGCTTGGAATGTTCCTCTTGTATAAATCTGGTTTTGCTTATTTGTTATATTAGAGTGAACGATTCTGTCTAAAGTAAACAATCGATATCTTTTTCTCTTTAGAATATTCACTGAGTATAAGCGAACGAAAATGTAGACATTTACTCACTTTTTAAAAAATGATAATAAACTAGCTGCGTTATTATGAGAATAGAGTTTTCCCAGCATGTCAAAGAATTTGACAGTGTCTTTCACTTTCAACTGTTATAAAGTATTGATGCAGTTATTTAGTGAACTCAGGTTGTGTTTTCTCAGAATGTTTATTTTGAGGAATTAAAATTATTATTTATTGATTTCCCTGGTATCAATTTCTTTATGGTCACGTTTTACAATTTTACAATTCCATATTTTGCAACACTGTCAACAGGCTTACTGCACTACAACTCAAGACCACTACAAACGAGTGTTTCCGGCCAGACACTTAACTATATTTAATTGTGAGGCTCAAATTTAGGATTTTTCAGGAATATAGAGATTCCATTCATTGCTATTACAACCATGTCCTCTCCAACCTAGATAGTCTGCAGCTTTTAAGCTCACATCTATTAGTCTAGTACACATGTTTAATCATTTATTTAGGATTATTATTTTTATTTCAATCTTTCAGAATTTTTAAAACAAGCGATGGCAGATGGTTAGTAACTGGAATTTGAGTGACTGGAAGTCTCTTCAAATCTCCAGACGTCTCCTAAGTAATCTGGCCGATGTTAGTAATGTCGATTTCTGGATGGTCTCTATAGTCTTCTGATTTCTACGTTTTCTATTCGCTTTAATTATTACTTTGGGCATTGGTTTAAGTGCACCATTTACAAATAATATCACCATCAACTTTATGGTCACAGTTTTTTTTTCAGTCCTCTAGCAAGGTCTTAATATTTATTCTCTCTTTTCGCTTTCTTTTAATTTACTTTCTTGTCTTTTTTTTTTTTTTTTTTGACCATCATTAGATCTGGTCGGCTGGCCAAGATTAGGTGATCTGATTGTATTAGAAAATCCTATACAAGTTTTTGCATATCATTCTCCAGGACAGATTCGATGTTGCACATATATTACTTGTATGTATGGCCAAATTTCAATTTCTTCCACAATTCTAAGTAGATCACCTGCCCCACCCAGTCAATTGTAGTCTTAAACTCATTTTCTGCGTTTGTTTCTTTATTTATGAAAGATTGTTTGGTTTCTATTTCCACATAATCGACATTCGCTGTTTCTTTGTGCCTTTCTTATCTATCTTTGTTTGAACGTACCGTTGTTGTGTGCTCCTATTAGAAGAGTTTCAGTTTTTATCTTAAGGTTTCCCTTTCTTGGCCCTGGCTAAATCTTCTCGGGAGATATTTTGTTTGTTTTTCTCTTGAAATATCCGTACAATTGTTTTTCTTCCCATTTTTGTTTTCAAGCAATTGTTTCTTTTTTGTTTGTCTTTCATTTTTTTGTCTTTCATTTTTTTTGTGTTGTTTATAGTAGCTGTAATTAGCTTTTCTTTTTTTTTTCTTGTTAATGTAGTCTTCAAGTCGTCTATATCGATGTATCAACGTTATATTCAATATTGACCAGTCCTCTTCACGTTTTTTTTCTTCTTTTTGACGTATGTAATCTCTCTTTGTCGTTTCTGTGATATAAGGCCTTATTAACAATCATTATTTACTTTTTTGTGGTCAATTTTTAAAAGTTATTCCCTCGTCTTCTTCAAGACCCTGGTTATTTTATAAGGGGGACAGACTAGGTGTTTATCCCATTGATGAGATTTCTGCTAAATAGTTTGGTTTTGAGAAGCTTTCTCATTCTTCTGATATACTTTTAACCTTTTTTTTTTCCATATCCACTTGTTTGATGGTGCCTGCTTCCAATGTCCCTAAGTATTTGTAAGTTTCCCTTTGACAGTGTTCTGTTTTGTTTTGTTTTGTTTTGTTTTTATTAGGTAGTTCTATTCATTCCATCATTTCTTTGCTCCGCTTCTCATTATTAACATGGCACAGTTTTCTATGGCGAAATTCGTCCCGACATCTTTTCAGTATTTCCTTCTTGCCTGTATTAAGCTTTCCAATTCTTTCCCGTTTTGATAAAAAAAAAAAAGTTTGATGTCATCCATGTACACTAGGGGAATAATCGTTCCTTGCAATTTTGTAACTTTGTATCCACCTGACTATTTCCTAAGTATATGATTGAGTGGTATCTTGCAATCACAAATATTTATGGTAATAGTGCATCTCCCTGGAATATATCTCTCTGGATTTTCACCTCAATTAATCTTTTTTACTTCTGCTGTCAAATCCACTCTTCAGTTTTTCATCGTTTCCTCGATTAACATTATGTCTTTATCTGATATTTTGTACATTTTGAGACAATCTATAATCTACCTTTGCCGGACCATATCGCATATCTTTTGGCAGTAAATCTACGCCAGTGCTAAAATTTTGCGTCTCGTTTTGCTCTCTTTGAGGATGCGTTAATCAATGTATTGTAGATCTCCTGTTTATCTTTTCCCTTCGGGAACAGTCAGCAGTTTTCCTCATATTATTATTATTATTATTATTATTATTATTATTAGTAGTAGTAGTAGTAGTAGTAGTAGTAGTAGTAGTAGTAGTAGTAGTAGAAAGCAGATGGATGTATGCAAATTATTCATATTACGTAGGAATATTGATATTGAAATATATTACATGGAAGTACAGATATTAATAGGCAATACTTAAAACCATTTAACTATATCAAATAAATGGGATCTAACGACTAGTTTTAAAAAATTAGCCACTAACTATTCACTTACAAATCACACACACACACTCACTCACACACACACACACACACACACACACACACACATATATATATATATCTGTGTGTGTGTGTGTGTGTGTAGGGTAGGGCACTAAATAACTCCCAAGATTTGATATGACAAAAACATCAACCCACCATCAAATACTTTGACCTTAAAAACTAGGTATATAAAATATTTCAATCTTTGTATATCTAACCATTATTTTTAAGGCATTTCAAAACTTCCAGACTTAGTTAATTTAACTTTTTTGCGGAATCATATTCATTGTACATTTACATAATAATAATCCCTTGTAAACGATGGAATAGTTCTATTTGGTCTATAGATGGGAAAGCTTTCCTTATGACGATGATGCAAATTCGATACTATTAGAAAACAATACATATAAGTATACCGATAAAAATATTTAACTTGTCTTTCAAAATTGGTCCATTATATATATATATATATATATATATATATATATATATATATATATATATATATATATATATATAACATGGATATGTGGAAAGTTGGATAAATCAAATACTTAAAACAGGAGACTTGTTTTAAGTGTTTGATTTATCCAACTTACAACATTATTCTGTCATACTGCCAGATTTAATATAATCTATCATTTCAATACACACACACCCACCCACACACACCCACACATGCATATATATATATATATATATATATATATATATATATTCAAAATGTTTATATATATGTATATATATATATATATATATATATATATATATATATATATATATATATATATATATATATATATATATATATATATATCGCTCGTTGTTGTTGATAAACAATTTAGAATACCTTAGGCATAAAGTCAATAAGTTCATCACTTATATAACAAATATTGTTATTCTCATTCAAAAGGCACGTTAATATCTTCCTGTATAGGAGTAACAATTCTCGTGACATCTTAGAAAAGACTGCGTAAAACGGAAAGTGGAAAGACAAAAGTTCAAAATAATAAATGTAACCCGTTTTCTTTCAAAACTTTTTCGAGGTTTAACATCTTTAATAGATTTTAAATATATGGTGGAAGGTTTACATACTTTTGCACACCAATTTATGTCCAGAGATAGATAGATAGATAGATAGATAGAGAGAGAGGGGGGTGTTTGAAAATGAGAGGGCTTGGAAGTTAGAGGGCTTGAAAGTGATTTGAAGAGAAACCTCATTATTAGGACAGCCTCCGAGATTTAGGAACAATGTTATAACTAATTCTGGTGCATTTTATGCAATTGTTTCTTAAATTGCACATTTTTTCATCCAAAATTCTTCCAGATAAATGTTTAACTCCAGGCAGTGTTATTTTCATGGATTTGCGCTTTAATATCGTGAAATAACGCACCAGATTCTTCCTGTACTATAGCTGGAAAGAAATTTCCCATATTGCTACGCCAGATTATAAAAGCAATCAAAGAAATTATGAAATTTACATGCACACACACACATATATATATAGTCATCCACATACAGACTGTTTCGTTGCATCACAACTCTTCAGTATTGCTAGAAACGTGGGATGCTTAAAGCTGGGATCGAAACCCGACCATCTTTACGTTAGACTTAGTATCGTAGCGTTCAGCCAACAAGCAAACCACAGCAGCTCGGGAATTATAGTAGATTCTTTATTAGCTTTCGTTTGTTTACATTTTTACCTTACCAGGTGTGTGTGTGTGTGTGTGTGTGTGTGTGTGTGTGTGTGTGTGTGTGTGTGTGTGTGTGTGTGTGTGTGTTGTTTGCATCTATCTCTTTCTATATAAGTAATTTACCCAACACCTCCACACAAGAAAAAATGACATAAGGTCAATTTTAAAGCGGAGTTTAACGGGATTGATTTCGGCGTTTTCTTTCTTCCAGATTGTCCATGTTATAAAATTTTAAAAGCTCAGTCTGCCTTTCGTTTTACCTTCAGTTTGAGGAGAAATAGTTGAATGCATAGCTTTCTTTGAGGTATTAGCAATATGCGAAACGGAAACAGAATCGTGCAGAAATTAATGTCGGGTCACGGTGTACATTTCCTACAACGATAAACATTACACCAGAAGCGTTTGAATATATATATATATATATATATATAGACATATATATATATATATATATATATATATATATATATATATATATATATATATATATATATATATATATATATATATATATATATCATTAAGAAAAAACAACAAACCTGTCCCATTAGGATTATAAATTTATTTCCATCCTGTTATGCGTTTTTGAAAAATCCAAAAACCCGAAAAAAATTAACAGGATTTTTCAGATCTTATGGATAAAATAAATCAGAATAGACAGAGGAAACAAGGGTGGGAGGAGATGGAAGAGGGGTGGAGAATTATCTCCTCATTTAGCCAGCTTCCGTTGTTTTTATTTTATTGTCGGTTAGAAATTAATTTTTTAAAATTTTTCTTAAAAATTTTAATTATTTTTCAACTTAAAACTACAAATCTAATACTAAATTACAAAAATAACTTTATTCAATAACTTTACGTAACGATACAGTAAAATTTATATTAAATTAATTTCAGGATTTAATTAAATTTAACTTTTTTTTAAATAAAATTTATTTAGAACCTATTAATCAGTTACACTTTTAATGATTAGTACGTATATATGATATGTTTCTTTACATTTACTATCTAACAATTTATCTTATTTATTCATTAACATTAATTCTCAATTTAATCCTATGTTGTTGTTTTTTTTTTAATTATTTATGTTAATTGTCTATAGTTTAAGTTTAGCCCAATGTCTACACCTAGCTATTAATTCACATTTCTTATTTAATAATTTTCAGGCTCCGGATAAAGCAAAATGTGCATTTTTTCTTCTAAACACATATTGCATCTACTATCGAAAAATATTGGAGTATTTGATCTTTTTAATATGGACCATTGAATCTCAATTGTTAAACCTTTTTTTTCCAAAACCCAAAAAGTTTGATGTTTCAGATGTTCATGGGAGAAAGAATATTTGTGATTAGCGCATCTAATTTTCCATTTCGTGGAGGAGATTCCAATATAAGTTTTCCTATCATTTACATTCACTTTTGGGTTAATAATTCCTTGATATACTACATTGTTTAAATTACATAATCCATTCATGGGACAATCATTTCGAGTTTTTCAATTACATTGGTTTTGTTTACTATTATTTTTATAATTATTATTATTATTTGTTCAGTTCTGATATTCTTTAATTATCTCTTTTTTATGATTATTTGAAAAATATTTTTCGTGCAGGAGTAACTAATCTTTAATGTTTTTCTGTTAAATATTTTATGCAGTATATTATCATGTTTAAAGTGCTTATCTATCAGTTTCAAAAAATAGTTACCTAAATTTATACTAGCAAGTCTACAAAAAAGGGGGGGGGGTTGAACCATATCATTTTTCTTTTTCTATTTTTATGATCATACTTATTATTTTCTTTATTAATATCATTTGGTATATTTTCTTTTAGATACCTAAACTCTTCCTTAAAACCACTATTTTTAAGGGCATCTATATACATCTTACTACTCTCTTTGAAAATTTTCTCATTTGCTGATAGTTTACATATTCTTAAATTTACCGTTTTCGGGACTCGCTTAATTATGTTCATAGGGTGATTAGAATTAACATTAATTGCAGATCAGTTTTTAAGAACGGTTTATAAGAGTTATTCGAGAGGTCTAGGGTCACATCTTGGAAATTAACTAATTAATTAAATGAGACTTCTATCTTGAATCTTAAAAACTGAAAAGCCCTTATAATCTTCTTTTGTATGGTAGAGCTAATTGGGCCATTGCTATTTGCGATATATATCAAAACATCATAATGGTATAATCCTAATTGTTCTGGACTAATAATCCTAGTAAGTATATTTAATACATATAAACCTACAAGGTCTGCTATTTGGGAGGATATAAGGCTCATCTAATGATAAGATACTTAATTCCCTAGATGTGACCCTCGACCTCTCGAATAACTCTTATAAACCGTTCTTAAAAACTTAAAAGATATCCTACTAACGTGAAATAACCCACGTTTCAATTCCAGCTTGAAGCATCTAGCCTCACTGCATAGTTATAATACAACGAATGTATTTGACTTTCGTATGGAATGAATTTAGGAGGCACTGTATTTTTCCAAGTAATTTTGTCCCCAACATGAGCTAAATTCGGTGAAGTAAATTATAAAACGATAAACTCAATGACCATTCTTTTTTATTGACATAAAGGATATGAATAAGAAGAGGGTGAGGAAAAATAATTTTTCTAAAGCTCTATAGGCATTTTCCAATGTTGGAAATTGGAAACTGATCTTGTTAAAAGAAATTTAGTTTAACTTTCAAGAATTTAGAATTTTTACTTATTTTTTCCTATGTGAATATGGAGGTGTTTTCAAGTAGAATGTTTCTCTATTTGGAAGAGGGGCACGAATAGCACTTTTAACAGGTACTGTCAATACGGGTCAGTACTTGGCCGTAATGGCTATGAATGGGTATTCAACATTATCTAAAGAAAATATTAGTAGTGGTAGAAACATGTACACTTATTCTATATGTTTATATGATCGAAGGGAAATACGTTAAGTGTAATCGTTAAAGCTGTAGGATATGGATACAGTGACCCCTGTTCAAAACCTTGACAAGGCTATTTAGGTTTCTTTTACTTACCGCCGTAAAAGACATGAAACAATCAGAACTTTTAGTTAAGTTCTTATGAAGAATTATGTAACGATACACAATGTGTATTAAAACATATGAATTTATTCTTCTGACACAGATCGCACAAACGGAATTTTATACTACCATGTAATATATATATATATATATATATATATATATATATATATATATATATATATATATATATATATAAGTATAAGCTCTATCATGAATATTGAGGACTATTTGATAATACTGCAATATTTGGTCCTCTATTTACTCAGCAAGTAAGAACCATAAACCTCTTTAACACACACACACACACACACACACACACACACACACACACACACACACACACACACACACACATACATATATATATATATATATATATATATATATATATATATATATATATATATATAATCAAACACTCATATTTGTTTATATCTGAATACAATCTGCAAGTTGTAAATTAGAGTCCTAACTTTATTTCTTTTTAATCTGAAAAGATGAATATATTTTCTTGTCTACTCATTATAAATTATATCTGGGACATATTTAATCTTTAACCTAACATTCTTTCATGGTTAATTAGCATTATTAATATGCTTCTTTTAAATCAGACTGATAATCTAAGTGTTTTCGATTGAGTCAAAGAGAAAACATTCTTTAACGTTTATTTGATATTCATAAATAAAATGAAATAGATTATGGGAGTACATCATTTTCTTCCATTGATTATCCTATCATACTGTCTGTATAAATAGAAAAAAAATGGTCAAAGTTGCTGCATTAAAAACTATTTATATTGTGACACCGATTTATTGTATTCATCGGAAAATTTTGAAGTTCGATTATAAGTTGAATCATAAATATATTCATGAAGAGAATTTTCAAAAATTACGTTTATTTTACAATATAATTTATTTGATATAAGATCAATAGCACCCAGTGAAGACATAGCTGACCAATACACTTGACTACAGGAGGAGCTTTCTAACCTTTATTCTATATTAAGCATCGACATTTATAAAAAGAACTTTCATTTTTTCCAATTCTCTTACTCTATATAGAATTTAGCACAAGGTTACAGATATCGAGCAATCATTTCATAGAGGGGACCTACAGGTTAATTCTTTGCCACCAGGGCGTAGAATATGCAGACCGGATCCCTTGCAGAGGCATATCTCCGCCCCTTAAAAAAAAAAAAAACAAAACAAAAAAAACAAGTATTCTTGACACGACGAAGGCTGCCAAAATAAGTGGCACATAATTGTTAGCAGAAGATTCTACTTGACCAATTTTTACGTGTCTCAATAAAACGCTATTTTACCTGATGATTCACCAATTGCTAGAAAGTCACGTCGGCTAGTTTACAATTCACTGAATTGATCCCCTACAGAAAGATAAGAACTAACCCTTAATAGAAAGCGCTCTGGGTATGACACTAAACAGCACCAGATGGTGAGGATCCAGTTCTGGAAGTATAGGGATTGTGCAATGCCCTTTCTATGACATTACTCCCAGGTTCCAGTGGGGTTGTAACTATGATATATTTGATATCATAGGTAAATTTGAAAATTATTCATATGGATTAAGAATTCTTTAAAACATTTTACTGTAAATATAATTCCTAATGTTAAGAAATCTTGCCATCTAAATTGTATTATTCGTTAATTGAGCCATGTACGTGTATTTGTACCGGACATTGGCCTAGTGGTTAGAGTGTTCGCCAATGGCCCGGGAGACCTGGGTTCAATCCCAGGTCGAGTCATACCAAAGACTCAAAAAATGGTACTTGATACCTCCTTGCTTAACACTCAGCATTATAAGGTGCGGATCAAGGGTAAAGTATAGCCATCCAGGGAAGGAGTAGCGCCCTCCCCTACATCTTGGTGTAGTAGCTATCGAAAAGGGAGCCTTCGGGTTACCCTCGACTATGGTCGCCAACTTTACTTTTTTTACTTACTTGTATTCAAATCATTGGTTGTAATACTTGAAAAAAAAATTATTATTACTAAATGGAAGTGGTTACTTTAAATCGTGTGATTGTGTATACATTTTTAGTATTAAATATAAAATCATGTCGGTGATATTCTGTAAAATCTGAATGAATCTTCTACAAAAATTGTGAGATTCTATGATAATGAATCTCCAGTTCTGGATCTTTTCATTTTTGTTACTCCCAAGTCATCTCCGACCAAGTGTGGTAGTATATTTTAGGCTCCAATTTATGGGTCAAGTAGATCTGCTTAAAAAAAAAATCATAATCCATAGGACAATGGGCAAAGAAAAAAATATTTTGTAGAAACAATTACACACGAATGTAAATATGATTGTACAATATACGCAATTCCCTAACCACTAAGCATAAAGTAGTCTAGTTGTTTCTGTGAATAATGCCAGTTATTGAATGTCTGGGTTCTTGTTCCGGATAATCAATGAGCCGCTAAATACTTCTCTAATCAGAATTTTCATAATTGAGATGGAATAAGACTCTTTGATTAAAGCGAAATGGTGATTTTGTTACACAGAGAATCGCAACAATGGACAGTAAATAAGCTCTATTCAAATTTATTGTTCAAGTCAGTGATTAGACCGAGGTTTTAAGCGATTTATATTTTTACTCTTTGGGAATATCCGATTCAGTAAAGAAATTTAGAAACATTTTATACGATGATATTGTTTATTGTAAATCGGTCTCCTCCAATCCCCTCCTCTCCGGCAAAAAGAAAAGAAACAAATGAGAAAATCCATTTTGACACCGGGACTATGATTGAAAGAGGATATTTAGTTTTTATCCGGAATTAAATAAGCACTCATAATAAAAAATAGATTTTCTGCATTCAAAGGAACCTAATGCTTCATTTTCTATTATTCATAGTCTCATTCTCTCTCTCTCTCTCTCTCTCTCTCTCTCTCTCTCTCTCTCTCTCTCACTATTACACACACACATACACACACATGCACACAGAGTCTTGTACATGCATGCCCGTTGAAAAAGAGACAAACACATCAACGTAAAACAATTAGGTTCGTCATCGAATTAACTCTCTACGAAGATTTAGGAGGTGAAAACGTAAACGTTTGATAAAAAGATTACAACTCGTAGGTGATGAAAATTCACTATCTATCTAACTATCTATCTAAATACAAAAAAAAATCTTAAAATCTTAACTTCTTGGGTTTATTTCCGATGGAACAAGAGCGTGAGATTTAAAATAATTTTATTAAATTCAGTTGGGAAAATTTGAGCATTTTCGTTGATCCAATATTTGTTAAACATTTGATCCTTCTCAGTTTTCTATATATCTTTCTATCAATCTATCCACACACACACACACACACACACACACACACACACACACACACACACACACACACATATATATATATATATATATATATATATATATATATATATATATATATATATATATATATATTGCCAGAAACAAACTGAACTACGATCGAAATGGTATAAAATTATATTGGCATGGTTAAAACTAACATCCTCAATACTACTGCTGGCTACTTTTGTTAAACATAAATCAACAAGCTAGGAAACAAAGAAATAGAAGACGGTTAACTTGAATATCATTAGTAAATAAACTATATATATATATATATATATATATATATATATATATATATATATATATATATATATGTATATATAATGTAATGTAATGTAATATAAAATTATGAACACATTTCTGTGAATTACATCCATTTAATTGTTGTACACAAAATATTAATCTTAAACTAGCGAAATTCGAGTGGATAATTTAATATTTTCAGGGCTGTTTTATTGCTTTACTATAGTCTTGTCGAACACTATCTTTTAAAATGTTCCCATTAGTATTTACCTTTATATATATATATATATATATATATATATATATATATATATATATATATATATGTGTGTGTGTGTGTGTGTGTGTGTGTGTGTGTGTGCGTGTGTGTGCGTGCCCGTTTGTGTGTGTGTGTGTGCGTGTGTGTATTTACACAGAAAAAATGGGAGTAAAGAAGCGATAGAGAGAACGTTGGAATATCACGTGGTGTATTAAACTAGGGATGTCATCATCATCATCATCATCATCATATCGTGCTGGCAGCACGGATATCCCTGACCCTCTCTCGCCACTCCTCCCTATCGTTCATCGCCCTAGGTAGGTCTTCAGGACAACAACCTGTATCCTCACATAGCTGCTGAATGTACGTTCGTGCTGGTCGTCCTGCTTTTGCGCGGCCGTGTGTGGGGATCCATAAGAGTACATCTCTTATGAGTTCATCTCTGCTTCTCCAGCAATGTCCTGCATGTCTGGTTCGCCTAACTTGAATAGTTTTCGTGATAGGAGTAAGGTGGCCGTACAGTTGGTGTCTTGTGGGGTGTTGCTGCCAGGACTTGTTCAGGATTGCACGCAGCATTCTTGTGTAATTGCCATCTAGTTTCTTCTCTAGCCGTTTTGTTAGCGTCCATGTAGTGCATCCATATAGCAGTCTCGATGTGACCGCTGCCTGGAAGAAACTGCGTTTCATTTTATCGGTTAGGTCTGATTTCCATATAGTCGATAGCCTATTGATAGCTGTCCATGCTTTCGTTAACCTCGTTTCGATGTCCTTTTCGGTTGATTCGACGCTGCTTCCTAGGTACGTGAATTTGTCTACTAGTTTAAGAGGGGGAGTTCCTTCTAGAGTGGAGATGTCCCCCGTAGTTTCTTAAAACATGCCCAAATAAGCAAAACATATGAAATATTTCGTGTTTGTAGCGTGATTTGGTAGAAACCTTTTTCTAGCAGCCTATTTCTACCAAGATGTGAAGAATCTTCTTATGTTGTATCACAAATGAACTAAGATTACGTAATTATTACAGCCTTTGAGAAGGTTTTATTTTGTTGGTGGAAGAAACGTTGACATGACAGATACGTTTTTGATTGATCCTGGTGATGAAAGAAAACGACAAGCACATTGTTATTAAAACCTACTCCAGTTTATTTTTGACGCTGCAGGTTTATTTAGAACCGATCTCTTAAAAAGGATAACTTAAGATGGTTTTCGTTGAATCGATGAAGAAGCTAAATTAAATAAGTAAAAAAAGGCTTTTACGGTTAATCTTGTCATGCCTTGATTTCTTTTTCTTACAATAAGGAGATATTTACTTAAGATAGTAGTAAACTATAATAGATCAGAAAGTAAAGATCAAAAGAAAAACATCAGAAATTTATATATATATATATATATATATATATATATATATATATATATATATATGTATATATATATATATATATATATATATACTGTGTGTAGACAATGATAAATAATCAGATATACGTTCCAATGTACTGATTGATTACTTTCAAGAGAGAGAATGTGAGTGTGTGTGTGTGAGTGTGTGTGTGTGTGTGAAAGAGAGAGAGAGAGAGAGAGAGAGAGAGAGAGGGAGAAAGAGAGAGAGGGAGAAAGAGAGAGAGAGGGGATTATGAGCATAAAAACACCCTCGTACATCATTTTGGAGGGGCTCATGGTGCAAAGGTTTTCGTCGTTGGAACTGCCCGTGTTAATCCTGAGTTCAAATCCTCTGTCCAATTATGTGTTGTTTTTTTTTGGTGGGGGTTTATACCCGCATCCACATCTGTTGTTATTTGCGCCTAAACTAA